>CM073466.1:27080000-27627500 GCA_037074535.1 Gleditsia sinensis
TGACAAAGTGTTCAACATAAAAGTTGCATACTATTGTCTTTGATTTTTTTCAGCTACTTAAAGCACTTTGATTGGAGTTCATATGTGGGAGATATGATCTAATTAGTTCCAAAAGGTCCAAAATCGCTACAATTCAGCATTTTTCCATGAAATTCTTATCTTTTTCTCCTTTTTTCTTCTTCCTTTTTTCCTACAACACAAAACATAAAACTAAGCTAATTCTTGATTATATTTTACTTAAATCAAACAAAAAATAAGTTTAAAGGTATTAAAATCATGCTTAATTATGAATACATTAGGCAACCCAACTTTTTCTTTCTTTTTTCTCATTTTTCTTTTAGTTAGTCAAGTTCTAGCATGCTTATCACTCTAGCCCCAAAAAATTAGGGTTGCAGCTCTAAAAATGTTGTAGAAATTTGGTTTTCTTAAAGGTAGTTTTGGCCTACATTAGTGGAGAGTGGCATGAAAAATAAGCCTATGGAACTCCTAAACTAATTAGAGATTTATACCCAAAATTTTGGTATATATAAACTCATCCAGGTAAAAGAAAAATTAGTGACCCAAATACACACACACACTCAGGATTCAAGAGAATAAAATAATAAATTGCGTTTGGGTCAATCTTGTGCATGGTTATGATATTTCAAAATTTTTCTTGAGCATATTTTTAAGTTATGAGGCAAAAAGTTTGGTAAGCCTAATACTCACTACATATATTGATTTTTGTTTTTGTCTTTAGGGATTATTTTGCTTGAGGACAACCAAAAGGTTGAGTGTGGGGGTAATTGATTTTTGTATTTTGTGTTTTAGGAAGAAGAAAGAAGAAAAGAAGAGGAAAATAGAGAGAAAATAATACAACTTTTATGTTTGGCACTTCGACAAATTCTAAAAATTTCTAGGTGCAGAGGCGCTCACAAGAAAGCGTCGCGGTACTGCGTCAACAAGTTTTCAAGGCGCCGTGGCACCCGAGCATTAGATGCACAGTGCCCCAGTGCTCGCTTGGGCGTTGTGGCGCCCTATCATTGAATTTTTGTAGTACCGCGGTGCTTGTCGCCGCATCAAAATGCTGATATTGTGATTTTTAGGTCTTTTTGAATTCTGTGGAAGCCCAACGGGCCGAATTTTGACCTAGAAACAATCCTACTTCAAGAAAGAGAAGCCAATCTTTAAAAAGGGATGAAAGGAAGCATCAAAGGGGATTCAAGTTCTTATTTACCTTCTTTAATTCTTGGTAGAGGAAGATTGAAACCTCAAGCGATCGTTATACATTGTGAGATTTGGAATTGATTTTATTAGTTCAATCTTAATTGGGTATTGATTATTCATCTACTCTTATCTTTTCTTAATGATTATTCATATGATTGCTAGAAAGGCCTACTAATATATTGTATGTCTTAATCTACTGCTGAATTAGGTTTTGAACAAAGTTTTCATTACTTTATTCATGAAGCAAATAGGATTAAGGATTTTGAATTATAAATCATTAACCCAATGATGAATGATCAACTAAATTAAATATAACCGATGTGCTTATATTTATTTAGCTCTATCTGTTTCTCTCGTTCTTCATGCAATTAATAGGTTAGACTTTATCGATGTGCTAAAAGATATATTATTAATTAAGGTTTAATTGGTACGATTGTTATCAATTCAGTACACTGAAGGAGGAACAGGGATAAAATCCCAATGGTAGATATTTGGTTTAAAATAGATGATTTTGTCAATGATCAATGTAATCCCTTGATGGTGGATATCAATCGAAACCAATGCCTTTCTCATTAATTACTCTCTTAATTTCTTTCATTATTATTTGCTTTACTATTTACAATGATCAAATCCTCATTTTTCTTAATCACATAAGGTAACACCTATCTCTGTGGGATCGACCCTTACTCCTACTACTACATATTAGTTGAGAGGTAAGGTATCAATTTAGTTGTACCTGCGATAATACGCACCAATCACAACTTTAGAAGTATCTTCCATATTCCTCACAGGTAATACGGGATAAACTAATCTAATAAAAAAGAACATGACATACCAGTGAGTACCAGCTTCTATATTGGACATTGACGTGAAGAAATTGGGAAATAAAATTATTCCCCTGGTTAAGTTGTTATGGGAAGGTTTGACTGCTGAAGAATCAACTTGGGAGCTGGAAGAAGTCAAGAGGAAGAAATATCCGTAATTGTTCTTAATAGGTAATTTCTAAAATTTTGAGGACAAAATTTCTTTTAGGGAGAGAGAAATGTAACATTCCTAATTTTGTTTCTTTTATTAATAAAGGTACATAAATATTTAATTAAGGAAATAAAATTTATTAGACAATTTTTAACATATCTAAGGAAATATAAGCCTTAAAAATTCTTCACCTTATGTGCATGCATAGAAATGTTTCTAACATTAAGGGAATAAGTAAAGAGAGAAAACCTAATAAGAAAAATAAGAAATTACATATTAAAGAGAGGCAAAATTCTAGTGTAAGGAAGATAAATTTTTGGGAAGTAAGTAAAGGTATTAAAATTTCAAGAAGATTGGATTAGGGTAATTTTTCCTAACTCAAGAGATAACGTTCCTAAGTTTAACATCTCCACCCATACATTGGGGCTTCCCCTATGGACACTTCATATAGAGTTTTTTACAATTCACATGAGTTTCTAGCAAGCCAATAGGATAGCACAAGTAAGAAATAAAAAATAGACTTGGACCAGGATATAGAAGTTGGAACTACAGCCCACAAACCATGAAAATGTGACCAAGCCCTCCATGAAAGGTAGAATTTTAGCCAAAGCAAAGGAAATGAGTAAAAATGAGCCCAAATCCAAGAAGGAAAAATAAGAATCATTTGAGGAAGTAGTAGTGCAATAATAATCAAGATTAGGTCACATGGAATTAGGACAAAACATCTATATCCTATATTCATAATTTTAGAAAGTTGGTAATAATACATGGCATTAGGGAAAAACATCTATATCTTACATTCATAATTTCAAAAAGTAGGTAATAATACATGGCATTATGACAAAACATCCTTATCCTACACAAATAATTTCAGCCAAGAAAGGGACACTCAAGGGCTGGAAATTTTCCACCTAGAAAGGCAAACCTATCAAACTTGAGTGAGGGAAAAGAAAAAGAAAAAGAAATCCTAAATCAAAGGGACCTTGTCCCTTATCTTAAGAAGATTTTATCATAATTTTTAAAATACAAATCTCCTTTTGCTACACATATTTTGACTAAGGGAGAGGAAGACAAGAACATGAGTTGTCTTTGCCTAAAAAAAACCAAGTGCATTCTAATTGTGATAAGGTAGACCTATGATTATGAGAGGTGAACAAATTAATAGTTTATTTAAGCAAAATCCAACCTTATAACATTATAATTTCATCAAAGTGAGGGAGAGGAAAAACAAAAGCAAGGTAGAGTGAGAAAAGGAGAGAAAGAGAGAAGAAGAGAAGAAGGAAGAAGAAGAAGTCTAGAGAACTAAGTACTCAAGGTAAGTTAGCTTAATCTCCACTTACTTCTATCTTTTCTCTTCATCCTTGGGGTCCAAAACGCACCCTCCTTATCTTATTTAAGCTGCTAGAAAAGCTAAGGGAAGGGAGGAGTCTTGCTACTTCTTTCAAGAGGAAACAAGAAAAAGAATTCACTAAGTGAGCTAGCGAGATCTTTAGGTAGGTTTAACAATATCTCTTTTTGAAGAAAAGCTTTGAAATTTGTAATATTTATATGAGATTTTGATCTTAGAACTTTGACAAAATTGACATTATTTTCTACTTTGATTATTGACCATGGATGTTGCATTTTACCAATGATTTTTGGTAGTGATTATGCTTTGATGATAAATTATGTCATGTGAGTAAAATGAGCATACTTGTTATTGAAATCATATTTTTTCCTATTAACGTGAAAAGAAAAGAAAAGAAAAGAGACGAGTACGGTTACATGGCGGTCCATGTGCTGCATCAGTAGGGGACAACTTACTAACGGCTATGATTATGTTAATGAGAAAAGAAATAGAAAGTGTGCCATGTTAGACAGAGCAAGAAAAGCTCGTACCAGAGAGTAAAAACTTCTCAACTTAATCGAGGTAGCTTGATATGAAAATAATTTTCTAGCCATCATATGATATTCTAAAAATAGTTATTCATGCCATACATGTCATTACTGTATGATTTTCATGTGCACAGCTAAAGTGCATTCATGTGACCTAAGATATTTGTTGTAGCTTATACTGATGAACATGACATGGTGAACTATATTGATGATAATTATGATTTATTGTTGAACATAGTGAGATTTAATTCTCGCTATATTTCCATATCATGTTCAGAAGACTAAATATGTAGATATTCTCTATGACCAGGTTTTAGCGTACGTTGGGTCGAGTTAGCTAAGATCCTAGTGAAGTTACAATTGCTTGCACTCGTATCCCTAGAACTAGTCAATATGGATTAATAAGATGTAGACATATATGTGTTTGATTTTTGTACTGATGTTTTTAATTAATGATGTGTATGTGAACCTAGAATTATATTAGTATTAATGGTTTACCATAAACCTTAATTATGCTTGGTTAATTTAATTGAATGTTATTATGAGTTAAATAGTTAGAAGTAAAAAGATAATGAATTCATGGAATTTAGTTATATATATATATATATATAAGGAGTCCTAATTTGTGGGTTGTGCATATAAAAGACTTGTAGAATAAGAAAATAGAATGGGGACTGTAGGGATGGTAGGGCTGGCTGGGGTTTAGGCAGTTGTTTATCCTAATCAGATTTAGAGTAATTGTCATCAGTTTCCTTTTTTAGGTAGTATATTTAGTTGTCTTGACTAGTGATTGTCATTTTATCTGAGTT
This sequence comes from Gleditsia sinensis, assembly GCA_037074535.1. Classification (NCBI taxonomy): domain Eukaryota; kingdom Viridiplantae; phylum Streptophyta; class Magnoliopsida; order Fabales; family Fabaceae; genus Gleditsia; species Gleditsia sinensis. The sequence continues at coordinate 27,084,866 of CM073466.1, forward strand.
AGGTAGGCCGAAAATGTTATACCCTCGCAGATGTAACCAACAGTCAACATTTATCTTTGTAATTAATTTCTTATTCAAACAAGATTCTAAATCAATCCATCTGTTGCTAGTTATTGGTTGTAATTTTTGTAAATATTGGTCTAAGCTTAATCCTCTAGCTATGGCAATCATTAATCCCCTGGTTACAACTTTACCGTTCATTGTATTACCCACTTTGGCCATCTGTTGGGCCATGAACAACCTTGTATCAAACTAGCTAGCATTTATCATAACCCAAAGAAAATATAATTTTCATTGATTTGTTACCCCATTGCTCTCAGCCTTGCAAAAAATGGTGTGGGCCATTAGGCATGGTAAGTATCTAAAGTAGGGGTTACAAATTAACAATGCTTTTGAAATTAATGCATCATATTACCTTCTGATGAAATTGTGTTCCAAAATTCATTAGCATTAAAAATTTGGGGAACCACTCTAAGGCCCCTGGGAGGCAGTCTAAATAGTTCATTAAACTAGGATAATGATAAACGGTAACCATAGTCAAATAATATAAAATTAATGCGACCTTGATCGACATCAAGAGCTCGGAATAAAACCACGTTAATAGAGCTAAAAAATTACAGGGTTGTTCTAGCATAGATTAGGTAACGCAACCTAACAAATATTGACCAACCAATCTGATCAACTAGGTAGCGAGTTATATTGAGCATGCTCAAACAATCCAAACATTCCTCTTCAAGGTATAGGGTACTCAACATTTCCTGTCTTACTAGTGTATTTTATCATGTCCATTGATTATCATCACCAAACAAAATACCATATTCATTTATTTGATGAGGAAATTAGTTCAATCTAAGGCCTCATTTTCTATGAGGTTGTTAGGATTGGGAGAAGGAACATAGGTTAGTTTTAGCTCATTTTGAGGCCATTGATAATGATATACAATAAATTTAAACTAGGGATGAACAATTACTAATTTAGCAACATAGCCCTACAATTTAAGTCTTAGATATAGATATGGCCCAATAGTACTAGAACATATAGTTTAGAACAATGTGAATTAGGATAGCAATGCAATAAGATAACAAAGTCCTTAACAAGTAACCGCACTATAAGAACAATTTCAGAATGATGTAAACCAGGAAAATAGTAAATTCAATCCCAGTCTTAAGCAAATTTTCAAGAATAACCAAAGTAATCTAGTAATCTAAATAAACTAAAACCAAATGTAAAAACTAGAAAATCCAAAAACCAGAAAAACTAATCACTTGAAAAAAATCAAGAATAGCCAATTCTATTATTAGTCTTACAATTTTTAATATTAACTAGCAAAAACTAGATTAAATCAAGGAATATTTACAAGAACCAGAAAATTCTAAATCCCTAATTCAAGTGAACTCAACTAGAAAATCTATTGAAGTAAAGAACAAATAGATGGAGAAAGAAAGAAAAAGTACCATGAGTGAAACACGAGGGGCGGAGGTAGCAGAGAATGAAAAAGCTAGAGCTTCTGTCCAATGAGCTCAAAGGGACTGGGGAGAAGTCTCGAAGGTCAGGGGAGAAGGGATTTTGGTGGGGGTGTTTCAGTGAAGTTGATGAGAACCATAATAATGATCAAACTAGCTTAAAATGTTTAAGTGATTCATTAAAAATTTCAAGTGGACCAATTACTAGAGTTCGAGCAAAAAGGATTAAAGAAGCTCTGAATAGGCTTGTTCAAGACACCTTATCTAATCAAATGACTCAAGAACCTGGGCTGAAAACTTATGAGGACATGTTAAACATTATCCAGGCTAATGATGAGCTAATCGAGAGCTTTTTAGGCCAAAATACTATTAAATGAAGAGCTAGGCCTATAAAGCACACATTAGTTGACTCATTAGGACTTAATTATGCTGATTGGAGCAAAATATGATGATTTAATATATTGTAATCTATTTGAATGAAATTTTTGGCTTATTAGGCTCTTTAGTCAAATTTGAATAATTAATAGTTTCTATTTTTTTATTTCTTAAATTTTTAATTATCTAAGAATCTCCTTTTAGGTTAGGAATCAGGCTTCCCTATATAATGTAATATCTTTTATTTTTTGAAGGGAACTTTGATATTTGAATAAATCATATTTTCTAGAGTACTAGATTGGAGAAGAGGGTTCTTTTCCAGGGTTCTTTATAGAACTAATAGACTTATCAAAGCTTGGTCAACCTTATGGCATCTTCCAACACTGGGGGTCCTTGAGATTTTCATCGATTAATATGTGATTTTCATCATGTTTTCCTTTGAGATTTTCATTGATTAATATGTGATTTTCATAGTTCAGAATCTCATCTTTCTGCTTGTTTTGGAATCGTTCCAATTCGAAATATCTACAACGAATTATAGTCATATTTATCCAATGTATGTTTTCCAAAATTTTCAAAATTGATTAGCTTGTTTGAGTTTGTTTGTGTGATTTTCATATTTCTACCAAAAACAAAAAAGTAAAGGAGAGATCCAAAAAAGAGAGAGAAAAAGAACAAAAGAAAAGAGGTTTATGCTGAAAATTTATTAGGAATTGTTTGATTTGGACTATGCTTGAGATTCTTGATATTGAATTTCCATTTTTTTTTCTTTGATCCACATTTGTTTTCTTATCTCCAAGTGTTTAACTAGCTCTACAAGTTTTGGTACAACCTTGAGTCATTAGTTACCTTAAAGAACCTATAGAGGGAACTAAGAAAGGAAAAAGGCAAGAGTGACACATCTTAATTAAAGCCTATAAAGAGTGAAACATGAGTGTAGAGTGACATTCTTTGAGTTCAAACACGTAAGGAAATCTGTGAGGATATTTTATTTTCACTAACAAAATTTTATTGCAACAAAAAAAATGTCTAACTTGGATGATTCTGCAATGGTGAAAACTCACAAAACATAAAGCTTGTCATAAAGGCCATGGAACAACAGTTTGAGTACTTTAATGAAGTGTTTGGAGATATAAGGGATAGGCTGGACAGGCGAGACACTAGGTTGCCAATTTACAAAGGAGGCAACCTAATAGGAGTCCTAAGCCTAGAAGAGTTGTTAGACCTGAACATGAGTTTATAAATGAATGTGAGTTCAAAGATAGAGTATAAAGTGAATATGATGCTGGTTTTGAGTCTGAAGTTGGTGTAGGGAGAAATAAGCATACAAGACATAGGCAAGAGATGCATCACGAGAGAAATATTACTAGAGAAAGAAGGCAGGTTGATGGGAACCTTAGAAATATTAAAATGACAATAGACTCTTTCCAAGGAAGCAATGACCCCTGTAACAACTCCATTTTTTTAAACATAAATACATATATTAAAATCCCATGAATTCATTACCTTTATTTAACTCATAATAACATTCAATTAATTAAACCAAGCATAATTATGGTTTACACATCATTAACTAACAACATTTGTACACAAATCACACATATATATGTCTACATCTTATTCATCCTTGTTGACCAGTTCCGAGCATACGGGTGCGGGTGGTTGTACCTTCATCGAAATCTTAGCCAACTCGACCATGAACACCTTATAAATTTTTGGGATCTGTCCAATATAGAGTAACTCGATCCAACGTACACTAAGAGCCAAAGTCAAAGAAAATCTACAAAACTAGTTTTCTGAACATGATATGGAAATATGGTGAGAATTAAATTCCAGTAGGTTCAACAATAAATCACAATCATCATAAATATATATCATCATGTCATGTTCATCTGTATAAGCTACAGCAATTACCTTAGGTCACATGAATGTGCTTTATCTATGCACATGAAAATCATACAGTAATGACATGGATGACATGGATAACTATTTTCAGAATATTATATGATGACTATTAATTTATTCTCATATCAAGCTACCCCGGTCAGAGTGAGTATTTTCTACTCTCCGGTACAGGCTTTTCTCGCTCCATCCGACATGGCACACTTTCTCTTTCTTTTCTCATTATCATAATCATAACCGTTGGTAAGGCGTTGTAACATCCCTAATTTCGTTTCATGTATTAATAAAAGTACAAAAATATTCAAAGTAACATCCATAATTTCATTTCTTTTATTGATAAAGGTACATAAATATTTAATTAAGGAAATAAAATTTATTAGACAATTTTTAGATATCTAAGAAAATATAATCCTTAGAAATTCTTTACCTTACGTGTATGTATAGAAATGTTCTAATATTAATGGAATAGGTAAAAAAAGAAAACGTAAGAGGAAATATTAGAAATAAACATGCTAAAGAAAGGTGAAATTTTTAGGTAAGGAAGATAAATTTTTGTGAAGTAAGTAAAGGTCTTAAAATTTCAAAAAGATTGGATTAGGGTAATTTTTCTTAATTTAAGAGCAAAAGCTACTAAGTTTAGTATCTCCACCCATAAATTGGGCTTTCACCTATAGACACTTCATATAGAGTTTTTCTACTTCACATGAATTTTTAGCAAGCCAATAGGATAGCCCAATGAAGAAATAAAACATAAACTTGGACTAGGATATAGGAATTGAACCGGTAGCCCAAAAATCATGAAAATATAACCAAGCCCATTATGAAAGGTATAATTTTAACCAAAGTAAAGAAAATAAGCAAGAATGAGCCCAAACCCAAGAGGAAAAATAAAAATAAAAATAAAAGTAAAGTGATGAAATAATGGTGTAATAAAGATTAGGTGAGATGGCATTACGACAAAAATTTAGCAAGTGGTGTGATATCCTAAATTCATAATTTTAGCAAGTAATATGATAATACAAGGCTATAGGAAAAAACATCTATATCCTACACTCATAATTTTAGCAAGTGGTATGATAATACATGGGATTAGGACAAAACATTCCTATCCTACACAAATAATTTCAACCAAATAATGGAGATTCAAGGGCTAGAAATTTGCCACCTAAAAAGGCAAACCTATCATACTTGATTAGGACAAAAGAAAAAGGAAATGAATCCCTAAATCAAAGGGACCTTGTCCCTTATCTTAGAAACATTTTATCATAATTTTCAAAATACAAATCTCCTTTTGCTATGCATATCTTGACTAAGGAAGAGGAAGACAAGAACATAAGTTGTTTGTTTTCCAAAACAATTTAACCAAGTGTATCCTAATTGTGATAAGGTAGACCCATGATCATGAAAGGTGAATTATTTGATGGTCTATTTAAGCAAAACCCACCCTTACAACATTAGTATTTTCGTCCAAGTGAGGGAGAGAAAAAATAGAAGCAAGGTAGAGTGAGGAAAGGAGAGGCAAGAAGGAAGAAAGAGGAATGAGAAGTCTAGAGGATTAAGTGCTCCACGTAAGTTTAACAATATTTCTTTTTGAAGAAAAGTTTTGAAACTTGTAATATTTATATGGAATTTTGATCTTAGAACTTTAATGATTGGTCATGGATGCTGCTTACATATCATGTATGTTTGAATACTTAGGTTGGTGTAGATAGTTCTGCATGGGTATGACTATAGGTGGCAGAATTTTAAGCTAAAGTTTTTAAAGTTTTGGGAAGAATCAGTAAATAAATGAAAGAAATGGTTAACAAGAAAAATGTATATCTATGTCTCACGGATTTGTAGCCACTGAAATCACTCAATTTGGAGTCTATATGAGATATATATGGTCTAATTAATAAGAAAAGGTCAGAAACTGGTTAATCAGGGAAAAATATATTAGGATAGCTTCTGTGTTTTAATTTCTGGGAACATTATATAGGTAATATAAACAAATGGTTAACATAGGAATTATAGCTATATGTGTTACGGATTTTTAGGCACTAGAATCACTTAATTTGGAATTTTTATGAGGGAGATATGGACCGATTAGTTGGCCGCGGTCAAAACCTATCCGAGAAGAAATATCCTATATAGTGAGGGAGTAGTATCACCTTGATTTCTTAATATTTCGCCAGATGGTTCAACAAAATAGTTTTAGATAATTGTTTTATCTTGAAATTGACACCAAGATCACCTACATCGGAGTTAAATTGAGGGAGTTATGCTCTGATTAGTATGAGAAGGTTAGATAGGATGAAAACCTGCATCAAGAAAATAAAGAAATAAAATTAATATTTAAAAAAGAAGATGAATCTTATAAATGAAAATAATAAATGACTAGTATAGCCATAGCCATTGCCATTGTATGAACTTCTTACCATGTTAAGTGTGAAATTTTGACATGGAAATATTTTATAAAGTGACAATTAAAATGGTTATGTTCATGGCATGATTACCAATGATTTTTGGTAATAGTTATATTTTGATGAACATTCTTGTTATTGAAAACATATTTTTGGCAATCCGTGTGGTGCACCAGTCGGGGACACCCTACCAACAGTTATGATCATGTTAATGAGAAAAGAAAGAGAAAGTGGGCTATGTCATACGGAGCGAGAAAAACCCGTACCAAAGAGTAGAAAATACTCACCCTGACTGGGGAAGCTTGATATGAGAATAAATTGATAGTCATCATATGATATTCTGAAAATAGTTAATCATGTCATACATGTCATTATTGTACGATTCTCTTGTGCATAGATATAAAGCATTCATGTGACCAAAGATATTTGTTGTAGTTTATGCAGCTGAACATGACGTGATGAGCTATATTGATGATGATTTATTGTTGAACTTACTGTGATTTAATTCTCACTATATTTCCATATCATGTTCAGAAAATTAGTTATACAGATTTTTCTATGGCTCTAGCTTTTAATGCACGTTGGATCGAGTACTTTATGTTAGGAAGATCCCAGAAGCAAATAAAATGTTTGTGGTCGAGTTGGCTTATATCCGAGTGAAGGTGCAACCACCCGCACCTATATCTCCAGAATTGGTCAACCAGAATAAATAAGATGTTGATTTTTATATGTTTGATATGTTGTACGTATGTTTTGATTAATGACATGTATGTAAACTATGTATTGTATAAATTAAATAAATGTTATTTTGAGTTAAGTTGTAACGAAGTAATAACTTTATGGTATTTATAAAAAAATTGATACTTAAATGAAGTTGTTACAGGCGTCCTCTACTGGTACACCACACGGATTGCCATGTGACCATGCTTATTTCTTTTCTTTTCACATTAATAGCCAAAAATATGATTTCAATAACATATATATTCATTATACTCACATGCCATAATGTTTCATCAAAATATTTCCATGTCAAAATTACACACTTAAGATGGTAAGGAGTTCATGCAATAGCAATGGCAATGGCTATGACATATACTAGTCATTTATAATATTCTTCTTCTTTTTTAAATATTCTTTTTATCTCTTCATTTTCTTTATACATGGCCTCTAGTCACTTTTCTCCTACTTATATCATTTCCAACACATGTTCTCACAATTTTAATATAGCATTCTTCATCAATTTGGTTTTTACTAATATCCAATAATTAATTACGTTCATTTAGAGTAGACAAAATGTTGAAAACAAGTTTTACCAACTTCCAAACCGGCCTAAATGTATCTTTTAACACGGCTTGGCCATTTATTATAAAATTGCCATGCTTTAGGCTTCAAAATGCCATTTCTAGCACAAAACTCGACCTGACTGTGCCTTGAAACACGGCCATGCTTTATATTGAGTTATTCCCTGATACATGTTTTCATCCTATCTAACATTCTCTCACTAATTCGAGCCTAACTCCCTCTGTTTAACTATGATTTAGGTGATCTTAGTGTTAATTTAAAGATAGAACAATTATCTAAAACTATTATGTTGAACAGTTTAGCTAAATATTAAGAAATCTTAGTGATATTACTTCCTCAAATTACAAGTTATTTCTTCTCGGTTAGGTTCTGACCTCTACTTACTAATCTTTCCATATCTCCCTTATAAGAATTCTAAATTGAGTGATTCCGATGGCTAAAATTTCGTGACACACACACACACACACACATAGATATATATATATATATATATATAATTATATATATATATATATATATATATATAATTTTTATGTTAACCAATTTTTTTAATTCCCTACAGAGTGTTCCCAGAAATTCAAACACAGTAGCTTTCCTAACAGATTCTTCCCTGATTAACCATTTTCTGACCATTGCTTACTAATCGGAGCATATCTAACTCATATGGACTCCAAATTGAGTGATTCCAGTGGTTAAAAATTCGTGAAACATAGATATACATTTTAAATGTTAATAATTGCTTTTAATTCCCTACAGATTTATCTAAAAAATTCAAATATAGAAGCATACCTGACGGATTCTTCCCTGGTTAACCATTTTCTGACCATTGCTTACTACTTAGACCATATCTACCTCATATGGACTCCAAATTGAGTGATTCTAGTGGTTAAAAATCCGTGAGACATAGATCTACATGTTTGATGTTAACCATTTGTTTTAATTCCTTATCTATTCTTCTCAGAATGTTAAAAGAAGAAGTATAAAATTTTGCCACCCATAGCCATACCTATGCAGAACTATCTACACCAACCTAAGTATTCAATCATACATCACATGCAAGATTAATATGTAACATGATATAGAAAAATCCATGACCAATCATCAAAGTTCTAAGATCAAAATCCCATATAAATGTTACAAATTTCAAAACTTTTCAAAAAGAAATATTGTTAAACCTACCTTGAGCACTTAGTCTTCTAGACTTCTCCTTCCTCTTTCTTCCTCTCCTTTCCTCACTCTACCTTGCTTAAATGTTTCCTCTCCCTCACTTGGACGAAATTATAATGTTATGAGGTTGGGTTTTGCTTAAATAGACTCTCAAATAATTCTCCTTTCATGATCATGGGTCTACCTTATCACAATTAGGATGCACTTGGTTGATTTTTGGAAAATAAACAACTCATGTTCTTGTCTTCCTCTTCCTTAGTCAAGATATGCATAAGAAAAGGAGATTTTTATTTTGAAAATTATGATAATATGTTCTTAAGATAAGGGACAAGGTCCCTTTGATTTAGGGATTCATTTCCTTTTTCTTTTGTCTTAATCAAGTATGATAGGTTTGCCTTTTTATGTGGTAAATTTCCAACCCTTGAATCTTCCTTATTTAGTTGAAATCATTTGTGTAGGATAAGGATGTTTTGTCATAATTCTATGTATTAATACCCACTTGCTAAAATTATGAGTCAGACATATTTATACTTCAGGTGCTGCTGAGAGATTCAATAAGGTTTTAATTTTCTTTCAATTCCAAGTTGTTAAATTTCGTAGTATAAAGTTGATTGAATGTTGAGACATCTTAAGAGGTGTCTATGGGTAAATTACTTTTTCAAAGTGAAAGGGATATCCGTCCTAGAGAATTTAAAGAATTGGGACAAATGCCAAATATGATTATTTATGAATATAATATCTGTTTTACCCGAATGTCTTAGATATGGTAGACTTTGATGTGATATTGGGAATGGATTGGTTGGTATCATGTCATGCCATTTTAGAATGTCATCTTAAAGTAATTAAATTCAATATTCTCGGAGAATCTCTTTTCATGATACGAGGTGATTGTAGTGAAGTACCGAATAATCTAATCTCTGTTTTAGTAGCCCATAAGTTATTACAGAAGGGTGCTAAAGATATATGGCAATGGTGAAAGATGTTGGTATAAAGTTTACAAGTATAGATCAGGTTCCAGTGGTTAGAGAATTCCTTGATGTATTCCTAGAGGAATTGCCAAGATTATCCCCAGAATGATAAAATATAATTTGGTATTAATTTATTTCCAGGAACCAACTAGTGTCTATATCCCATATAGAATGGTACCGATTGAACTCAAGGAATTGAAGAATTAATTGCAATGTTTGTTAGATAAGGGATTTATTTGCCTTAGTACCTTTTCATGGAGTGCTCTAGTTATATTTATGAAAAAGAAAGATGGATCGTTGCGATTGTGTATAAATTATAGACAGTTGGATAAGGTGACAGCGTAGAATAAATACCTATGGTGCGCACTGTCGCAGGTGCACCCAAATTAATACCTTACCTCAAAACAAACCTGTAGTAGTGGGAGTAAGGGTTGATCCCACAGAGACTGGAATTACCTTATGTGATTAAAAGGGGGGAATTGATAATCGCAAATTAAGTAAAGTAAACAATAATGAAAATAAATAAGCGAAAGTGATTAATGATAAAGACGTTGGTTTCGGTTGGTATCCACCGTCAAGGGATTACATTGATCATCTACAACATAGTCAATCTGCTAATGAATATCTATCATTGGGGTTTTAACCCCGTTTCTCCTTAAGCCTAGCAAATTAATGACAATCGCACTAATTAAACCCTAATTAACAAGCCATCTTTTAGCACATCAGTAAAGTATAACTTGTTAACCGCATGAAGAACTAGAGAAATTGATAGAGCTAAACAAATATAAACACATCAGCTATATCTAATTTAGTCAATTATTCATCATAGGTTCAATGATTTATAATCCAAAATCCTCAAACCTATTTGCCTCACAAATCGCAGAATCAAAGACTTTGTTCAAAACACAATTCAGCGGTAGATTAAAACAGACGAAATACTAGTAGGCCTCCTAGCAATCATATGAGTAATCATTAAAAATAAGAGCAGATGAACAATCAATATTCAAAACAAATTGAAATAATAACATCAGATCCAAATCTCACAATGTATAAAAATCCCTTGAGGTTTCAACTCACCTCAACCAACTAAAGAGAATTAGCCACACAAGGCCATAAGATAAACAAAAGAAGAATTGAAGAATGTAGATGAAGAATTCGGTGAAAGATTGGATGGATTCTCTGGTTGCTTTCCTCTCTTTTTATAGACTTTTTCCTCCTAATCGAAGTCAGAACGTATTTTAGGTCAAATTCCTGTCCATTCCCCTTAATTTTGAGCGAAAACGACCTAAAATCGTGAAATCAACAAGTCCCCTACGGCTCACAGGCGCCGCGGCGCTCCCTCCTGGGCAGCACAGCGCCGCGGCGCTCCGGATTTCCTTATCGTAGCGTCGCGGCGCTCTATTGTGAGTGCCTCGGCGCCTAGAATATTCTGGATTTTGCTGAAGTGCCGAACATGAAAGTTGTAGCTCTATGTCTTTTCTTTCCATAGCCGCTGAAATCACCTTAATCGGAGTCTGAATAAGCGAGATAGGCCTCAATTAGTGACAAAAGGTCAGGAATCAGCATTTTTCTATGATTTCCTCTTTATTTTTCTCTTCTTTTCTTCTTTATTATTCCTAAAACACAAAACACAACACTCAATCAATTCATATCTATTTTCTACTAAAATTAAATAAAAAACAACTTAAAACATGTCAAAAACATGCTTATTTTATAGCATGTCAACCTATTACTTCATAGATGATATGTTTGACTAGCTACAGGGTGCACAACATTTTTCTAAAATTGATTGAGATATGGATATCATTAATTGAGGACAAAGGGAAAGAATAATCTGAAAACTACTTTCAGGATTCGGTATAAGCACTATGAGTTTTTAGTGATGTCATTTGGTTTGAAAAATGCCCTAGCTGTATTTATGGACTTGATGAATAGTAATTAAGTCATTCCTGGATCAATTTATTTTTGTATTTATTGATGATATACTAATATGTTCCGAGAGTTTAGAGGATTATAAGCAACATTTGAGAACAATTTTACACACTCTAAGGGAGTATAAACTATATGCTAAGTTCTCAAAATACGATTTCTAGCTTAGTAGTGTTACTTTCTTAGGGTATGTTGTAACATCCTAAGTCTATAATAATGTTAGATAAATCTAAGAAAAAGTAAAAGATATATATGACCAAGAAGTAAAATACTTAGTTATGGAATAATAAGATATTTAAAAAAAATAGGTGACATATAATTAATTATGAATCATACAAATAAAATTTCTAGGATCATAATGGATGGGGAAAGGATACAAATACATTTTTAGAACATCACTAATCTAGGATTAGCAGTAAATTAAGGCAAGATAAAACAACTAAGGAGCTGCCAAGTAGCACCACCAAAGGATGCTACCATACAGCCACTATGCACCCTTCCTCATTTTGTTTCTATAAACCATGACAAGAGGGAGAGAAACCATGCACCTTCCTCATTTTGTTTTCACAAACCATGACAAGAGGGAGAGAAACCATGTACCTTCCTCATTTTTTTTTCACAAACATGACAAGAGGCAGAGAAACCATGCACCTTCCTCATTTTGTTTCTACAAATCATGACAAGAGGGAGAGAAACCATGCACCTTTCTCATTTTGTTTCTACAAACCATGACAAGAGGGAAAGAAACCATGCACCTTCCTAATTTTGTTTTTACAAACCATGACAAGAGGGAGAGAAACCATGTACCTTTCTCATTTTGTTTCTACAAACCATGACAAGAGGGAGAAAAACCATAAACCTTCCTCATTTTGTTTCTACAAACCATGACAAGAGGGAGAGAAACCATGCACCTTCCCTATTTTGTTTTAATCAATTGTTTCTCTGCTCTATAAATACCATTGACAAGAGGGAGTCTAAGATAGAAAGAAAGGAAGAGAGAAAGAGGGAGCGAGAGAGAGAATAACCAAAAATTTGAGAGAGGAAATGCCTAGAAATTAAGAGAATTCTTCTTTCCTTCCTTCACCTTGTGGCAGTGAGAATGAGAGTTTGAGTGTTGAAAAATTAAAACTTTACCCACCATCTTTCTTTTAAGAATAGAGCTGGGTGTGGAAGGGAAGCCAATAGAAGAAGCTAGCTGAAAATTTGGTGCAATAGAAGTGTTTTGCACAAGGTAAGTTTGCCTTCTTGTAAAAATCTGGTTTAGAGTTTATTATGCTAACTTTAGGTTCTGCATGGACGAATTTGTGGGTAATATTTAAATAAAATTTGAAAAATTGTTCAATAGTGACATTTTAGCCCTATGTATTATCTTTCTATAGCCTTTGGAATCATATCAATTGGATTTAATATAAGAGAGTTATGCCCCAATGAGTGAGGAGAGGTCAGAATCATATCAATTTTGAAAACTTGTTCAATAGCTTCGGTTTTTGAATTTTTTGGACTAATATATAAGGTATATGAAGAAATGGTTAACTAACAAAATTTCTATATATGTCTCATGGTTAAATGGCCACTGGAAACACCCCATTTGGAGTCCATATGAGTGAGTTATTGTCTGATTAGTGAGTAAAGGTCATAGAGCACAGAAGGGTTAGGTTTGAGAACATAGAACCCTTTTTGCATCTGAAAACTTGGCTTGGTAAATTGAGTAAATGGCATTTAAATTCTCTAACTTTTCATGAAAAAAGTCTTGAAATATTGATAATCAATTATGAAAGTTTTTTTATTTTTGAGACTCTACAAATAGGCCATTTGCAATCAAAACCGTGCAGAGAAAAATTCGCTGGACAGTTTAGGCTATTAATGAAAATACTAAACAATGAAGGGGTTAGATGTTGAATTTTCATATAAAAATTTTCTTAAATGTTAAAGGAATACTAACTAAGGTTTCCACCAAATATTAGGAAATTATGGATAGTTTAAGGCATATAATAAAATATAGAAGTTCTATGGGACAAGAAGTGAGTTAGAACAGACTAGAACTAGGGGTAGCTATAAAAATTAGATTATTTGAGGGGACAAATGAATTATCATTTACTTGAAATTTTTATGGTAATTATAGAACATATCTAGAATACTATATATAAAATATCACGAATTTTAAGGAAATTTTACCTATCTAGAGGAATGGAAAACAGAATAGAAATGGAACCGAAACTAATATGCACTGTTCTGGGTGAAGGAGATACTTCTTAGGGTGAATGGAAGATTTTAAGAGTTGAGAATCCACAAAATAAAATAGACATGTAAAGGAACCTCCATACAAAATTTTAGAATTTTTGGAGAACTTTTATTATATTTAATAATAATTCCAAAATTGAACAGAATCACAAGTCTTTTAGGAGAATAGGAACTCTTAAACAAAAGACTTAAGATTTTAGGTGCTCATATGCATGCATTAACCAAAGGTTTTTTATATGTTTTAGTTTAATTAGCTGGTTGTAACCTTGGATGCCTTGGAAAGGAAGTGATTGTGCTAAAATTGAGGTAGATAGCTTTTCCTTAAAACACTCTTTATGTTTATAATCTTGAATTTATCAATTTCACTGGTTACCTGACTTTTATACTATGATGAATGATGGTCTAAATATATATTATGTATGCATTCTCGGGAATAAAAGGGTGCCTAAAGTGTGCTAAGTGAGCCCCAATTCCTCCACGTATTGGCCAATAATAGGATATGCATAACCCTTTACAGGTATAGGACTGCATTGGGTAAGTTGACCAACATATTATGGGTCCCTAGTGTGACCAAGATCATATATATATGTATCGTCAATGCTTATGTTTTAGTGAAATAAATTGAGATGCTTTAAGGAATGGAATGTATACTGTTTTATAAAAGTTTTGCTAGCTATTAAGATTGTCATCTCATCTTTTTATATCTATACAAACACATTCCAAGTACTTCAGCAAGAAGTGAGCAAAAAGATTCTCAAGGTTGACTTATCTGAATATAGATATGGATTATATATTTTTTGGGAATGCAATATATGTGGGATGGCTTAGTAGAATACCAAGTCCCTTTTAGATAGAACATAGTTTGATGAAAATGAAGTGATGAACTATATACTTTTCTTTTATAGCATAAGAGCCTTTGTGTGCATGTAATGTGTATCTTGTCTAGTTAGTTTGATTCTCCTATCTTTCAGAAAATGAAATTTGAAAATGTTTGGAATAACCTGAAACTCATGTATGTATGCTCATAAAACAAAGTATATATAATAAAAATAAAGATAAGTAACAATATAAGTGAATAAGTAAATTTATGGACTAGGTGGTCATTGACAGAAATTTATAGATAATAAGGAATATTCTACGATATAGATATATGAAAAATGAAGCTAGTAAGTAGGTGTTACATATGTGGCTAGCAAGATGGTATTCAAGTAGACCCTAAAAAAGTAGAAGCAATACAACAATGTCCACGTCGTACTACAGCTACAGATAAATATTTAAGTTTAATTTGTAATTTTTGCAGTTGTCTGTCTTCCAATCTATTTGAGCCATAGTTGGATCAAGTACATGAACAAATGCTTCTTGTAAAACATCAATCAACTCCTCAGTATTTAAAGTTGATATGAGAATTCGTAGTGCTGAGTATGAGATAAAATTTGTTCCACTCCTTAATCAAGAAAAGACAATAGACCATCAAAGAAATGGTTAATATTTAACAAACCTATTGATTTGTGATGGATATTTAGTTGTTCCTAGGAGACTAATTGAAAATTTTGTTCTAAAGTATTAAATCCCACTGGTAAGGCAATGAAGGCATTAGAATTGCTCATTATTCTAGCCATGCCCTCATGTATGGAAACTACCCTAAATTCTTCCTCAATTGTCTTCTCTATGATGTTTGATGTAGCTAAAGCTATAGGAATAATACCTAGAACTTGACATTCTCCTATATATGTAGCTGTAGACACACACCCTATTAACCCACGGTTACCTCCACCATAGAGTAAATGAATATTTGTACTAGCTACCACCATACCCAGATTTTGTGCTGCTTTAACATACTATCCATCCTTTCCAGGACTAGTGTAAGAACTCCATTTTTATGTACATATATACAAATATATGTATTTTTAAAATCCCATGAAGTCATTACCTCTTTACTTCTAACTATTTAACTCAAAATAACATTCAATTAAATTAATCAAGCATAATTAAGGTTTATGGTATACCATTAATACTGATACAATTCTGGGTTCGCATACACATTGTTAATTAACAACATCTGTACATAAATCAAACATATATATGTCTACATCTTATTCATCCATATTAACCAGTTCTAGGGATACAGGTGCAAGTGGTTGCACCTTCACCGGGATCTTAGCCAACATGACCCAATAGATCATCATGTCATATTCATCTATATAAGATACAGTAAATATCTTAGTTCACATGAATGCACTTTATCTATGCACATGAAAAGCATATAGTAATGACATGTATGGAATGAATAACTATTTTCAGAATATCATACGATGGCTATCAACTTATTTTTATATTAAGCTACCCTGGTTAGGGTGAGTACTTTTTACTCTCCAGTACGAGCTTTTCTCGCTTTGTTTGACATAGCACACTTTTTCTTTCTGTTCTTATTAACATAATCATAGCCATGAGTAGGATGTCCCCTACTGGTGCACCACACGGACTTCCATGTGACTGTGCTTGCCTCTTTTCTTTTCTTTTCTTTTCACGATAATTGCCAAAAATATGATTCCAATAACAAGTATTTTCATTATACTCACATGCCTTAATTTATTTTTAAAGCATAATCATTACCAAAAATCAATGGTAAAATACAATCTTTCCATGAACATAATCATTTCTAAATATCACTTTATAAAATATTTTCATGTCCAAATTACACACTTAAGATGGAAAGGAGTTCATGCAATGGAAATGGCTATGGTATACACTAATTATTTATTATTTTCATTTATAAGATTTTTCTTCTTTTTTTAAATATTATTTCCTCTCTCACTAAAAAGAGTATAACACCCTCATTTTAAATCCGATTAAAGTGATCTTAGTGTCAATTGAAAGATAAGACAATCCTCTAAAACCCTCATATTAAATATTTTAGTAAAATCTTAAGTAATCATGGTGTTACTACTCCCTCAAATTCAATATTATTACTTCTCGGCTAGGTCAGACCTCTACTTACTAATATGACCATATCTCCCTCATACAAGCTCCAATTGAGGTGATTCCAAAGCTTATTAAAAGTAATAACTTATATACAACTTTGATGTTTCTCATTTCTTCATATTCCTTAAGAATTATTCCCCAAAATTTGAAAAATAAAACGCTTACATTTACCAACCTGGATTCTAGACTTATTATGACCTCTACTCATTAATAAGCTATATCTCCCTCATATGGACTCCCAATTAAGTGATTTTAGAGCCTAGAGATCCATGATACATATATCTATATTTATTATGGTAACAATTTCCTTTAATTCCTTATAGATTTTTCCCATAAATTCAAACATAGAAGCAAACTTAGCAAATTCTTCCCTGATTAGCTAGTTTCTGACCACTGCTTACTAATCTGACCATATCTTCCTAATATGGATTCCAAATTGAATTATTTCAGTGGATAAAAATTATTGATACATATATACATAATTTTCATGTTAACCATTTATTTTATTTCCCTATATATGTTTCCCAAAAATTCAAACACAAAATCTTACCTAACAAATTCTTCGCTAGTTAACCATTTTCTGATCTCTGCTTACTAATCATACAATATCTCACTCATCTAGACTCCAAATTAAGTGATTCCAGTGGCTAAAACTCCGTGAGACATATATATTCATTTTTTATGTTAACTATTTCTTTTAATTCCTAATTTATTCTTCCCAAAATTTCAAAAACATAAGCTTTTCTAGTTACTCCGAAATCCAATTTCCTAACCAAACCTTTCCTAAGGTTTTAGTTCATGATTTTATTATGTCATCTTCCATTTTCTTCCTAATTTACACTTAATCATCTTCCATCAATTTTTCACCACATTCAAATATACAAAATAGCAGCATAAAAATTCTAAAATTTTGCCAACCATAGCCATACCTATGCAGAACCTTCCACACCATCCAAAACCTCGACGTGAACCTCGGATCTCTATCAGAAATGATATTTAAGGGAATTCCATGTAGTCTAACTATTTGTTGAACGTACAACTGGGCCAATTTGTCCAGTGAATAATTAATTTTTATGGGCCAAAAGTAAGCAGATTTGGTTAATTTGTAAACTATTACCGAGATAGAGTCATGTCTAACTGAAGTCTTTGGTAAGCCCGCCATAAAGTCCTTCGAAATACTATCCCATTTTCATTTAGGGATCTTAAGTGATTCTAATGGTTAAAACTCCGTGAGACATATATATACATTTTTCATGTTAACCATTTCTTTTAATTCCTAATCGATTCTTCCCAAAATTTCAAAAATAGAAGCTTCTCTAGTTACTCTGAAATCCAATTTCCTAACCAAACCTTTCCTAAGGTTTTAGTTCATGATTTTATTATGTCATCTTCCATTTTATTCCTAATTTACACTTAATCATCTTCCATCAATTTTTCACCACATTGAAATATACAAAATAGCATTTCTTTCTACTGGCTTTTGATGCTCTACCTTAAACTTTTGACAAATTAAACATTTTGCCACAAACTCAACAATGTCCCTTTTCATCCTTGGCCACCAATACATCTTCTTTAAGTCTTTATACATTTTAGTGGATCCAGGATGGACTGTGTACTTACTCTGATGTTCTTCATGCATGATCTTAGTCCTCAACTCTTGTTCTTGAGGGACACAAACCCTTCCTTGATATATGATTACTCTATCTTCTGAGATAGAAAAATCATCTTATTCTTTGTGATCTTGTAAGTATTGGTTGTGAGCTTGAGCCTCTTTAATCTTGGATCTAAGATCACACTCTATACTTAACACATTGATAATTAGCTTCTTTGGGGTAAGAGTAGTGACCAGCTTTAAATTTCGAAACTCCTATAGCATCTGCATTTCATACACCATCATCTAACCGATGTGAAGAGATTTTCAACTCAAGGCATTAGCTACAACATTCACCTTCCCTGAATGATACTTTTTCTCTAATTTATAGTCATTGAGAAATTCTACCCATCTTCGTTGCCTCATATTTAACTCCTTTTGATCAAAGAGGTATTTAAGACTCTTGTGATCGTAATATACTTCAAAGGTTGCTTCGTATAAGTAGTGTCGCCAAATCTTTAAGGTAAACACTATTGCCGCTAATTCAAGATCGGGGATCGGGTAGTTTGCCTCATGCGGCCTCAATTGCTGAGAGGCATAAGCAACTACTCTCTTGCCTTGCATCAGTACACACCCCAACCCTTTCTTTGAAGCATCACTATATACTTCAAAATGTCCTATGGGGTCTGGAATAATTAAACTGGAAGAGTGGTCAATATTACCTTAAGCTCCTGGAAACTAGCCTCACATTGATCAGTCCATTTGAAAGGAATTCCCTTCTTGGTCAATTTAGTCAATGGCAAGGCTATACAAGAAAAGTTTTGTATAAACCTTCTATAGTATCCTGCCAAACCCAAGAAACTTTTGACTTCTGTAACTATCTTTGGTCTTTCCAACTGAATCACTGTTTCCGTCTTGCTAGGTTCTATGGCTACCCTTTTATTGGAAATGACATGTCCGAGAAATTTTACCTCTGATAGCCAAAATCCACACTTCTCTAATTTGGCATAAAACTTTTTTCTTTTTCAACCCTTACAGCACGTTTCAGAGATGTTGTTCATATTCTTTCTCACTCTTAGAATATAACAAGATGTCATCAATGAACACTTTTACCAATTGATCTAGGTAAGGTTAAAAAATGTTATTCATGTAATCCATGAAAATTGTAGGTGCATTTGTCAACCCGAAGGGCATTATGAGAAAATTATAGTGCCCATACCTAGTCTTGAAGGCTATTTTTAGTACATCCTCCTCCTTGATCCTAATCTAATGGTATCCCAATCTCAAGTCAATTTTAGAAAAGATGAAGGCTCCATTCAGTTCATCTAATAAATCATCTATCCTAGGGAGAGGGTACTTATTTTTGACAATCACCTTATTCAACTGTTTGTAATTTATGCATAGTCTCAAGCTCCCGTCTTTCTTTATAACAAACAAAACAAGAGCTTCCCAAGGTGATACACTTGCTCTAATGAATTGCTTATCTGACAATTCCTCCAACTATTTTTTAAGTTCCTGTAATTCCTTCGAGGCTATTCTATAAGGTGCAATAGAGATATGCCCTATCCCGGGTAGTAGATCAATAGAGAACTCTATCTTTCTCTCGGGAGGTTAGCCTAGAATATCTATTAGAAATACTTTAGAAAACTTATTAGCTATTGGGATTTCATTGAGCTTCGATTCAACTTATATGTTTGATAAACACAAGAGAATATAACTAAGTACTTCACTCTTCAACTACAAATTGACTTGATTGGCATTTAGCATCAATAACTGCATCTCCTCTTGTGGTGTAAGAGGTAGAAATTCAACGGTCTTGATGCAACAATTTGACAAGACCCGATTTCTAGACATCAAATCTAACCCTAAAATGACATCAATACCTTAAAAGTAGACAAACGAGTTCTACAAAAAAAATTTCTCCTTGATGGTGACTTGCTAGTCTTTACATACAGAGGAAGTTAAGACCCTTTCCCCCGTGGGAGTTACTACAGATAGTTCATAGGGGGTTTCAAAAAAAGGATACTAAATCTCCCTAATACATTCTTCTTATATAAATGAATGAATAGCACCAGAGTAAAACAATACCATAAGAGCAAATCCATAAATATATTTTGTACCTTGAATCATTTCGGAGGATTGAGTTGCCTCTTGGCTTCTTAGGGTGAAAATGCTTCCTTTCACCTGAGGCCTCTGTTCCAGCTACTTCCCTACATTCTGTGGGCAGTTCTTTGCAAAATGACCCTTCTATCTGCAGTTGAAGCAAACATCTGATCCCATGCAGCATGGTCGATTACCATACATATGTCTGCACTTAATACACTTGACTGTGGAAAAGTTTTGTTGGGAGGGTCGAGGACTTGTAGTCATTGGCCTCTTGTCAGTACCCTATTCTTTTCCTCTGACATTTTTGCTAGAGTTTTGTGGCCCATTTTTCATTTTCCAGAAGTTCCGTTTTCATTTCTGATATGAACTGTCGTTGCACAGTTCACATCAATTTCTCATCCTCTATTGCCCTCAAGTTCTTTTCCAAGAGTATGCATTTATTTATCAGAGGTACAAACTCCCTGATCTCTATAGCTACAATAGCATTCCTTATCTCCAAATTTAATCTCGCTTCAAACTTAACAGCCTTCCATTCTTCATCGGGGTTAAGTTGTAGGTAAAAGGAGATCTTTGACAACTCTTTGAACCTTGCGATGTACTAGTCTTCTTTAGGGTTGTTCATAGAACTAATAGACTTAACAAGGCTTGATCAACCTTATGGCGTCTTCCAACACTGGTGTCCTTGTTTTCTCGTGGTCAAAGGTTCTTAGTAGATCAATTAGACCTGTTTAGGGCTTTCTTGTGGTGCATATATCATTGTATTAGCTGTGAATTTTAAGGTACAGATCCTCTAAGGTTCGCATTGTCGTGTTTAGGAATAGGTTCTACGATCTTTCCTTGTGGTTCACACCAGAAGGTTAGGGCTCAAAGGGGTATTTCAAAGGTAAAGAGGGGAGAGTAGAGTGCAGTGGTTAGTGGGGGTGCTCGAGGGTGGGGTTTGGAGATGAGGTGGTTGAAGAGGAGAGGAGTGGCTGCCAATTAAGCAATAGGGTGATGTGATGATGTGCTCATGGAGGGGGAATACTAGGTAAGGAAAAATGTAAAGTTCCTTTAAACGTGGGGCACGACCTAACAGTGCTTCAAGCTAGATTTCTACTTCTTATGAGTTCATAGGACACGACCTACTTGTGCTTGGTGCTAGAATCTCCTATTTCTTCAGTTTCTACCATTGCTCAAAATTTGTCCTGTGTTTTTCCTTTTTACCACATTATAACACATAGGATCTTACCTGAAAATATCCAGGAACACATCTCACCAATCAAACCAAAGAAACTAAAAGATTTAAGGCAAAAACAAGTCTAAGAACAAAATTAAAAGGAATAAAATAAAATAAAACTTAAGACTAAAATGTGGGTTACTTTCTATGAAACACTTATTTAAGGTTATAAACTTAACTCTTTTGGCATGCTTTTAGCTTGAAGGGGCTCTAAGAGAGCTTGGGTAACTCTATTCTCGATCAGTTGTCTCGTCACATAAAGCTTAAAGCATTGCCTGTTAACCCTATAGGACCTAGTTTCCTCGCTCTATAGGGGAAGATTTGTTGCACTTGGAATAGACTGGACCATGGGAGCAAAGTATTTTAAGGAAGAGTTTTAACTTAGAATTGAACTATAAGACCTAATCTCCTACTAGGAACTCGTGCCTTAAGATGTGCTTGTCGTGCCATCTCTTTGTTCTTTCTTTACATAGTTTAGCACTATCACATGCATCAAGCCTCAATTCATTTAATTGTAGGCATCGTTTTTCACTAGCAGCTTTCAAATTGGAGTTGATAGTCTTGATAGACCAATATGCTTTATGTTCTAGCTCCATTGGCAAGTAACAAGGCTTCCCATTTTAACTGAAATCGTGTGGTGCCTATAGGAGTTTTATAGGCATTGCAATAAGCCCAAAGTGCATTATTAAGCTAGAGAGACCAATCTTTCCTTACTTTTGACATTGTTCTCTCCAAAATGGTTTTGATCTCTCAGTTTGAAATCTCAGCTTGCCCACTTGTTTAAGGATGGTATGCTAAAGTTATTTTGTGAGTCACCCCATATTTCTATAGAAGATTTTGAAGTTGTTGCATGATGAAGTAAGAACCGCCATCACTTATCACTATTCTGGGCACTCCAAACTGTGTAAAAATCACCATCTTAAATAATTTAACTACCACCCTAGCATCATTAGTGGGAATTGCTACTACTTTTACCCTTAGAAACAATCCATAGTAAGCAAGATATATTTTTACCATATAACTAAGGGAAGGGGCCCATGAAGTATAATCCCCAAACATTAAATACCTCAACCTTAAGTATGTTATTCAAAGAAATTTCATTTTTCCTTGATATGTTCCTAGTTCTTTGGCATCTGTTGCATGCTTTAACATAGTTGAAAACATCCTTGAAAAGTATAAGCCAATAAAACCCAGCTCAGAGATTTTGGATGCACTTTTCGATGTGCTTGTATGTCTTCCATAAGTTGAATCATTGTATTAGGAGACAATGTTTGGGACCTCTTTTTTTTGAATACACTTACTGAAAATACCATATGCACACCATTTAAACAGGAATGGTGTAACACCACTAATTTTTGAGCACGTGAAACAAACATTTTTTTTCCACAATCAGATATTTTTCTTAACATGCATAACACTATTCTTTGTCATCCAAATAGATACATATAAGTTCTCTCATGAATATACATTATACAGACCAAGTTATAAATGTCAAAATAATAACAGAAACAACGATCCTGTCTGTAGCAATCATAGCACACTCTAAAATACAAAGACAATATAATTCAAAACTATGAGCCTTGAAAGCAATGTAGACTCACCCAGAGAATATGTCACCTAACTAATCACTTATCTACAGAATCAGACTCTGTATTCTTATCTGAAAAATGTGGAAATATCGTGTAGTGAGTTTGACAACTCAATGAGCAAATAATTCCTCCTATGACCTCTTAGGTCTGCATATGGATGTACTTATATTTTAAAATTTGTCACATAGATAATACAGTTCAGAAGTACATTCATATGGGACCCGTATTTTAAATATTCTAAATTCAAAGGATATTCAGATATCCAAAACCATATGCAGCACAATATGATCATTAAACAAATGTTGTTATGCTCAGCTGTATAAGCTATAGTAAAATATTAAGATTTGGAGATAAAATCATCACTTTTAATGCACCTGCCTCACTCTATGATCTGGTCAATGCAATGAAAACATAACTCATTAGCTATACGCATATTGATTGATCGACTACAGTCATAATAAGTGATCAGGAAATGTGAGTACATCACCCTGCTGCCCCCTACATTACCACTATCACCCGGTTGGAGCGGCCCTCCCTCGGTTTACTCAGGCTAATAGGGCATCCCCTATTTGGTACCGTCATAAGCCATACAACCCGTCGATATTCATCCATACATATAAATATGATATAAGGGAATTGCCTTAGGGAGTAATCATCCCCAAAATCCAAGCTGTTGGAGTAAGGGTGCTTAAGGTCTTATAAACCCCCCACCTAGTGGTATTCTAGCCGATGTGGGACTTTTCTGATAGTCACTCGATAATCACCCTCACCGTTGCACAGTTCACATCAAAATACATGTAAAATTATCAAGCAACTCGCCATGAGCTTTACGCTTGCCATTCAATCTCATTTATAATATGACATGCATCATTTTCACAAGTATATAGCTTTACAAATCAATGCATCGTGCACATAATATTCACTTTATCAAGTAATGATAAATACATTTAGAACCATACTCTTCTTGAACTATGTGCCAGTTCGTAAGCAAAATAAATATTTTAACACATTTCAGAAATTTATGATAGTATAAATAATTGTAAACAGAGACAATTATACATTTATAGTTCAAGAAGAGCATGGGGTAAGTCATAAAAAGAATTATCTACTTATAGGGTAAGGGCTCCAAATTAGACAGCCCCAAAATGCACTTTTCCAATCCATATTTGACCTAACTGACTTCAAAAACGTGTCCAGATGGTCCAAAAATAAAATAAAAAATGACTTTGGGAACTTGGTCACTATTCATGGCTGGAAAATACTATTTACTGCCAGAAAATACTATTCACCAAGAACAAAAAGTTATCAGATAGCTGAAAAATTTCATATCCTAAGGTTTATCTAACTCTTGAATTCATCTATAGTGTTAGATTCCTAATTTGAGGTCTCTAAGTAAGAGTTTTAGAGTTTACCTTTTTTTGAAATTTTTTTACTTCCGATCTACAGCGATTCTATGGCTGATTTGAGAAATTGTTCAGTCAAAATTGTAGTATTCTCCGTCCTGAATCCAGTGCTACCCTTAGTTTTGAGATCAGAGGCTTGTAGACACTCCAGATCTAGAGAAAAAAATATTGAGATACTATTCACACTATTCATTCCTGCATTTTCACGTTTCGTTTCCGTCTCCCCCTCCCTATTTTCTTTATTTTTTATAATCATAATAATAATAATTATGATTTAATAATTAAATAATAGAATTTTATTTTATATATATTTATATAAATACAGTTTTTCAACTTAAAACATCCCAAAAATTTCTAAAAATTTACATTCTCATAAACCTTTAGTTAAACTCTTAAATCATGATTTTTCTTGATAAAAATCTTAATAAAACAAATCACAAAATAAATATCTTTATACATAATAAAAGAAAGAATATTTCTAAAAATACAACAAAGATTTATTAAAGACCAATATAATTATTTTAAGCAAAAAAATAATTATTTTAATTAAAAGTATACTTGCTTTTGGCAGAACATAATCCTTTTTAAACAAATAAAAATATATTTGTTTATAACAAAAAATTATTATTTAAAAATAAAAATTACGGGATGTTACAAATGGCTTATCCCAATAAAAGAACCTAATGTTTGAAAAGAACTTCTTCCTCTAATGATAGTTCAATCTATGAGGTATTATGCTCTATGCTACATAGTTCACAAGATTAGCATACCAATGGGCTTCAACACTAGAGACAATAAATGAATGGTCATCAGGGAAGGATTCATCGATAGGCAGTTCATTCTTCATATCCTTTCTAGTTTCTTGCCTTAATCTATAGAGGTGGTCAGTTACCACATTTTCAATTCCCTTCTTATCTCTTATTTAAAAGTCAAGTTTTTGTAAGAGAAAGACCCATATGATTAATCTCAGCTTGACATCTTTCTTACTCAGCAAGTATTTGATAGTCACTTAATCAATATACACCATAATTGGGGATCCTAGCAAGTATTGGAAGAATTTCTCAATAGCAAATACCACTGTTAGTAGCTCTTTCTTTGGAATGGAGTATTTCGCTTGGGCATTGGTGCAAACCCACAAGGAAAGATCGTAAAACCTATTCCTGAACACGATGATGTGAACCTTAGAGGATCTGTACCTTAGAACCCATAACCAATGCAATGATATATACACCTCAAGAATGCCTAAACAAGTCTGGTTGATCTACTAAGAACCCTTGAACAAGAGAGAACACGGACCTCCAATGTTGGAAGAAGCCACAAGGTTGATAAAGCCTTGATAAGTCTATTAGTTCTATAAAAAACCCTAGAGAAGAACCCTCCTCTCCAATATGGTATTCTAGAAAATATGATTTTATTCAAATATAAAAGTTTCCTTCAAAAAAATGAAAGAGATTACATTTTATAGTAAAGTCTAATTCCTAACCTAAAAGGAGATTCTTAGGGAATTAAAACTTTAAGAACTAAAACAATAGAAACTACTAATTATTCAAATTTGACTAAAGAGCCTATTAAGCCTAAAATTTCACTCAAATAGATTACAATATATTAAAGTAGCATATTTTGCTCTAATCAACATAATTAAGGCCCAATGAGTCAGCTAATGTGTTCTTTATGGGCCTAACTCTTTATTTAATAGTATTTTGGCCCAAAAAGCTCTCAACAAGCACATATTCAGTCCGAATAATGTTCAGCACGTCCTCATAAGTTTTCATCCTAGATTCTTGAATCATTAGATTAGATAAGTTGTCTTGAACGTGCCCATTCAAAGCTTTTTTAATCCTTTTTACTCGAGCTCTAGTAATTGGTCCACTTAAAATTTTTAATGGATCACTTGAACATTTCGAGCTAGCTTGATCATTATCATGGTTCTCATCAACTCCTCCTTCCTCAAAAGGATTCATCCTCAAATCTTCACCTGCATTGAAAGGAGAGAGATCAGCAACATTAAAAGTGGCACTAACATTATTCTCACCTGGTAGATCTATATTGTATGTATTATCGTTGATGTGCTTAAGAACATGAAATGTACCATCTCCTCTTAGAGCCAGCTTTGATTTCCTTTATGTTGGAAACCTTTCCTTCCTTATATGCACCCATACCCGATCACCAGGTTCAAAAGTAACATAACTTCTTCCTTTGTTGGCCTTCTTTGTATATTGCTCATTTTTCTTCTTAATTTGCTGCTTTACGCGTTCATGAATTTGCTTCACTAGCTCAGCTTTCCAGTGCCCATCAAGGCTAGCCCTTGCATCAATCGACAATGGCATTAAATCTAAAGGAGTTAACGGATTGAAACCATAAATAATTTCAGAAGGAGAATATTCCATAGATGAGTGTTGTAATAACTCTATTTTTATCGGATGTACATATTTGTAAAGTCCCATGAATTCATTACCTCTTTACTTCTAACTACTTAACTCATAGTAACATTGTTGTTTGCAAAAGTATTTTTGCAATGTTCGAACGCAAGTGCACGTATCGTGACTAAGTAATATAATGATGAGTGCGTATCGTCCCACAAGGAAGTGTACTAAAAATTACAATAAAATTCTTTGACTTGTGAAATGCTATAGCAAAATTTTGTTGGGTTACAAATTTTAAGGTTCGAGTGCAAATAAGAGTGAAAAAAACTAAACAAGACTATGAACAAGTTGAGGTACACTAGGTTGCGGAAAAACAGATCTTACGTGAACTAGGGTTGCTTCCGGGTTGCCATGAATTTTTGCACTCATTTTGCTCTAGTAATTGCTATAGCAATTGCTCAAGTGCCCAGTTCTCTCTTGAATGGGTTCTTTCTAGACTACCATCCTATGTAACCTTGGGATTCAGTCCTACATTCCTGTATGAAGCCAAGCCCCAGAGTTTTGCTTAAAGACCTAACTATTGCATCAAATGGGACAACCATATATTCCTATATTAGTTGTGCCTATACATCCAATCCTTTTTCCAGCCTCCACTACCCTTCTAGGTTAGTGTTAGCCTCAGCCTTCTACTATTAAATTTTAGTTAACAGAAGAAGTTAAGAAATGCAAAAGCAGTTGAATGACAAAAGCAATGTTGTAGTAAAATCATTTATAAATCAAAATGTGCATATGTTCACTGTAACCCGTCTACAACCCTAGCTGGAAACTTAGCCCAGCCTCATATCCAAGCTGATTACAACATAAGGATAATCATCATGCATTGAAGAGTAATACAACTAAAAGAAAAGAATACAATTCAGCGGTAAAACGACAAAGCACAAAAAGAGAGGAAGGGAATCCTTAACAGGGGTCCTGTTTTTCTCATCCAGTGCTTCACCCTGCATGGTTGGTTCGTCCTGGGCAAGAATGTATCCTCACAGCCCACTCCTGTCAGGGATTTTTTGGGCTTCCTTTTTTTCATTTTTTCGTTTTCTTCTCACCCCCTTGCATGTCCTTCCTTTTACACTTTTCTATTCTCCTTCCACCTTCTTCTGTCTACTATTTTCTCTTCTCTACTCCATGCCTTTTATAGACAAGCATTGTGGTCCCAGTAAGATGGCCTGGTCTACTACAATTCTTCTTACTTTTCTGCCTGCACATCTGCCAGCAGCTTTCCCTCTACTTCCAGTAGTGGAGACAGTCCTTGTGCCTCCCAGCACTCTACTATGTTAGCTGGGTGCTCCATTTTTCCATGTTGGGTAGTGGCCGCACCTGCTACAGCAGCACTGACACACTACGACCTGCACCATATCACAAACGGCTAGCTTCCCATCATATGCATCATATTAAAAGGATCAAGACCACCCAATATCACTTGGTTTGCTGCTTGTTTTGCTATGCATGCATATTGAATTTTCAAAGAAAACATAATGGGTGGTCTTATATTCATGGGAGGAAAAACAGACTATTAAGTCAGGGGGCATGAATGCTAATAAATCAAAATACAGAGTAAATGACCTTAGAAAAGTATAGAGAAACTCTTTAATCTATATTTTTTTATGTTAATATTTTCTTTTAATTCCCTCTATATATGTCACAAAAATTCAAACAAAGAAGCTTATCTAACAGAGTCTTCCCTAGTTAACCATTTTCTGACCACTACTTACTAATCTGACCATATTTCCCTCATTTGAACTCCAAATTGGGTGATTTCGGTATCTAAAAATTCATGAGACATATATATACATGTTTTATGTTAACTATTTCTTTTAATTTCCAACCAATTCTTCCCAGAATTTCAAAACTAGAAGCTTCCCTAGTTACTCCAAAATTTAGTTTTCTAACCAAAGCCTTCCTAAGATCTTATTTCAATCTTTTATTACGTCCTCTTCCATTTTCTTCCTAATTTTTCACCACATTCAAATATACATAACAACCGCATAAAACCCTAAAGTTTTGCCACCCATAGCCATACCTATGCAGAACATTCCACACCAACCGAAGTATTCAAAACATCCATCATATGCAAGATAAACATGTAACATGATATTGCAACATTCATGGCCAATCATCAAAGTAACAAATATTGCAAATTTCATCAAAGTTCTAAGATCGAAATTCCATATAAATGTTATAAATTTCAAAACTTTTCTTCAAAAAGAGATATTGTTAAACCTACCTAAAGATCTCCTTAGCTCATTTAGTGAATTCTTTTTCATGTTTCCTCTTGAAGGAAGTGGCAAGATTCCTTCATTCCTTCAGCTTTTTGAGAAACTTGAATAAGAAAGGGAGGATGATTTTTGAATCCTAAGGATGAAGACAAAATATGGATTCAAGTGGAGATTAAGCTAACTTACCTTAAGTACTTAGTCCTCTAGACTTCTTCTTCTTCCTTCCTCTCTTCTCTTCTCTTTCTCTCATTTCCTCACTATACCTTACTTCTATTTTTCCTCTCCCTTACTTGGATGAAATTATAATGTTATAAGGGTGGTTTTTGCTTAAATAAATTATCAAGTAGTCCTCCTCTCATTATTATGGGTCTACCTTATCATAATTAGGATGCACTTGGCTGCTTTTTTGAGGAAGACAACTCATGTTCTTGTCTTCCTCTCCCTTAGTCAAGATATGCATAGAAAAAGGAGATTTGTATTTTGAAAATAATGATAAAATGTTCTTAAGACATGGGACAAGGTTCCTTTGATTACGGATTCATTTCCTTTTTCTTTTGTCTCACTCAAGTAGGATAGGTTTGCTTTTCTAAGTGGAAAATTTTTAGCCCTTGAGTCTCCCTTACTTGGTTGAAATTATTTGTGTAGGATTGGGATGTTTTGTCCCAATGTAATTTATTATTACCGACTATATCATCACATCCTACTATATCATCACATGACTTGTGATAAGAGTCATATTATTGCACTTTTGTTATGATTTAAATATTGATATTTGTGTGAAAATTGTGGTTATTTGATTATTTAATCCACAAATGTCATTTCACGGGTATTTCGTGTTTAAAGTGCAAATTTCAGGTAAAATCATAATTTTGGAAAAGATTGGGACAAATGCCAATGACCGGGATTGAGTTAGAATCAAGAAAAGCAAGATTTCAAGGTTTGGAAGTCTGGCCGCGGCGAGAATATTTTGGCCGCGGTGAGAATGCTACAGTAACTTTTTCGGAGAGCGCAATTTTGCATTCAAATCTGGCCGCCGGCGAAATGAGTTCGCCGGCAGTGAAATATGGATCGCCGCCGGTGAAATACGACTCTCGCCGCGGCGAGAATATTTTCGCCACGGCGAGATCATTTCCCAGAAACTCGCCGCGGCGAGAATAAGTTCGACGACGGTGAGTTTCGGCGGCCAAACGCGTTTTCTAGACTTTTTGTTCCAAATTTGTCCCCAAAACCCTGGATCTATAAATACAATAAGGTACAGAGAGAGGGGACGACGAAATAGACCTAGAAGAGGCATTTTTGGAGGAGAAGAAGCCATTTTGGAGAGAAAGTTTGGATAATCTTGAAGGATCATCACCATTGTTGCTGCCAAGTGTTCATCTCCAAGAGTTCTTCATCTCTTTTCCTTAGCTCTGTTTTTCTGCAGTTTATTTCGTTTTTATAGTTATGTATTCAGTTGAGATAGTTGTTGTTCTTATTTTAATTATGAGCTAATTCATTTTTGCAAAGGCTATGATGTAGTTGAATCATGAAACTCTGATTTTTGTGGTTATGGTTATATGAGTTCATTGTTTTCAGTTGAGTATTTATTTCCATGCTTAATGCTTCTGAATTTCTGGCCAAAATTTAGATGATTAGTTGCATTATATTGAGACTGAGAGGAGATGTGTAATGAATGCTTCTTGTGATAAGTACCATATGTTGAATGCGAGTGTGAGAACTAATGCATGATGTATGTGGTTATCCTGGAAATTCCATAGATCATAATGTGCTTGCTTGTGATTAATCTTCATAGAAATATAGTTGATTAGCATAGACAAGTAATTCTAATATAACTTAAGAGAGAGTATTAGATAAGTTTAGGTTTTTCAACCATCAATTGTAGCTTTGATCCTCATATAACATGCCATGAAATTGGATTGAATTGATTCAGCGAAATCAAATGCCTTAGCGTTTTAATCATTTGTGAACAACATTCAATTGTGTTCTTTGCATTTATTTGTAAGTTAATTTGCCTTTTACACAATCAACAATTTGGTTTTCAGATAAAATTAGGATTAGTCAATTTCGGTACTTAGTAACACCATTCCTTGTGGGTTCGATATCCGTACTTTTGTACACTTTATTACTTGAACGATTCGTACACTTGCGAAAATACGCATCAACTTGCTAAAATTATTAATGTAAGAGATAAATGTTTTGTCTTAATGTCATGTAACCTAATTCTTGATTATTATTACACTACTATTTCATCACATGGTTCTTATTTTTCTTTCTTGGATTTGGGCTCATTCTTGCCCATTTCCTTTCTTTTGGCTGAAACTCTACATCTTATGGAGGGCTTGGTCACATTTTCATGATTTGTGGGCTATCGGTCTAACTTCTATATCCTAGTCCAAGTTTATGTTATATCTCTTGCTTGTGCTATCCAATTGGCTTGAGAGAAACTCATGTGAAGTAGAAAAACAAACTCTATGAAATGTCCATAGGTGAAGGACCAATGTATGGATGGAGATGTTAAGTGTAGGAACTCTAACTCTTGAATTAGGAAAAATTACCCTAATCCAATCTTTTTGAAATTTTAAGACGGTTACTTACTTCCAAAAATTTATCTTTCTTACCCAAAATTTTTGCCTCTCTTTAGGATGTTATTTCTAATTTTTTTATTAGGTTTTCTCTCTTTACCTATTCCCATAATGTTAGAAACATTTTCTATACATACACATAAGGTGAAGAATTTCTAAGGCTTTTTTTTCTTAAATATCAAAAAATTGTTTAATAAGTTTTATTTCCTTAATTAAATATTTATCCATCTTTATTAATAAAAGAAAAAAAATTACGGATGTTATAAGTGTACACTCCTATTATATGCAAATTTAATAAATGGTAAACAATTTTTCCATTTTTTCAAATTCTTTTGAATGACAGTTTGAAGCAATTGGGTTAAAACTCTATCGACAACTTCAGTTTGGCCATTTGTTTCTAGATGATAAGCCGTAGAGAATAGCAACTTAGTACCTACCCTTCCCTACAAAACTCTCCAAAAGTGACTAACGAATTTTGTATCCCTATCCAACACAATGCTTTTAGGAACATCATGAAGTCTCACAATTTCTTTAAAGAATAAATCAGTAATGTGTGTAGCATCATTAGTTTTATTGCATGAAATAAAATGTGACATTTTGGAAAATCTATCAACAACTACAAATATTGAGTCTGAACCCCTCGTTGACCTAGGTAATCCCAAAACAAAGTCTATAGAGATGTTCACCAAGGTTCACTAAGCACCAGCAAAGGTTTGTACAGACCGTGTGCTAAGACTTGAGATTTAGCTTTCTTACATGTAATGCATCTTTCACAAATTTATTTAACATAACGTTTTATTCTAGGCCAAAAGAAATGCTCATGTAATACATCTAAAGTCTTTTTTACACTAAAGTGTCCCATTAAGTCTCCCCTATGAGCTTCCCTCACAAGCAATTCATGTAAAGAGCATTGAGGCACACATAACTTATTCTCCTTAAATAGATCACCATCAACTCTATAAAATTTATTAAATTCTTTTTTTCACATGCAAGAAACACTTCAGCAAACTTAACATCATTTCATTTGCATGCAAATCCTAATATACTCAAACCCAAGCAATCTAGTACTTAGAGAAGTAAGAAGAACATACCTTCTAGATAATGCATCTGAAACCACATTCTCTTTACCTTGTTTATATTTGATGATATATGGAAAAGTCTCAATGAATTCTAACCACCTTGCATGACGCTTATTTAGCTTACCTTGACCCTTGAGGTGTTTGAAAGATAAATAATTTGTGTAAATGAAAATCTCTTTAGGCCAAAGGTAGTATTGCCAAGTCTCTAGTGCTCTCGCAATTGCATAAAGCGCCTTGTCATAAGTTGGATAATTTAGGGCATCATCATTTAGCTTCTCACTGAAATAAACAATTGGCTTCATTTCCTGCATTAAAACAACCCCTATACGAACTCCGGAGGCATCACATTCAATTTCAAAGGTTATAGTAAAATTAGGTAATGTCAAAACAAGTGCAGAGCATAACCTTTCCTTTAAAACATTGAATGCATCCTCTTGTGCTTTTTCCCATTTAAATCTAACAGATTTCTTTATTACTTCAGTGAGTAGGGTAGCAAGTGTGCTAAAGTCCTTCACAAACCATAGTAAAAACTAGCTAAACCATGAAAACTTTTTACCTTTGTGATTGATTTAGGTGTTGGTCACTCATTGATATCTTTTACCTTCTCTTCATCAACTTTTATTCCCTGTGCACTTACAACAAAACCAAGAAACACAACTTTCTCAATGCAAAAGCTACAGTTTTTCATATTAGCATACAATCTTTCCTTTCTTAACACATCAAGCACACAATGCAGATGATTCAAATGTTCATCCAAACCCTTGCTATAGATAAGAATATCATCAAAATAAACCACAACAAATTTTCCAATGTATGCACGCAAAACATGATTCATTAATCTCATAAAAGTGGTAGGTGCAATAGTTAATCCAAATGGAATGACTAACCATTCATACAATCCATGCTTTGTTTTGAAAGCAGTTTTCCACTCATCACCTTCACTCATCCTAATTTGATGGTATATAGATTTTAAATCAATTTTAGAAAAGATATTAGATCTATGTAATTCATCAAGCATATCATCCAATCTAAGAATAACGTATAATTTACTATTATCTTGTTCACAGATCTGCAATCAATGCACATCCTTCATGATGCATCTTTCTTTGGCACTAGAAGTACTAGAACTGCATAAGGACTTAAACTTTCTCTCACATAAACCTTTTCCATAAGCCCTTCAAATTACCTTTGAAGCTCCTTTGCTTCTTCTGGATTTATCCTATAGCCTAGGCGATTAGGAATTATAGCTCCTCGAATAAAGTCAATTTGATGCTCAATTCCTCTAATGGGTGGTAGCCCTAGAGGAATTTCTTCAGGTATCACATCTTGAAATCCTTGCAAAAATGACGCAACAACAATAGAAAATGAAGAGTGAAGTTCGTAAGTGTTTAAAAAGGTCTCCTTGTAGATAAGTACAAGCAAAGGTTGCTTAGCTAGAAAAGCACTCTTCAATTTACTCTCCTTTGCATAAAAGCTCACTCTTGCTTTTTCTTTTCTCTCAGTTTTCTTTTCTTTTTTGTGAATTTCTTTTTTTGAACTCTCAACTTTTCTTTCTTTTTCACTCTTTTTTTTTCATTTTTCAGATTACTCTCATTTTTCATCTTAATTTCATATTCATACACTTGCTTAGGTGTTAATGGTGCAAGAGTGTTGGTGGACTTGCAAAATAGATATGCATTGTCAGAACGCAAGTGCACGTGTCGTGACCAAGTAATAAAGTGATGAGTGAGTATCGTCCCACGAGGAGTGAACTAAAACTATTATAGCGAGTTATGCTGTGTGAAATGCTATAGCAAAAATAAGATGGTTCACAAGATAAAATAGAGGTAGATCAATTAAATGCAACTATAACTAAGATGAGTGGTACTAGGGTGTAAAAGAAAATGATATTAGGTGATCTAGGGTTGCTCAGGGTTGCCATGAACTACAACACTCATATTTGCTCTAGGGATTGTGTAACATCCCTAATTTCATTTCTTTTATTGACAAAAGTACATAAATATTTAATTAAGGAAATAAAATTTATTAGACAATATTTTAGATATCTAAGGAAATATAATCCTTAGAAATTCTTCACCTTATGTATATGCATAGAAAATGTTTCTAACATTAAGAGAACAAATAAAGAGAGAAAACCTAATAGGAAAAAAAATAGAAATAATATACTAAAGAGATGCAAAATTCTTGGATAAGGAAGATAAATTTTTAGAAACAAGTAAAGGTCTTAAAATTTCAAGAACATTGGATTAGGGTAATTTTTCCAAATTCAAGAACTAGAGTTACTAAGTTTAACATCTTTGCCCATACATTGGGCTTTTACCTATGGACACATCATAAAGAGTTTTTCCACTTCACATAAGTTTCTAGCAAGCCCATTGGATAACCTAAGACAGAAATAAAACATAGACTTGGACTAGGATATAGTAATTGGACCGATAGCCCAAAAATTATGAAAATATGACCAAGCCCTCCAAGAAAGGTAGAATTTTAACCAAAGCAAAGAAAATGGGTAGGAATAAGCCCAAATCCAAGAGGAAAAATAAAATAAAATAAATTAGGTGATGATATAATAATGTAATAATAATAAAGATTAGGTTACATGGCATTAAGACAAAAATTTAGCAAGTGGTGTGATTCTACATTCATAATTTTGGCAAGTGGCATGATAATACAAGGCATTAGGACAAAAACATCTATATCCTACACTCATCATTTTAGCAAGTGGTATGATAATAATAGGGGTGAGCATAACCCGCCCTGTAACATCCCTAATTTCTTTTCTTTTATTGATAAAAGTACATAAAAATTTAATTAAAGGAAATAAAATTTATTAGACAATATTTTAGATATCTAAGGAAATATAATCGTTAGAAATTCTTTACCTTATGTATATGCATAGAAAATATTTCTAACATTAAGAGAACAAATAAAGAGGGAAAACGTAATAGGAAAGAAATTAGAAATAACATACTAAAGAGATGCAAAATTCTTGGATAAGGAAGATAAATTTTTAGAAACAAGTAAAGGTCTTAAAATTTCAAGAACATTGAATTAGGGTAATTTTTCCTAATTCAAGAACTAGAGTTACTAAGTTTAAAATCTTTACCCATACATTGGGCTTTTACCTATGAACACTTCAAATAGAGTTTTTTCACTTCACATAAGTTTCTAACAAGCCCATTGGATAACCTAAACAAGAAATAAAACATAGACTTGGACTAGGATATAGTAATTGGACCAATAGCCCAAAAATTATGAAAATGTGACCAAGCCCTCCAAGAAAGGTAGAATTTTATCCAAAGCAAAGAAAATGGGTAGGAATAAGCCCAAATCCAAGAGAAAAAATAAAATAAAATAAATTCGGTGATGATATAATAATGTAATAATAAAAATTAGGTTACATGGCATTAAGACAAAAATTTAGCAAGTGGTGTGATTCTACATTCATCATTTTGGCAAGTGGCATGATAATACAAGGCTTTAGGACAAAAACATCTATATCCTACACTCATAATTCTAGCAAGTGGTATGATAATACATGGCATTAGGACAAAAAATTCCTATCCCACACAAATAATATCAACCAAATAATGGAGATTCAAGGGCTAGAATTTGCCATCTAAAAAGGCAAACCTATCATACTTGTTTAAGACAAAAGAAAATGGAAAAGAATCCCTAAATCAAAGGGACCTTGTCCCTTATCTTAAGAACATATCATCATAATTTTCAAAATACAAATCTCCTTTTCCTATGCATATCTTGACTAAGGAAGAGGAAGACAAGAACATAAGTTGTTTGTTTTCCAAAAATTCAACAAAGTGTATCCTAATTGTGATAAGGTAGACCCATGATCATTAAAGGTGAATTATTTGGTGGTCTATATAAGAAAACCTACCCTTACAACATTATAATTTCGTCCAAGTGAGGGAGAGGAAAAATAGAAGCAAGGTAGAGTGAGGAAAGGAGAGGAGAAGAAAGGAAGGAAGAAGAAGGAGAAGTTTAGAAGGCTAAGAACTAAAAGTAAGTTTAACAATATTTCTTTTGGAAGAAAACTTTTGAAACTTATAATATTTATATGAGATTTTGATCTTAGAACTGTGATGATTGGTCATGGATGTTGCTATGTCATGTTACATATTGATCTTGCATGTGATGTATGTTTGAATACTTAAGCCGGTATAGAAAGTTCTGCATAGGTATAGCTATGGGTGGCAAAATTTTATGCTTTTGTATTTTAATTTCTGGAAATTATCTATACAGAATTAAAATAAATGGTTAACATAAGTATTGTACCTATGCGTGTCACGGATTTTTAGCCACTAGAATCATCCAATTTGGAGTCCATATTATGTAGATATTGTCCAATTAGTTAGCAAAGGTCAGAAAATAGTTCATCAGGGAAGAATATGTTGGGATAGCTTCGGTATTTTAATTTCTGAGAATTATCAGTATGGAATTAAAATAAATGGTTAACATATAAATTGTAGATATGTGTGTCATGGATTTGTAGCCACTGGCATCATTCAATTTGGAGTCCATATGATATAGATATGATCCGATTAGGTAGCAAAGGTCAGAAAATGGTTCATCAGGGAAGAATATGTTAGAATAGCTTCGGTATTTTAATTTCTGGGAATTATCTGTATGGAATTAAAATAAATGGTTAACATACGAAATGTAGATATGTGTGTCACGGATTTTTATCCACAGGAATCATTCACTTTGGAGTCCATATGATGTAGATATTATATAAATTAGTTAGTGAAGGTCTGAAAATGGTTCATCAGGGAAGAATATGTTGGGATAGCTTCGGTATTTTGATTTCTGAGAATTATCTGTATGGAATTAAAATAAATGGTTAACAAACGAATTGTAGATATGTGTGTCACAGATTTTTAACCACTGAAATCATTCAATTTAGAGTCCATATGATGTAGATATGATCCACTTATGTAGCAAAGGTCAAAAAATGGTTCATCAGGGAAGAATATGTTAGAATAGCTTCGATATTTTAATTTTTGGGAATTATCCGTACGGAATTAAAATAAATGGTTAACATACGAAATGTAGATATGTGTGTCACGGATGTTTAGCCACTAGAATCTTTCAATTGAGAGTCCATATGTGGTAGATATGGTCTGATTAGTAAGCAAATGTCAGAAAATGGTTTATCAGGGAAGAATATGTTAGGATAGCTTCGGTGTTTTAATTTCTGGGAATTATCTGTAGGGAATTAAAATAAAAGGTTAACATAAGAATTAAAGATATATATCTCACGGATTTTTATCCACTCGAATCATTCAATTTGGAGTCCATATGAGGAAGATATGAGTTGCTTAGTAGTCAAATGACAGAAAATGGTTCATCAGGGAAGAATATGTTAGGACAGCTTCTGTATTTTAATTTCTGGGAATTATCTGTATGGAATTAAAATATATAGTTAACATAAGAATTATATCTATGTGTGTCATGGATTTTAAGCCACTGGAATCACTCAATTTGGAATCCATATGAGGTAGATATGGTCTGATTAGTAGGTAGAGGTAAGAACCTATCCAAGAAGAAATAACCTATACATTTAGGGAGTAATATCACCTTGATTTCTTAATATTTCTCTACAATCTTCAACATAATAGTTTTAGATAATTCTTTTATCTTGAAATGGACACCAAGATCACCTACATCAGAGTTAAATTGAGGGAGTTATGCTTTGATTAGTAAGAGAAGGTTAGATAGGATGAAAACCTGCATCAAGAAAATAAAGAAATAAAATTAGTATTTAAAAAAGAAGATAAATCTTAATAAATGACTAGTATAGCCATAGCCATTGCCATTGCATGAACTTCTTACCATCTTAAGTGTTAAATTTTGACATGGAAATATTTTATAAAGTGATATTTGAAATGGTTATGTTCATGGCATGATTACCAATGATTTTTGGTAATAATTATATTTTGATGAACATACTTGTTATTGAAAGCATATTTTTGGCTATCATTGTGAAAAGAAAAGAAATGAGCACGGTCACATGGCAATCCGTGTGGTGCACCAGTAGGGGACGCCCTACCAATGGTTATGATCATGTTAATGAGAAAAGAAAGAGAAAGTGGGCCATGTCGGACGGAGTGAGAAAAGCCCGTACCAAAGAGTAGAAAATACTCACCCTGACCGGGGTAGCTTGATATGAGAATAAATTGATAGTCATCATATGATATTCTGAAAATAGTTAATC
Organism: Gleditsia sinensis; assembly: GCA_037074535.1. NCBI lineage: Eukaryota > Viridiplantae > Streptophyta > Magnoliopsida > Fabales > Fabaceae > Gleditsia > Gleditsia sinensis. The sequence continues at coordinate 27,124,028 of CM073466.1, forward strand.
CTGTCATACATATCATTACTGTATGATTCTTATGTGCATAGATATAATGCATTCATGTGACCAAAGATATTTTCTGTAGTTTATACAGCTGAACATGACATGATGAACTATATTGATGGTAAATTATGATTGATTGTTGAACTTACTGGGATTTAATTCTCACTATATTTCCATATCATGTTCAGAATATTAGTTATGCAGATTTTTCTATAGCTCTGGCTTTTAGTGCACGTTGGATCGAGTACTTTATGTTGGGCAGATCCCATAAGCAAATAAAATATTTGTGGTTGAGTTTTCTTAGATCCCGGTGAAGGTGCAACCACCCGCACCTGTATCTCCAGAATTGGTCAACCAGAATAAATAAGATGTAGATTTTTATATGTTTGATATGTTGTACATATGTTTTGATTAACGACATGTATGTGAACTCTGTATTGTATAAATTAAATAAATGTTGTATTGAGTTAAGTTGTAATGAGGTAATAACTTCATGGTATTTTAAAAAAAAATTGATACTTAAATGGAATTGTTACATGCCGAACCTATTAGAACTCATTTGAACCCGAAGAAAAATAAGTGTTTCGGATGGATAAAATCGGGTTGGCAGGTTTAATCAGTTAAAATTTAATGAAAATTTGGGTTTATCAGTTCGGGTCGGGTTAGATATATTTTAACCCGATATAACCGACCCAACCAATGATATATATAACAAAAAGCTAAACATAGCAACTTTCATTACTATAGCCGAGCGGTGAGGACGGTGTCATATTTGTGAGGGAAATCCGAGTTCGAATCCCATGTAATATCTTAAGTCCTTTTTTTTAAATGACGTTTTTTCCCTCATATATAACGTCGTCAAACCCTAGTCCCCTTATTCTTCAATCTTCATTTCTCCCGCAGCCTCTGGAGTCTGGATCTTCTTTGGCCTTTGCTCTCTTGCAACACCATCTTCTGCTAAACTCTCGCTTCTCTCTCTCCCCCCTTATTGCAACCTCTGGCTGAAACCCTCATCTCTCTCTCCCCTTCATGCGACCTCTAGTGGTTCTCTTAGATCTTGTGGTAACAACCACTATCCCTGACTCTCTTGGCCTCTATGTCTTTTATGGCAACCCTTATGCAAATCTTCGTCTCTCACTTCCTTAACCTTTGATTCTCCCTAATCTCAACATATTTCTCACCTCCTCAATCTTCCAAAGACTTTTGAAAGACTAAAATCGCAACCGACAATATTCTTATTTCATTTTTTTGGCCAATGACAGAATAATGGTGTTCTTTTCCGATACCTTTCTCGGCGATCTTGTTCTATTGCTCAATTTATGGTCCATGGCGTTCTTCCTCTCCAGATCTGTTCGTATGCTAACTTTGTTTTTCCAAATCTTAGGTAAGCCACCTACAGCGACAAATTATGGAAATGTTTGTTTTGCTTTTCTAGATTTTGTTAGTTTGCTTATTTTATTTTTTCAGATCTGTTGATGCGTATGCTTACAACTTTCTCTTTGCACTTTTTTTTTTCTTGAAAGGATATCTACTCTTTGAATTGAAGATACCGAGCTGTGGGTGACCCGTGACCCGACCGAAATGCAAAGAAATTGATGAAACCCGAATTATTTGGATTACTTGAGATCATGGTTGGGTTCAGATGAAGATTCTTCAACCCGATTATTATACGGTCGGGTGGAATTTATACCCATATCCGACTGAATCCGACCGATGCTCACCCCTAGATAATACATGGAATTAGGACAAAACATTCATATCCCACACAAATAATTTCAACCAAATAATGGAGACTGAAGGGTTAGAAATTTGCCACTTAAAAGGGCAAATCTATCATACTTGATTAAGACAAAAGAAAAAGGAAATGAATCCCTAAATCAAAGGGATCTTGTCCCATATCTTAAGAACATATTATCATAATTTTCAAAATACAAATCTCCTTTTCCTATGCATATCTTGACTAAGGAAGAGGAAGACAAGAACATAAGTTGTTTGTTTTCCAAAACTTCAACAAAGTGTATCCTAATTGTGATAAGGTAGACCCATGATCATGAAAGTTGTATTATTTGGTGGTCTATTTAAGCAAAACCCTCCCTTACAACATTTTAATTTCGTCCAAGTGAGGAAGAGAGAGAAATAGAAGCAAGGTAGAGTGAGGAAAGGAGAGAAATAGAGGAGAAGAAAGGAAGGAAGAAGAAGAAGTTTAGAAGGCTAAGTACTATAGGTAAGTTACCTTAATCTCAACTTGAATCCATTTTTCTTCTTCATCCTTGAGGTTCAAAAACTCACCCTCCTTCTAAGCTGTTAGAAAAGCTAAGGGAAGGGAGGAATCTTGCTACTTCTTTCAAGAGGAAACAAGAAAACCAATTCACTAAGTAAGCTAGGGAGATTCTTAGATAAGTTTAACAATATTTCTTTTTGAAGAAAACTTTTGAAACTTATAATATTTATATGAGATTTTGATTTTAGAACTTTGATGATTGGTCATGATGTTGCTATATCATGTTACATATTGATCTTGCATGTGATGTATGTTTGAATACTTAGACTGGTATAAAAAGTTCTGCATAGGTATGGCTATGGGTGGCAAAATGTTTAGCTTCTGTGTTCTAATTTCTGGGAATTAGCTATAGGGAATTAAAATAAATGGTTAACATACGAATTAAATATATATGCGTCACGGATTTTTATCCACTAGAATTATTCAATTTGGAGTGCATATGAGGTAGATATGGTCCGATTAGTAAGCAAAGGTCAGAAAATGGTTCATCAGGGAAGAATATGTTAGGATAGCTTCTGTGTTTTAATTTCTGAGAATTATCAGTAGGGAATAAAAATACATGGTTAACATAAGAATTAAAGATACATGTGTCACAGATTTTTAGCCACTCGAATCAGTCCATTTAGAGTCCATATGAGGTAGATATAGTCTGATTAGTAGACAAAGGTCAGAAAATGGTCCATCAGGGAAGAATATGTTAGGATAGCTTCTGTATTTTAATTTCTGGGAATTATCTATATGGAATTAAAATAAATGGTTAACATAAGAATTATAGCTATGTGTGGCATGAATTTTTAGCCACTAGAAGCATTCAATTTGGAGTCCATATGAGGAAGATATGAGCTGATTAGTAGTCAAAGGTGAGAAAATGGTTCATTAGGGAAGAATATGTTAGGATAGCTTCTGTATTTTAATTTTTGGGAATTATCTATAAGGAATTAAAATAAATGGTTAACATAAGAATTATATATATGTGTGTCACGGATTTTTAGCCACTGGAATAACTCAAGTTAGAGTCCATATGAGGTAGATAAGGTCCGATTAGTAGGTAGAGGTTAGAACCTATCCGAGAAGAAATAACCTGTACATTTAGGGAGTAATATCACCTCGATTTCGTAATATTTCGCTATAATTTTTAACATAATAGTTTTAGATAATTATTTTATCTTGAAATTGACACCAAGATCACCTACATTGGAGTTCAATTGAGGGAGCTATGCTCTGATTAGTAAGAGAAGGTTAGATATGATGAAAACCTGCATAAAGAAAATAAAGAAATAAAATTAATATTTAAAAAAAGAAGACGAATCTTATAAATGATTAGTATATGCCATAGCCATTGCCATTGTATGAACTTCTTACCATCTTAAGTGTAAAATTCTAACATGGAAATATTTTATAAAGTGATATTTGAAATGGTTATGTTTATGGCATGACTACCACTGATTTATGGTAATAGTTATATTTTGATGAACATACTTGTTATTGAAAGCATATTTTTGGCTATCATTGTGAAAAGAAAAGAAATGAGCACGGTCACATGGCAATCTGTGTGGTGCACCAGTAGGGGATGCCCTACCAACGGTTATGATTATGATTATGAGAAAAGAAAAAGAAAGTGTGCCATGTCGGACGGAGCGAGAAAAGCCCGTTCCGGAGAGTAGAGGATACTCACCCTGACCGGGGTAGCTTGAAATGAGAATAAGTTGATGGCCATCATATGATATTCTGAAAATAGTTAATCATGTCATACATATCATTACTGTATGATTCTTTTGTGCATAGATATAATGCATTCATGTGACCAAAGATATTTTCTGTAGTTTATACAACTGAATATGACATGATGAACTATATTAATGGTAAATTATGATTTATTGTTGAACCTACTGGGATTTAATTCTCACTATGTTTCCATATCATGTTCAGAAGAATAATGCAGATTTTCTCAATGACACTTATTTTTTCCGTACGTTGGATCGAGGTGCCCTACCTTGGGCAACTACCAGTTATATTAGATGTATATGTAGTAGATGTGACTGAGATTCCGGTGGAGGTACCTAAATTTTTGTCTTAATGCCATGTAACCTAATCTTTATTAGGTTAAACATTATTATATCATCGCCTAATTTATTTTATTTTATTTTTCCTCTTGGATTTGGGCTTATTCCTACCCATTTTCTTTGCTTTGGATAAAATTCTACCCTTCTTGGAGGGCTTGGTCACATTTTCATAATTTTTCGGCTATCGGTCCAATTTCTATATCCTAGTCCAAGTCTATGTTTTATTTCTTGCTTAGGTTATCCAATGGGCTTGCTAGAAACTTATGTGAAGTGGAAAAACTCTATATGAAGTGTCTATAGGTAAAAGCCCAATGTATGTGTAAAGATGTTAAACTTAGTAAGTCTAGTTCTTGAATTAGGAAAAATTACCCTAATCCAATGTTCTTGAAATTTTAAGACCTTTACTTGTTTCTAAAAATTTATCTTCCTTATCCAAGAATTTTGCATCTCTTTAGTATGTTATTTCTATTTTTTTTCCTATTAGGTTTTCCCTCTTTATTTGTTCTCTTAATGTTAGAAACATTTTCTATGCATATAGATAAGGTGAAGAATTTCTAAGGATTATATTTCCTTAGATATCTAAAATATTGTCTAATAAATTTTATTTCCTTAATTAAATATTTACGTACTTTTATCAATAAAATAAATGAAATTAGGGATATTACAAGTGTCCTCGGAAGTAGTCGACATAGATGATTAGAACTAATATGTATCTTTGTACAAATGTTTGTAAAATAATGGTGTGTATGGAAACTCAGTATTGTATCACTGTTAATAACAATTATGCTTGGTTAAAGTGATTATTATTACGAGTTAAGTGGTTAGAATTAAAGTAGTAATAACTTCATAGAATTTTACAAATATACAAAAAAAAATTTGTTACATTTACATAAATGGAGTTATTACATAATTAGTATCAGAGCAGGTCGATCCTAGATGGCCAGTGGGTGGATGGTTATCTGAATCAATCTTATAGTGTCTTGAGTATGTTGTGGTTGTGCTGTGTAGAGGATCAATAATTCATATAGGTAAGAAATTACTAGTGTTTTCTATCTATATGCCAAGGTTGTGTTATAACTACTATTAAATATTTTTGAACTAACTATTGGGCTTGATCACCTCAATAGCAGCATAACTTTTTTTTTGCCACAGTAGGAAATGGCACCACCAAGGAGGAATCTAGTAACCAATGCAGAGGAAACCTTGCACAACCTTGCCACAGCAATTCGAGACCAAGTCATGACCACCAACCAAATTTTACAATAACTCCAAAATGCTAATAACCGAAATGGTGAGAATGGTGCAAACAATCGGATGGCTGGAAAAGATAATGGCATATCCGAGTTCCTAAGGACTAGACTACCTTGTTTCCAAGGTGACTATGACCCAACGGTAGCCGAAAGGTGGATAAGGGAATTAGGGAAAATCTTTGAAGTGATGGGTTGTACTGAAGAGCAGTAAGTTATTTTGCTGCATATATGTTAAAGGATGAAGCAAAATACTGGTGGTGTGGAGCTAGAGAACTTTTAGCTCATCAGGGAAGACAGATCACCTGGCAAGTGTGCAAGGACATTTTTTTTGAAAAGTACTTTCCAAGTACTGTACGGGCAGAGAAAGAGATCAAATTTCTCCAACTCAGGAAAGGCAGCATGACCATGGACCAGTATATTGCAAGGTTCGAGGAGCTATCTAAGTTCTCCTCTTATCTGCGATATAACCCAGATGAAGCATGGAAGGCGGTTAAGTTCGAAGCGGGACTAAACCCGGAGATAAAGAATGCTGTTATAGCTATGGAGATCAGGGAGTTTATACCTCTGATAAATAAATGCAGACTCCTGGAAAAGAGTTTAAGGGCAGTGGAGGATGAGAAGCAAAGGCGAAACCTATGGAACAGGAAGAAAAATTTTCCCAACCCTGGAAAGAACGTGAGAAGAAGTGGATATGGAGCTGGTAAGATGCCATTGATTGTGGGTCCTAGACCGTTTCAACAAGACCTCGCCCCAGTCAAGTGCGCTAAGTGCAGACGCATGCATGGTAACCGGCCATGCTACATGGGACAAGATGTCTGCTTCAATTGCGGACAAAAGGGACATTTTGTGAGAAACTACCCACAGAATATGAGGAAGTAGCCAGAATAGAGGCCTCAGGTGAAAGGAAGGGTTTTCACCCTGAGCGGCCAAGGGGTAGCTCAATCTTCTGAAATGATTCAAGGTACATGCTATATCTATGGATTTGCTCTTATGGTGTTATTTGACTCTGGTGCTAGTCATTCATTTATATCGGAAGAATGTATTAGCAAGTTTCAGTTTCCTATTTCTGAAACTTCCTATGAGTTATCTGTAGTAACCCCTACAGGGGAACGAGTATTAACTTCCTCTGTATGTAAGGACTGTCAAGTCACCATCCAGGAGAAAACTTTTTCTCTAGACCTTGTTTGTTTACCTTTAAGAGGTATTGAGGTCATTCTAGGGTTAGACTGGATGTCTAGAAATCGAGTCTTGCTGAATTGTTGTAACAAGACCATTGAATTTCTACCTCTTACTCCGAAAGAGGAGATCCAGTTATTGATGCTAAATGCCAATCAAGTTAATAGGGAGTTGAAGAATGGAGTACTTGGATACATTCTCTTGTATTTATCAAACCTAGAAGTCGAATTGAAGCTCGATGAAATCCCACTAGCCAACGAGTTTCCAGAAATATTTCCATCAGATATTCCAGGCTTACCTCCCAAGAGAGAGATAGAGTTCTCTATTGATCTCCTACCTGAGACAAGTCTTATCTCTATTGCACCATATCGAATCGCCTTGAAGGAATTACAAGAACTCAAGAAGCAGTTGGAGGAACTATTAGACAAGCAATTCATTAGACCGAGTGTGTCACCTTGGGGAGCTCCTGTATTGTTTGTTAAGAAGAATGACGGGAGCTTGAGACTATGCATAGATTACAGACAGCTGAATTAGGTGACTATCAAAAACAAGTACCCTCTCCCTAGGATAGATGACTTATTGGATCAATTGAAGAGAGCCTCCATCTTTTCTAAAATTGACTTGAGGTCAGGATATCATAAGATTAGGATCAAGGAGGAGGACGTATAAAAAACTGCCTTCAGGACTAGGTATGGGCACTATGAGTTTCTCGTAATACCCTTCGGGTTGACGAATGCACCTGTAATTTTCATGGATTACCTGAATCGCATTTTTTGACCCTACCTAGATCAATTTATTGTAGTATTCATTGATGACATTTTGATATATTCTAAGAATGAGAAAGAACATTAACAACATCTCTGAATCGTGCTGCAATTGCTGAAAGAGAAAAATTTATATGTCAAATTGGAGAAGTGTGAATTTTGGCTGTCAGAGGTGAAGTTTCTCGGACATGTCATCTCTAATAGAGGGGTAGTCGTAGATCTTAGCAAGACGGAAGTAGTGATTCAGTGGGAGAGACCAAAGACGGTTACGAAAGTTAGAAGTTTCCTGGGTTTGGCAGGATACTACAAGAGGTTTATACAAAACTTCTCTCGTATAGCCTTGCCAATGACTAAATTGACCAGGAAGGGAAGTCCTTTCAAATGGACTGATCAATGTGAAGCTAGTTTTCAGGAGATGAAGACAAGACTGACCACTCCTCCTGTTTTATTTATTCCAGACCCCACAGGACATTTTGAAGTGTATAGTGACACTTCAAAGAAAAGGATAGGATGTGTGCTGATGCAAGATAAGAGAGTAGTTGCTTACGCCTCTAGGCAACTGAGACTCCACAAAGAAAACTATCCAACCCATGATCTTGAATTGGCGGCAGTGGTGTTTGCCTTAAAGATTTGGTGACACTATTTGTACAGGGCAACCTTTAAAGTATATTGTGATCATAAGAGTCTTAAATACCTCTTTGATTAGAAGGAGTTAAATATGAGGCAACGAAGATGGGTAGAATTCCTCAATGACTACAAGTTTGAGATAAAGTATCATCCTGGAAAGGCGAATGTTGTAGCAGATGCCTTGAGTCAAAAATCTTTGCACATGGGTCAAATGATGGTGTATGAGATGCAGATGCTAGAGGAGTTTCAAAATTTGAAGCTAGCCACTACTCTTACTCCAAAGAATTTAGTCATTAATGGTTTAAGTATAGGGTGTGACATTAGAGCCCAGATCAAAGAGGCTCAAGCTCACGACCAATACTTACAGGATCATAAAGACCAAGGTAATTTTTCTGTCATGGAAGATGGAGCAATCATGTATCAGGGAAGGATTTATGTCCCTCAATAATGACGGTTGAGGACTGAGATCCTACAGGAAGCGCATCAGAGTAAATACACAGTCCATCCTGGATGTACTAAAATGTACCAGGATTTAAAAAGGATGTATTGGTGGCTAGGGATGAAAAAGGACATTGCCAAGTTTGTGGCGAAGTATCTCATTTGTCAAAAGGTGAAGGTGGAGCATCAAAAGCCAGCGGGATTTCTACAACCTCTTGAGATCCCTAAATGGAAATGGGATAGTATCTCAATGGACTTTGTTGTGGGATTACCTAAGACTTCAGTGGGACATGACTCTATCTGGGTAATAATTGACAGATTAACTAAATCTGCTCACTTTTTCCCCATAAAAATTAACTATTCACTGGATAAATTAGCCCAATTGTACGTCCAAGAAATAGTTAGACTGCATGGAATTCCCTTAAATATCGTTTCTGATAGAGATCTGAGGTTCACATCGAGGTTTTAGAAGGAGTTGTAGGAAGCTTTTGGTACTCAGTTACGGTTCAGTATTGCCTACCATCCTCAGACTGACGGGCAGACAGAACGAACCTTTCAAACCCTAGAAGATATGTTGAGGGCCTATGTGATAGAGCAAGGTAAAGGATGGGATAAGTACCTACCTTTAGTAGAGTTTGCTTACAATAATAGGTTTCACTCTAGTATTAAGATGGCCCCCTATGAAGCTTTATACGGTAGAAAGTGCCAATCTCCATTATGTTGGTTTAGGTAGGAGAAAAGAACTTGTTGGGTCCTGATCTAATTCAACAAACCACTGAACAAATCAGGATGATACGAGACAAAATATTTACAACTCAGAGTCGGAAAAAAAGTTACTACGATAAGAGACATAGACCTCTAGAGTTTGAGGAAGGAGACCATGTATTTTTGAAACTTTCCCCGAGTACTGGAGTTGGTAGGTCTCTCAAAACAAGAAAGCTAAGTTCGCGATTTTTGGGACCCTACCAAATTCTGAAGAAAGTAGGGACATCAGCATATCAAGGTGCTCTCCCACCTAATTTGTCCAACCTGCATAATGTTTTCCACGTATCACAGCTATGGAAGTATCTTCCAGATTCATCACATATAATACAGGATGAACCAATCCAAATAAAGGAGAACATGACATACCAGCTAGTACCTGCATCCATATTGGACACTGACGTGAAGCAACTGAGAAATAAAACCATTCCCCTTGTTAAGGTGTTATGGGAAGGTTTGACTCCGGAAGAAGCAACTTGGGAGTTGGAAGAAGTCATTAGGAAGAAATATACGCAATTGTTCTTATTAGGTAATTTTTGAAATTTTGAGGACAAAATTTCTTTTAGGGGGAGAGAAATATAACATCCCTAATTTCATTTCTTTTATTGATAAAAGTACATAAATATTTAATTAAGGAAATAAAATTTATTAGACAATATTTTAGATATCTAAGGAAATATAATCCTTAGAAATTCTTCACCTTATGTATATGCATAGAAAATGTTTCTAACATTAAGAGAACAAATAAAGAGGGAAAACCTAATAGGAAAAAAAAATTAGAAATAACATACTAAAGAGATGCAAAATTCTTGGATAAGGAAGATAAATTTTTAGAAACAAGTAAAGGTCTTAAAATTTCAAGAACATTGAATTACGGTAATTTTTCCTAATTCAAGAACTAGAGTTACTAAGTTTAACATCTTTACCCATACATTCGGCTTTTACCTATGGACACTTCATATAGAGTTTTTCCACTTCACATAAGTTTCTAGCAAGCCCATTGGATAACCTAAGCAAGAAATAAAACATAGACTTGGACTAGGATATAGTAATTGGACCGATAGCCGAAAAATTATGAAAATGTGACCAAGCCCTCCAAGAAAAGTAGAATTTTATCCAAAGCAAAGAAAATGGGTAGGCATAAGCCCAAATCCAAGAGGAAAAATAAAATAAAATAAATTAGGCGATGATATAATAATGTAATAATAATAAAGATTAGGTTACATGGCATGAAGACAAAAATTTAGCAAGTGGTGTTATTCTACATTCATAATTTTGGCAAGTGGCATGATAATACAAGGCTTTAGGACAAAAACATCTATATCATACACTCATAATTTTAGCAAGTGGTATGATAATACATGGCATTAGGACAAAACATTCCTATTCCACACAAACAATTTCAACCAAATAATGGAGATTGAAGGGCTAGAAATTTGCCACTTGAAAAGGAAAATCTATCATACTTGATTAAGACAAAAGAAAAAGGAAATGAATCCCTAAATCAAAGGGATCTTGTCCCATATCTTAAGAACATATTATCATAATTTTCAAAATACAAATCTCCTTTTCCTATGCATATCTTGACTAAGGAAGAGGAAGACAAGAACATAAGTTGTTTGTTTTCCAAACATTCAACAAAGTGTATCCTAATTGTGATAAGGTAGACCCATGATCAAGAAAAGTGTATTATTTGGTGGTCTATTTAAGCAAAACCCACCCCTACAACATTTTAATTTCGTCCAAGTGAGGAAGAGAGAGAAATAGAAGTAAGGTAGAGTGAGGAAAGGAGAGAAAGAGAGGAGAAGAAAGGAAGGAAGAAGAAGGAGAAGTATAGATGGCCAAGTACTCAAGGTAAGTTAACTTAATCTCCACTTGAATCCATTTTTCTTCTTCATCCTTGAGGTTCAAAAACTTAACCTCCTTCTCTTACCTAAGCTGCTAGAAAAGTTAAGGGAAGGGAGGAATCTTGCTACTTCCTTCAAGAGGAAACAAGAAAACCAATTCACTAAGTGAGCTAGGGAGATTCTTAAGTAAGTTTAACAATATTTCTTTTTGAAGAGAACTTTTGAAACTTATAATATTTATATGAGATTTTGATCTTAGAACTTTGATGATTGGTCATGATGTTGCTATATCATGTTACATATTGATCTTGCATGTGATGTATGTTTGAATACTTTGACTGGTATAGAAAGTTCTGGATAGGTATGGCTATGGGTGGCAAAAATTTTAGCTTCTGTGTTCTAATTTCAAGGAATTATCTATAGGGAATTAAAATAAATGGTTAACATAAGAATTAAAGATATATGTGTCACGGATTTTTAGCCACTGGAAGTATTCAATTTGGAGTCCATATGACGTAGATATGGTCCGATTAGTAAGCAAAGGTTAGAAAATGGTTCATCAGGGAAGAATATGTTAGGATAGCTTCTGTGTTTCAATTTCGAGGAATTATCTATAGGGAATTAAAATAAATGGTTAATAAAATAATTAAAGATATATGTGTCATGGAGTTTTAGCCACTGGAATTATTCAATTTGGAGTCCATATGAGGTAGATATGGTCCGGTAAGTAGTCAAAGGTCAGAAAATAGTTCATCAGGGAAGAATATATTAGGATAGCTTCTGTGTTTTAATTTCTGAGAATTATCAGTAGGGAATAAAAATAAATGGTTAACATAAGAATTAAAGATACATGTGTCACGGTTTTTTAACCACTGGAATCATTCCATTTAGAGTCCATATGAGGTAGATATGGTCCGATTACGAGTCAAAGGTCAGAAAATGGTCCATCAGGGAAGAATATGTTAGGATAGTTTCTGTATTTTAATTTCTGCAAATTGTCTGTATAAAATTAAAATAAATGGTTAACAAAAGAATTAAAGATATATGTGTCACGGATTTTTAACCACTGGAATCATTCAATGTGGAGTCCATATGAGATAGATATGGTCTGATTAGTAGTCAATGGTCAGAAAATGGTTCATCAGGGAAGAATATGTTAGGATAGCTTCTGTATTTTAATTTATGGGAATTATCTGTATGGAATTAAAATAAATGGTTAACATAAGAATTATATCTATGTGTGGCATGGATTTTTAGCCACCAGAATCATTCAATTTGGAGTCCACATGAGGAAGATATGATCTGATTAGTAGTCAAAGGTGAGAAAATAGTTCATCAGGGAAGAATATGTTAGGATAGCTTCTGTATTTTAATTTCGGGGAATTATCTGTAAGGAATTAAAATAAATGGTTAACATAAGAATTATAACTATGTGTGTCACAGATTTTTTTCCATTGGAATCACTCAAGTTGGAGTCCATATGAGGTAGATATGGTCCAATTAGTAGGTAGAGGTCAGAACCTATCAGAGAAGAAATAACCTGTACTTTTAGGGAGTAATATCACCTTGATTTCGTAATATTTAGGTACAATGTACACCATAATAGTTTTAGATAATTGTTTTATCTTGAAATTGACACCAAGATCACCTACATTGGAGTTCAATTGAGGGATTTATGCTCTGATTAGTAAGAGAAGGTTAGATATGATGAAAACCTGCATCAAGAAAATAAAGAAATAAAATTAATATTTAAAAGAAGAAGATGAATCTTATAAATGACTAGTATATACCATAGCCATTGCCATTGTATGAAATTCTTACCATCTTAAGTGTAAAATTCTGACATGGAAATATTTTATAAAGTGATATTTGAAATGGTTATGTTCATGGCATGATTACCACTAATTTATGGTAATAATTATATTTTGATGAACATACTTGTTATTGAAAGCATATTTTTGGCTATCATTGTGAAAAGAAAAGAAATGAGCACGGTCACATGGCAATCCGTGTAGTGCACCAGTAGGGGATGCCCTACCAACGGTTATGATTATGATTATGAGAAAAGAAAAAGAAAGTGTGCCATGTCGGACGGAGCGAGAAAAGTCCATTCCGGAGAGTAGAGGATATTCACCCTAACCGGGGTAGCTTGAAATGAGAATAATTTGATGGCCATCATATGATATTCTAAAAATAGTTAATGCTGTCATACATATCATTACTGTATGATTCTTATGTGCATAGATATAATGCATTCATGTGACCAAAGATATTTTCTGTAGTTTATATAGCTAAACATGACATGATGAACTATATTGATGGTAAATTATGATTTATTATTGAACATACTGGGATTTAATTCTCACTATATTTCCATATCATGTTCAGAAGAATAATGCAGATTTTCTCAATGACACTTATTTTTTCCGTACGTTGGATCGAGGTGCCCTACCTTGGGCAACTACCAGTTATATCAGATGTATCTGTAGTAGATGTGACTAAGATTCTGGTGGAGTTGCCACCTGCACCAGTGTCCCCGGAAGTAGTCGACATAGATGATTAGAACTAATATTTATCTTTGTACAAATGTTTGAAAAATAATGGTGTGTAGTTTGTAAAAGAATGGTGTGTATGGAAACTCAGTATTATATCATTGTTAATAACAATTATGCTTGCTTAAAGTGATTATTATTACGAGTTAAGTGGTTAGAATTAAAGTAGTAATAACTTCATGGAATTTTACAAATAAAAAAAAAATTGTTACATTTACATAAATGGAGTTGTTGCATATTGCTGCAGCAATTGCTCTAAGTGCCAAGTTCAGTCTTGAATGGAGTCTTCCTAGACTTCCATTCCTTGCAATTATGAGGTTCAGATACGCATTCCTGCATCAGTCCTCTCCCCCGAATTGTGCATGAAGCTCCACTATTGGATTAATGGGGTACCCATATATCCCTATATGGGCTAACCCTATACATTCAACTATTTCCCAGCCTTCATTACCCTTCCAGGTGAATATTGGCCTTGATCTTCCTCCAATAAACTTCTGTTACCAGGGGAAATTAAAATATAAACACAGTTGAATGTTGAAACGAAACTGCAGCGAAATGTGTTGTTAATAAAAATGTGCTCAAGTTCATTACAACCCTTATGCAACCCTAGCTGGAAACTAGCCAAGCGTCATGGTTACACTGGTTACAAATATCCCAAAAACACTGGTATGCATCCTAAGTTATATAAATAATAATACAAATCCAGTTCTTTTTTTATAAAAATAGTAAAAATCACAACAGGGATCAATGGAAAATCTGGAATTGCGAACTGTCCCCTTCTCTAATGCTTCACCATCCGGTGTCAGTGCATCTTAGGCTGTGGTTTTTCTCTCCCTAGTAGTTCTTTATTCTTCCTCCCGTTCGTCCCCCCTCTTCTTCTTCTTTTTCTTCCTCCCGTTCGTCCCCCTCTTCTTCTTCTTTTTCTTCCTCCCGTTTGTCCCCTCTTTTCTTCTTCTTTTTTTCTTTTTTTTCCCTGCTTTAGTGGCTCTACTTTCTGCCCTTTTTATAGTCAGGCCTTTTGGTCCCAGTAAGTGGCCTGACTTCTGCTGACATTCTCCCTGCTCTGCAGCCAGCCCCTCTGTGTTAGCTTTTTTTCTCTCCACTTTCAGTAGTGGAGGCCGTTCTGCATCAACCCAACCAGTAGCTTGCAATGTTAGTTGGTTGCTGCTTTCTCCTGCTAGGTGGGTGGCTGCACCTGCTGCGCAACTCTGCTCCTCTGCCATATGCGCCATATCAAACAGAATTAGTACCTCATATTAAAAAGGGGCCAGCTCACTCAATATCACTTGGGTTTCTACCATAATTGCCATATATCCTTACTAAATTGCTACAGCAAACGGGGTGGATGATATTATATCTAAGGGAGTCATCCCATTCAATTTAATCCAGGAATAAAAGTGCTTAATACATCAAAACAACTCAATAAACATACTCGGAAAGCACATAAAAACTATAATAAATTGCAGTTATCAAATCCCCCCAAACTTAAAGGGTTGCTTGTCCCCAAGCTATTTTGTTCTGTTCACCACACCTCTTTTAATTAATTGCAGTTCTTCTCTCCTGCCTAATTCCATATAGTCCTGCTGATAGCTCTCAACTCTCAGGATTGTTTCCATATAAGAAACACCACAAGCCTTCTTCCTAATCTCAACCAAAACCTTCCTTAAAGTTGTGTGTGTGATATGGATAGTTTCCCCAAGAGCCACTTGGGTCAATATCAGCCAGAGTTCCTAAGATTTTTATGCTAATATATCAAGCTTCCTTCCTTAGGATAAGTTGGCATACTTCATAAGCACAGCCAGGGCTAAAAATATGGGGGTAGTTTACTGATTTCCTTTCTCTCTTTATATATATATATATATATATATATATATATATATATATATTGTTGAAACACATATATTATTTTAGCAGAGGTCATTAGTGCCTTTTGACACGAATGCCAACATGTGTTGATAAAGACACCCGGTTACTCAGCCTTATCACCCTTAAGTAGCATCCCACTCATACTCTATGTCCCTATTTTACGCAAAGGTACACATGGGGCTTATGCATACCCCTGGTTACTAAGGAACTACAGAGGCATTAGAGTGTCCAAAATTCTCTCTTTTCCTCTACTTTCCCCCAAACTTAAGCCTTTTTAACAATAAACTTATGCCTTTTTCCTAATTCCGCAAAAGACTCTCAATATTGGCTCTAAAAATTTTAAGTCCAATTTCTGAAATCACCAAATTTCTTTTGAAAAACTGGCCATATTCCTGTGCTCATTAGAAGAAGGTTATGTGTGTGATTGGGTAAGGGTGTAGGTCTCCTATTCTGGTTTTAGTGCAAATTCCCAACCCTCCTCATGGAGTATTCTAGAACTACAGCAGGTTATGAAATGTACAGACTCCTCTCTCTATGTTTTTTTTAAATGTACATAAAACAGGCAGTAAGACAGGCAACAACAAGTCATAATATGGTCTTCAATAACACAGTTAGGCAGAGGCACAAATAAACCAAAGCACGAATAAACAGAAACACATAATAAACAAAAACAAGGCCAACATATGCTTCAACAAACACTACAGCAATAACTAAAACAACACTAAGTCAATTCTCCCGCAGATGCCACAACAAACATTATATCACACCCCCCCAAACTCAATGATGAGTAGTGTCCCCACTGCTAATTAAATTGCCAAAAACATAAAAGACACCAATCAAAAACAGAAGCAGAACCAAAGAAATTCTAAATGCAATAGAGAAGGAATAGGAGATAAGGGAACTTCTTGAGGGTGCTTGCATGGATGTTGTAGCACCCTAGGGGCATTGACCCCCAGAAGACCTTGAAGAGTTACAGAGCCCATTCACTCTCTGTGTTGATCGTTGTGAGGCCTTCCCCTTACACATCGCTGCTGCCCGTTTTGCAATGGGCTCATCATTGTCTGAGGACTCAGTGCCCATCGGAGTCTGTTGGGGGTCTGGTTGTTACTCATCGCTGGTTGAGGAGTCTTGAGACTCCTTGTGCTCGTCTACCTGCGGCTCATGTGCTTGGCCTTCCTCCTCAAAGGTAGCATGGAGTAAGTCTATGGGAAATATCAGAAATGGGAAGAATTGTTTATAATTCTGCTTTTGTCAAAATTATTATTATTATTATTATTATTATTATTATTATTATTATTATTTTACAGCATAGCAGAGGGGAACCCCTTTATTTAGGGCTGAACGCATTTGTTGCAGCAACTTGTGCAGCAAAAACTTGCTTGCCTATGATTTTGCTGGAGCAAAGGCAGCATGCTCAAAAACTTGCTACAGTAAAGCAAGGACTATCTCTCACACGGTTTTGCTGCAGCAAAGTAAAAACTGGTCCTTCCCTGTTATGCTTCCTAACCTGTGCAACAAACACAAATGCTATTAGATTCACGATTTAAGCTATCTAAAAACTGTCAAATTAATCAACAACAAATTTAAACATGGGTTGCTCCCATAAGCGCTTATTTTAGAGTCATCAGCCTGGCTTTTTTTTTTGTGTTCATCCCTCTTGCAGATGGATTGAGGTGTGTTGTCTATCCACATCACCTCCCAGATAGTGCTTGACTCTTTGTCCATTAACCCTAAATGTCTTTCCTTCTGTTTCTTCTTCCAATTTAACAGTTCCAAAAGGGAAAACTTTACTAATACGAAAGGGACTAGACCAACGAGATTTCAATTTCCCAGGAAATAAGGTCAGCCTAGAATTGTACAGCAGTACTCACTGTCCCACTTCAAATTTCCTTGGTTGTATCTTCTTGTCATGCCATTGCTTTGCTTTCTCCTTATACAGTTTGGCATTCTCATAAACCTGACCACAGAATTCATCCAGCTCATTTAGCTGCAACATCCTTTTCTCACCAGCAGCTTCCAGATTCAGGTTTAGCTTTTTCACTGCCCAATATGCTCGATGCTCTAGCTCTATCGGTAAATGACAAGCCTTCTCAAACACCAACTTGTATGGTGACATGCCCAGTGGTGTTTTATAAGCTGTTCTATAGGCCCATAATGCATCATCCAACCTCGAGGACCAATCTTTCCTCGTGGGGCCTACTATTTTTTCCAGGATTCTCTTGATCTCTCTATTGGAGACTTCAGCCTGCCCACTCGTTTATGGGTGATACCGTGTTGCCACCTTGTGCCTTACTCCATATTTGGTTAGGAGTGCTCTGAACTGCCTATTGCAGAAATGGGTCCCTTAATCGCTGATGATGGATCTGGGAGTTCTAAACCTTGTAAAGATGTTTCTCTTCAAAAATCTGGTCACCACCCTTGCCTCATTAGTTTGAGATGCACTAGCTTCCACCCATTTTGAAACATAGTCTATGGCTACTAGAATGTACTAATTCCCAAAACTTGAAGGAAATGGGCCCATGAAATCTATTCCTCATACATCAAATAATTCCACCTCTAGGATGTTATTCAGTGGCATTTCGTGTCTTCTAGATATATTCCCTATCCTCTGGCAACGGTCACATTGCATTACGAAGGAGTGGGAATCCTTGAATAGAGAAGGCCAGTAAAACCCTGCCTACAGTAGTTTTTCCACAGTTCTTACTTCTCCAAAGTGGCCTCCATAGAGGGAAGCATGGCATTGCTGTAGAATTTGCTCCACCTCTTCGCTGAGGATGCATCTTCTTATCATCTGATCAGTGCATTGCTTGAACAGGTATGGATCATCCCAGTAATATGAGTTCACCTCATGCAGAAATTTCTTCTTCTATTGTAATGTCAAGTTTGGTGGGAGCATGCCACTTACCAGGTAATTTACATAATCAGCATACCATGGCACACTATCTTGGGATAGGAGGTAGAGTTGTTTATCTGGGAATCTCTCATTAATTTCATTTTCTCCTAAGCTGTCCCCTTCCAATCTGGAGAGATGGTCTACCACTTGATTTTCAGTTCCCTTTCTATCCCTAATCTCCAGATCAAATTCCTAAAGCGAAAGCACTCATCGAATGAGTCTAGGCTTGGAGTCCTTTTGCTTAACCAGATGTTTGATGGCAGAATGGTCTGTGTGCACTATCACTTTTGCTCCTACCAGATATGATCTGAATTTTTCAAATGCAAAAACTACTGCAAGCAATTCCTTTTCTGTCACTGTGTAGTTCAGTTGGGCACCTTGCAATGTTTTGCTTGCATAATATATTGAGTGAAAAAACTTGTTCTTACGCTGCCCGAGGATAGCTCCCAATGCTGCTTCACTAGCATCACACATTATCTCAAATGGAGAGATCCAGTCCAATGCCACGATAATTGGAGCTGTACTCAACTTCTTCTTGAGATCGTAGAATGCTGCCATGCAGCTTTCATCAAAACAGAATGTTCTGTCCTTCTCTAGCAAACTGCATAGAGGTTTGGCAACCTTGGAGAAATCGTTAATGAACCTCTTATAAAATCCTGCATGACCCAGGAAACTTTGGATGCCCTTGACAGAGGTGGGAGGAGGCAGCTTCTGTATGATTTCCAACTTGGCCTTGTCAACCTCAAGTCCTTTTTGAGAAACTTTATGTCCCAGCACAATCCCCTCTTTTACCCTAAACTGACATTTCTCCCAGTTCAGCACCAAGCTTTTTTCCTCATGATGAGTGAGTTTTATACTCATAAATTAAATATTTTCATCTTATCTTTTTTTCATAATTAAGCATAAATCTCCCTTACTTGTCTTTAGTTTGTGTATTTCTTACAGATGGAGAGAAGAGTAGAAAATGGACTTAATTGGAGGAATCAGAGCTAAATTATGGTTCTTTGGGAATGATGTCTATACATCAAGCAGATAAAATAAATTCATTAAGGATGGCTGAGTAAGGAGCATTATCATATTGACTCTTGAGACGCATCCTAATAGAGATATGCACAAATTTATTCTTGATTTATGATCACATTTCCAAAAGAACTAAAACATAAAGATTCATGGCAAAGCACCCAATGTTGAAAATATGTTTGTTGTTTGCAGTCCAGTCCAACCTTGCTGTAGTACTTGTGTAACAACCTTCTTTTTATTTTTTTATTATTATACAATATTGAGTTCACATACACGTCATTAATCAAAACGTACATGCAACATATCAAACACATAGATATTTACATCTTGTTTATTTTGGTTGACCAATTCTGGAGATACAGGTGCGGGTGGTTGCACCTTCACCGGGATCTGAACTAACTCGACCACAAACATCTTATTTGATTCTGAGATCTGCCCAACATAAAGTAACTCGAACCAATGTGTACTAAAAGCCAGAGCTATAGAAAATCTGCATAACTAATTTTCTGAACATGATATGGAAATATAGTGAGAATTAAATCCCAGTAAGTTCAACAATAAATCATCATCAATATAGCTCATCACGTCATGTTCAGCTGTATAAACTACAGAAAATATCTTTGTTCACATGAATGCATTACATCTATGCACGTAAGAATCATACAGTAATGATATGTATGACAGGATTAACTATTTTCAGAATATCATATGATGGCCATCAACTTATTCTCATTTCAAGCTACCCCGGTTTGGGTGAGTATTCTCTACTCTCCGGTACGGGCTTTTCTCACTCCGTCCGACATGGCCCACTTTCTCTTTCTTTTCTCATTAACATGATCATAACCATTGGTAGGGTGTCCCCTACTGGTGCACCACACGGATTGCCATGTGACCGTGCTCATTTCTTTTCTTTTCACAATGATAACCAAAAATATGCTTTCAATAACAAGTATGTTCATCAAAATATAACTATTACCATAAATCATTGGTAATCATGCCATGAACATAACCATTTCAAATATCACTTTATAAAATATTTCCATGTCAGAATTTCACACTTAAGATGGTAAGAAGTTCATACAATGGCAATGGCTGTGGTATATACTAGTCATTTATTATTTTCATTTATGAGATTCGTCTTCTTTTTTAAATATTAATTTTATTTCTTTATTTTCTTTATGTAGGTTTTCAACATATCTAACCTTCTCCTTATGCTTGGCCTTTAGTAATTTTCTTCTTATTTATATAATTTCCAACACATGTTCTTACAAATTTATAGAGCATTGTTCTCCAATTTGATTTCTACTATTACCCTATAGTTAAAGACGTTCATCTATGATAGAAAAATGTTGAAAATAGGCTTAACTAGCTTCCAACACAGTCTGGCCATGTTCCAGGACATGGCCATGCTTTAAAAAAACTTCAAATGTACTCAAAAATAGCCCCGAATATGGTTAAACCGTGCTTGAAGCACCCAGAACACAGCCTGGCCGTGCTCTGTGACCTTTGCTCACTAATCAGAGCATAACCCCCTCATTTTAACTCAGATTAAGGTGATCTTGGTGTCTATGGAAAACTAAGACAATTATCTAAAACTATTATGTTAATAATACTAGCAAAATAGTAATAACTCGTGGTGCTATTACTCCCTTAATTTCAATATTATTTCTTATTGGGTAGGTTCTAACCTTTACTTACTAATCTGACTATATCTCCCACATAAGAATTCCAAATTAAGTGATTCTAGTGGCTAAACATCCGTGACACATAAATATATAATTCCTATGTTAACCATTTATTTTAATTCCTTATAGACTTTTCCCAGAAATTAAAACATCGAAGCTATCCTAACATATTCTTCCCCGATTAACCATTTTCTGACCTTTGTTTACTAATCGGAACATATCTACCTAATATGAACTCTAAATTGAATGATTCCAGTGGCTAAAAATCCGTGACACATATATCTTTAATTCTTATGTTAACCATTTATTTTAATTCCCTTCAGATAATTCCCAGAAATTAAAACACAAAAGCTTAAAATTCTGCCACCCATAGCCATACCCATGCAGAACTATCTACACCAACCTAAGTATTCAAACATACATCACATGCAAGATCAATATGTAACATGATATAGCAACAATGACCAATCATCAAAGTTCTAAGATCAAAATCTCATATAAATATTATAAGTTTCAAAAGTTTTCTTCAAAAAGAAATATTGTTAAACTTACTTGGAGCACTTAGTCCCTTAGACTTCTCCTTCCTCTTTCTTCCTTTCTTCCTCTTCTTTCCTCACTCTACCTTGCTTCTATTTTCCCTCTCCTCACTTGGACAAAATTCAAATGTTGTAAGGGTGGGTTTTCTTATATAGACCACCAAATAATTCACCTTTCATGATCATGGGTCTACCTTATCACAATTAGGATACACTTTGTTGAATTTTTGGAAAACAAACAACTTATGTTCTTGTCTTCCTCTTCCTTAGTCAAGATATGCATAGGAAAAGGAGATTTGTATTTTGAAAATTATGATGATATGTTCTTAAGATAAGGGACAAGGTCCCTTTGATTTAGGGATTAATTTCCATTTTCTTTTGTCTTAAAAAAGTATGATAGGTTTGCCTTTTTAGGTGGAAAATTTCTAGCCCTTGAATCTCCATTATTTGGTTGATATTATTTGTGTGGGATAAGAATGTTTTGTCCTAATACCATGTATTATCATACCACTTGCTAAAATTATGAGTGTAGGATATAGATGTTTTTGTCCTAAAGCCTTGTATTATTATGCCACTTGCCAAAATGATGAATGTAGAATCACACCACTTGCTAAATTTTTGTCTTAATGCCTTGTAACCTAATCTTTATTATTATTACATTATTATATCATCACCTAATTTATTTTATTTTATTTTTCCTCTTAGATTTGAGCTTATTCCTACCCATTTTCTTTGCTTTGGATAAAATTCTACCTTTCTTGGAGGGCTTGGTCACATTTTCATAATTTTTGGGCTATTGGTCAAATTACTATATCCTAGTCCAAGTCTATGTTTTATTTCTTGCTTAGGTTATCCAATGGGCTTGCTAGAAACTTATATGAAGTGGAAAAACTCTACATCATGTGTCCATAGGTAAAAGCCCAATGTATGGGTAAATATTTTAAACTTAGTAACTCTAGTTCTTGAATTAGGAAAAATTACCCTAATCCAATGTTCTTGAAATTTTTAAGACCTTTACTTGTTTCTAAAAATTTATCTTCCTTATCCAAGAATTTTGTATCTCTTTAGTATGTTATTTCTAATTTATGTTTTTCCTATTAGATTTTCCCTCTTTATTTGTTCTCTTAATGGTAGAAACATTTTCTATGCATATATATAAGGAGAAGAATTTCTAAGGATTATATTTCCTTAGATATCTAAAATATTGTCTAATAAACTTTATTTCCTTAATTAAATTATCAATAAAAGAAACGAAATTAGGGATGTTACAACTTGGGCCATATCTCCGAAAATACATATCCAATATGTATGCAATTTGGTAGGTGTGTAGCTGACACAATTGGGTACAACGTTCATGTTCAAGTGGTCAGAAACTTCGAACATTAAAAGGGCCAAAAGTGGGCTAGAAGAGAATCTGACTACTGCTACAGTCTAGCCCGACTTTGCTAAAGTATTTTGACCATAAGTCACACATTACGTATCCAATTTGTCCACAATTTCTATTGACGAAAATCTAATGAAATTGTCTACAACTTTCATGTTGATGCAGTCAGCAAATTCGGCGGATTGCAAGATGATATTCAAGGATAAATTTCGGTGCACATGATGGAATCCAAATTGTCAACTTTGTACAACTTCCTACCTAACAATTTTGACAATTATCAAACCTACCACACCTAATTGTATCTATAAATAGAGGGCTTGAGGGGTGAGTGAGGGGACTTTTGGAGGAGCTTTGGAGAGAGCTTTTGGAGAGTTTTGGAGAGAGCTTTTGGAGGGCTTCCGAGAGAGCTTGGGAAAGCTTTGTTGGAATTCTACGTACTTGTAATGTTATTCTCTCTTTAGACATTTTGTATTTTTCATTTTCTTCCGTAATATTATCATGTTCCTTCATCTATCATTTTAATTTCTCGCTTTAATTATGAAGAACTAATCTCTTATTGCTAAGGTGAAAGGGTGAAACTCTTGGTATGAGAATAATAATTTATCTAACTCTTAATCTTAATGTTTATCTTTGATATTGTATTTACCTTCTTATTTCTTTTCTCATGATTATTTCTTAATGGATGGTTTTATCTTACCGCCGATTTCTTGTTATTTTATTGGCTGGTTTTATCATACCGCCTATCTTTTATTATTTTTATGGTTGGCTTCACCACCTATCTCTTGTTATGTTTCTTCTTCTTACCTCTTTTCATTCTAATCTTATAAACTTGGAATCTTGATACATTGTAGACAATCTTTGGCACAATGAATGCTTGAATCAATCTTGATTTATTGTAGACAATATAATGATTGGCACAATGTACGCTCGACTTTAAGTACAAGTTATCTTTTGCATCTTTATATTTTAATCTTGCGAAGTGTGAATCTTGATATATTGTAGACAACATGACAATTGGCACAATATATACTTGAATCCATTTTACAAGAATGTTTTAATTATTAGTAAGGAGGTAAATATAATTCATGTATAAACAAAGTTGAGCTTAAATTAACTTATCATCCAATTAGAACTTCATTCGTGTAAGGATTCTAATTGAGTAACAAAAGAGTTAAATTTATCTTTATTCGATATACCAAGACTGGATCCCCTAACCTTAGCATGCTTCTTTACTTTGAATACATCTTCATTTAATTTCAGTATATTAGTTCTTTGCGTATTTTGTTCAATATTCCTCTCACAAAAAAGGACATTGGGAACTAGGTTAGAAGTATTTATATGGGATCTAAATTAGAATTTTCTCTCAATTGGCAATCTTTGTGGGATCGACCTTGCATACCACTAAATCTATACTCCAATAGATTCGTGCACTTGCGAGTTTTAATTAAAACAACAACACCTCACACCATTGTAAGACTTTAGCAAGGTTTTCTAAACATAGGTCAAAAGAGTCCCCAAAGACTGAGAAGTCATCCATGAAAATTTCCACAAACTGTTCAGCCATTTCTGTTAAAATTGCCATCATACATCGCTGAAACGTTGCTGGAGCATTGCAAAGCCCGAATGGCATTCTTTGAAATGCAAAGGTACCATAAGGACATGTGAATGTGGTCTTATGCTGATCTTTCGGTGCTATAGCAATCTGGTTGTGCCCTGAATATCCATTCAGGAAACAATAATATTCTCTTCCCGCAAGTTTATCTAACATTTGATCAATGAATGGCAGGGAAAAATGATCTTTCCTGGTGCTTTTGTTTAGCTTTCGATAATCCATGCAAATCCTTTAGCTAGCCACAACCTTGGTGGGGATGAGCTCATTATTTTCGTTTTCCACCACAGTCATGCCCCCTTTCTTAGGAACACATTGGATTGGACTCACCCAGGAGCTGTCTGATATGGGGTAAATAATTCCAACATCCAGCTACTTGATGATTTCCTTCTTTACCACCTCCTTCATTATTGGGTTGAGCCTCCGCTGGGGTTCTATAAACCCTATTTCATTGCTCTCTAAAAGTATCTTGTGAATGCAGAACGAGGGGCTGATTCTTTTAATATTAGCAAGTGTCCAACCAATAGCCCTCTTGAATTTCTTCAATGTCAGGACCAATTTCTCCTCTTGTTCTCCTGTCAAAAGTGCTGAGATAACCACTGAAAGAGTGGTTGTTTCTCCTAGATATGCATACTTGAGGTGTGCCGGCAATGGCTTCAGTTCCAAGGCTGGTGGGTCCTCCACTGATGCCTTCAGCAGCCTTGATTCTGGTGGGGTCACATATAATGGCTCCTTCATTGGCCCCTGCTTCCTAATGCCATGCCTGACATCAATCTAGGCCCATTCTTTCTCATCTTCCTCTTCTGAATCTGAGTCTTCTATCCATGCTACTGGTGATGGGTCCTTGCAGCATTTTCTTAACTGCTCTGATGCTAATATGTCTATCACAGACACAACTGCACATTCTTCTTCTTCACAGTGAAACTTCATGGTTTGGAGTACATTGAATGTAACTTGCTCATCTTGGACTCTTATGGTTAATTCCCCTTTTTGAACATCAATTAATGTCCGGCCAGTTGCTAGGAATGGTCTGCCCAAAATAATTGGGACCTCTGCATCAGCTTCATAGTCTAGTATTATAAAGTCTACTAGGAAGATGAACTTGTCCACCTTTACCAGGACATCCTCTATTTTTCCCTCTGGATGTGCAATGGATCTGTCTACCAATTGTAGCGAGACTGTGGTAGGCCTTGCTTTTCCAATTCCTAGCTTTTTAAAAATGGCCATTGGCATGAGGTTGATGCTTGCTCCCAAGTCACAAATTGCCTTTCCAAAATAATGGTTCCCGATAGAACAAGGTATGGTGAAATTGCCTGGATCCTTGAGCTTGGGTGGCAGCTTATTCTGCAGCACAGCACTGCATTCTCGCGTGAAAGCAACAGTCTCGAACTCACCAAATCTTCTCTTCTTGGTTAAGATGTCCTTCATGAACTTTACATAATTTGGCATCTGCTCTAGTGCTTCCACCAAAGGAATGTTAATGTGCAGTTGTTTCAGGACATCCAGGAATCTTTTAAACTGCTGGTCATTCTGCTGTTTCTAGAATCTCTAAGGGAAGAGGGGTAACTTAGTTTGCTGCACGTTTTGCTGCGGTAAAACTGCAGTCTTTTGCTGGGGCAAAGCTGTAGCATTTTCTCCAAAGATGTCTGCTCCCTCTCGTATCTCCTCCTCTTGC
Source organism: Gleditsia sinensis (assembly GCA_037074535.1). Taxonomy (NCBI): domain Eukaryota; kingdom Viridiplantae; phylum Streptophyta; class Magnoliopsida; order Fabales; family Fabaceae; genus Gleditsia; species Gleditsia sinensis. Next base: position 27,150,453 of record CM073466.1, read on the forward strand.
CTCTGCTTGTCCTTCTTCTTCTCCAGGGGTACAGTGGAGTCTCTCTGGTCCTGTCCTCTTGCTTTTGGTGCTTCCACCACTTTGCTGCTTCTTAGGGCTATAGCCTTGCAGTGCTCTTTTCCTTCTCTCTTAGGGACTTCAGTACTGCTTGGAAGTGTCCCTAGAGGTCTGCTTTTTACTTCATTGGCAAGCTATCCCACTTGTGTTTCCAGATTTCATAATGAGGCTGCTTGACTCTGGATCAGAGCATCATTCCTTGCCATATATTCCTTCAGCTGGGATTCCAGTGAAGTGGGGGTTTCACTAGGCTGCTGCCTGTACTGCTAAAAACCAGGGGGGCTTATGGTCTTTGCGAAACAGGATTGCTTGACGAGCTAGCTTGATGTGCAATTGATGTTTCAAGCATCTTATTATGAGTATCTAGAGAATCAACTTTAGAGGCTAAGTTTCTATGGCCTCAATTATTGTATAGTTTTAAGCCCTGAATTCCTCATTCTTTTATTGAGTCATTATAAAATTTCCCATCAGAGCTTCCAAATTAGACCTTGGCAGTGGTGGAGGATTAAAAGGCATTTGATTTTGAAACCCAGGTGACTACCTAAAATTATTTTGAGGAGGTGGGTTAGTATTGGACTTGTATGAAAAATTAGGATAGTTCTTCCAACCTAGATTATAAGTATTGCTAAAAGGATTGTTTCTATAATTATTGCTGACAAAGTTCATTTGCTCATAATCTTGAGGTGTGGGGTTCCCAAGTTGACAATCGTTAGCGACGTGGCTAACACATCCACAAATCTCATAGGTATATAAAAAAGAGGAAGCAACATCATTGACATTCAACTTGTCAAGCTTCTAGAGCAATGTGTCAACCTTGGAAGATAGATGGTCAAAAGCATTAATTTCATATTTTCCTACTAGTTTCCTTGATGACTACCTCTCACTAGACTAAGAGTAATGGTTATATTCCATATCTTCAATAAACTCATAGGCTTCATAAACTATTTTTTCATTAAGGCTCTTCTAACTACAACATCCACAAATATACGAGTGTTATAAATTAGTCTATCATAGAAGGTGTAGACTACTAACCATTTTTCCAAACCATCATGTAGACACAATTTAAGGCATTCCTTGAACTGTTCCCATGCTTAATATAAAAACTCCCCATCCCTCTGGGCAAAGGTGGTAATTTGATTATGTAGGTGATCCATCTTACTTGGAGGGAAGTACTTGGCTAGAAATACTTATGACAATTGTTGCCAAGTATTGATAAAACTGGATGGAAGACAATGTAACCATGCTCTGGCTTTATCCAGCAAAGAAAATGGAAACAACCTTAAGAGAGTAGTATCTAATTAAACTCCATTGAGCTTTAGTATATCACAATATTCCAAGAACACTAAAAGGTGGAGATTTGGATATTTATTAAGGGAACCTCTAAATTGGTTATGCTAGACCATTGGCAAGAGTGACAGTTTTAGCTCAAAGTTGTTGGCTTCCATTGTTGGCCTGACTATACTAGGGTTCAAGCCTTGGGTGTTTGGGGTAGTAAAGTCTTTCAAAGATCAATTATTATGGTCTATCTTTATAGATTGTGCTTGATCTTGCTCCCTTTTTCTATGTAATGTTCTTTCAATCTTAGTATCGAAGTTAGCAAGGCATTTGAGGTTTCTTTGCATAAACAAATGACACGCCTATGAAAAAGAAACAAAAGATATAATTAGCAAATAAAAAATTGAGAAGGAAAGTAAGAAGAGGATCCAGTCTAGTTATTCAGTAAAATAAACCAACATTTACACTAATTGGTCCCTAGTAATGGCGCCAAAAACTTCTTGTTGTGTTTAAATATCGTAAGTACATGACATAGTTGTAGATACACACAAAAAAATGAGTTGTATCCCTAAAAGACCAATGTGTCTATTACCAGTATCTCACAAAATAAACTATCTAAATCAATGAAATTTGACAGAAATATTAGATGGGATATTGCAAGCAACTAAACTAGATATAAGATGAAATTCAATTATGAAAAGCCTAGGACTATGGTTCACCACACTTATGAATAGATCAAGAGAAATCTTTCTAAGTGCAATTATTTGAGTGATTGGGGATGGTTTATCCTGAGTTTATTACTAGCCTCTTTCAAGGTCTAATAACAGTACCTAAATTAATCAAATTGCCTACTTTCGTGGTTTATATTAACTTAATCCCTTTAAGATTTATACTAACTAAATGTTTCAATTCCAAAAAGATCATAACCTACTTTCATGATTAAAATACCCCTAATTAACTATTAGGTTTAGGCAATAACTTTCTCTTTTCAATTCATCAGTAATCTACTAAGATTGAGACAAATGGTGGCCAAACATTTTGTAACACCCTCAAAAATTTTAAATGACACCTATACTTCATGAAATTATTTTAAAGTATTCTAGAAGGAAAAATAAGTAGAGAATATGATGAGGCATGAATTTTAGGAAAAGATTGGAATAAATTATATTTAATTCCAATAAAAGCCCTAAATGCCTAAACGAGTGGAAATAAAGAGGAAAATGAGTGGGAGAAAATTATGGAAGCTAAAATGGGATTAAGTAACCCTAATAGGCCACAAGAAATATTTTAAAATGAATAATACAAGAGTTTAGAATTTTTGGAAATTAAGGAAACATAAAAGTGAAATTTAAGGAAAAATCTTGCACAAAAGCCTAAAAAGAAAAGATTAGTCTAAGGGGATGGTTTAATTAGATTTAGATGACATTAATAATATTTCTATTAATATTTAAGGAGGAATTTAGAATGACCTTAGGAAGCAATCAAAATTCTTAGGAAATAGTTAAGTATTTATTTTGAATTTTAATATATAGTTAATGGGATAAATTAGAAAATATCTTATGCTAACGTCATGAAATCTTGGAGAAGATAGTATTTGTTGACCAAGACTTCTTTGTTGGCTGTATTAGCATCCAAGTAAACTTTTAGGACACAAGGTGTTGTGTAACAACTTATTTATTTATTTATTTATTATTATACAATAAAAAGTTCACATACACATCATTAATCAAAACGTATGTACAACATTTCAAACACATAAATATCTACATTTTATTTATTCTAGTTGACCAATTCCAGAGATTCGGGTGCGGGTGGTTGCACCATCACCAGGATATGTGCCAACTCGCCCACAAACATTTTATTTAGGATCCGCCCATCATAGAATAACTCGATCCAACGTGCACTAAAAGCCAGAGCTATAGAAAAATTTGCATAACTAATTTTTTGAACATGACATGGAAATATAGTAAAAATTAAATCCCAGTAAGTTCAACAATAAATCATAATCAATATAGTCATTACGTCATGTTCAGCTGTATAAACTACAGTAAATAACTTTGGTCACATGAATGCACTATATTTATGCACATGAGAATCGTACAGTAATGACATGTATGACAGGATTGATTATTTTCAGAATATCATATGATGACTATCAATTTATTCTCATATCAAGCTACCTCAGTCAGGGTCAGTATTTTTTTATTCTCCGATACGGGCTTATCTCGCTCCGTCCGACATGGCACACTTTCTCTTTCTTTTCTCATTAACATATTCATAATCATTGGTAGGGCATCCCCTACTTGTGCACCACACGGATCACCATGTGACCGTGCTTATTTCTTTTCTTTTCACATTAATAGCCAAAAATATGATTTGCAATAACAAGTATGTTCATTATACTCACATATCAAAATGTTTCATCAAAATATTTCCATGTCAAAATTACACACTTAGAATGGTAAGAAGTTCATGTATTGGCAATGGTTATAGCATATACTAGTGATTTATTATTTTCATTTATAAAATTCTTCTTTTTTTTTAAATATTAATTTTATTCCTTTATTTTCTTGATGCAGGTTTTCATCCTATCTAACCTTCTCTTACTAATTAGAGGATAACTCCCTCAATTTAACTCTGATTTAGGTGATATTGATGTCAATTTAAAGATAAAACAATTATCTAAAACTATTATGTTGAACAATTGAACGAAATATTAATAGATCATGGTGATATTACTCCCTCAAAGTACATATTATTTCTTCTCGGGTAGGTTCTGACCTCTACTTACTAATCTGTCCATATCGGCCTCATAAGAATTCCAAATTAAGTGTTTCCAGTGAAAAAATATCCGTGACACATATATATATAATTCATATGTTAACCATTTATTTTAATTCCTTATAGAATGTTCCCAGAAATTAAAACACCGAAGCCATCCTAACATATTCTTCCCTAATTAACCATTTTCTGACCTTTGTTTACTAATCGGAACATATCTACCTCATATGAACTCTAAATTGAATGATTCCAATGGTTACAAATCCGTGACACATATGTCTATAATTCATATGTTAACCATTTATTTTAATTCCTTATAGAATATTCCCAGAAATTAAAAAACCGAAGCTATCCTAACATATTCTTCCTTGATTAACCATTTTCTGACCTTTGTTTACTAATTGAAACATATCTACCTCATATGAACTCTAAATTGAATTATTTTCAGTGGATAAAATTCCATGAGACATAAATCTACCACCCATAGCCATTTGTTTAGATTATCTAGAATGTTCCCAGAAACTAAAAGACAGAAGCTTAAAATTCTGCCACCCATAGCCATACCTATGCAGAACTATCTACACCATCCTAAGTATTCAAACATACATAATATGTAACATGATATAGCAACATCCATGACCAATCATCAAAGTTCTAAGATCAAAATCCCATATAAATATTACAAGTTTCAAAACTTTTCTTCAAAAAGAAATATTGTTAAACTTACTTGGAGCACTTAGTCCCATAGACTGCTCCTTCCTCTTTCTTCCTTTCTTCCTCTCCTTTCCTCACTCTATCTTGCTTCTATTTTTCCTCTCCCTCACTTGGACGAAATTCTAATGTTGTAAGGGTGGGTTTTCTTATATAGACCACCAAATAATTCACCTTTCATGATTATGGGTCTACCTTATCATAATTAGGTTACACTTGGTTGAATTTTTGGAAAACAAACAACTTATGTTCTTGTCTTCCTCTTCCTTAGTCAATATATGCATAGGAAAAGGAGATTTGTATTTTGAAAATTATGATAATATGTTCTTAAGATATGGGACAAGGTCCCTTTGTTTTATTTATTTACTTTCTCTTTTGTCTTAATCAATTATGATAGGTTTGCCTTTTTAAGTGGCAAATTTCTAGCCCTTCAATCTCCATTATTTGGTTGAAATTATTTGTGTGGGATAGAAATGTTTTGTCTTAATGCTATGTATTACCATACCACTTGCTAAAATTATGAGTGTAGGATATAGATGTTTTGTCCTAAAGCCTTGTATTATCATACCACTTGCTAAATTTTTGACTTAATGCCATTTCAACTAATCTTTATTACACCATTATCTTATCACTTTATTTTTATTTTTATTTTTCCTATTGGATTTGGGCTCACTTTTGTCCATTTTCTTTACTTTGGTTAAAATTCTACATTTCATAATGGGCTTGGTCACATTTTCATGATTTTTGGGCTACCGGTCCAATTTCTATATCCTAGTTCAAGTCTATGTTTTATTTCTTGCTTAGGTTATCCAATGGGCTTTCTAAAAAATTATGTTAAGTGGAAAACCTCTATATGAATTGTCCATAAGTGAAAGCCCAATTTATGGGTGGAGATACTAAACTTAGTAACTTTAACTCTTAAATTAAGAAAAATTACCCTAATCCAATCTTCTTGAAATTTTAAGACCTTTACTTCACAAAAATTTATCTTCCTTAGCCGAGAATTTCAACTTTCTTTGGCATGTTTATTTCTAATATTTCCTCTTAGGTTTTCTCTCTTTACCTATTCCATTAATGTTAGAACATTTCTATGCATACACGTAAGTTGAAGAATTTCTAAGGATTATATTTCCTTAGGTATCTAAAAATTGTCTAATAAATTTTATTTCCTTAAATATTTATGTATGTTTATCCATAAAGGAAATGAAATTAGGGATGTTACTTTGAATACTTTTGTACTTTTATTAATACATGAAACGAAATTAGGGATGTTATATTTCCCTCCCACTAAAGGAAATTTTGTCCTCAAAATTTCAAAAATTACCTAGTAAGAACAATTTCGGATATTTCTTCCTCATGACTTCTTCTAGCTCCCAAGTTGCTTCTTCTAGAGTCAAACCTTCCCATAACACCTTAACTAGGGGAATAGTTTTGTTTCGCAATTGCTTCACCTCAGTGTCCAGTACAGATACTGGTACTAGCTAGTATGTCATGTTCTCCTTTATTTGGATTGGTTCATCTCGTATCACATGTGAGGAGTCTAGAAGATACTTTCAGAGCTATGATACATGGAAAACATTATGCAAGTTGGACAAATTAGGTGGGAGAGCAACTTGATATGCTGACGTCCCTACTTTCTTCAGAATTTGGCAGGGTCCTAAAAATCGTGGATTTATCTTTTTGGTCTTGAGAGACCTACCAACTCTGGTGGTCGGAGAAAGTTTTAGAAATATGTGGTCCCCTTCCTCAAACTCCAGAGGTCTATGTCTCTTATCATAGTAACTCTTTTTCCGACTTTGAGCTGTGAGTATTTTATCTTGTATCATCCTGATTTGTTCAGTGGTTTGTTGAACTAGATCAGGACCCAGCAAGTTCTTTTCTCCTACTTGAAACCAACATAGTGGAGATCGGCACTTCCTACCGTATAAAGCTTTGTAGGGGGCCATCTTAATACTGGAGTGATAACTATTATTATAAGCAAATTTTACTAAAGGTAGGTACTTATCCCATCCTTTACCTTGCTCTATCACACAAGCCCTTAACATGTCTTCTAGAGTTTGAATGGTCCGTTCTGTCTGCCCGTCAGTCTGAGGATGGTAGGCAGCACTGAACCGTAACTGAGTACCAAAAGCTTCCTGCAACGCCTTCCAAAACCTCGACGTGAACCTTGGATCTCTATCAAAAACAATATGTAAGGGAATCCCATGCAGTCTAACTATTATCTAGACGTACAGTTGGGCCAATTTATCCAGTGAAAAGTTAATTTTTATGGACAAAAAGTGAGCAGATTTGGTTAATTTATTAACTATTACCTAGATAGAATCATGTCCCACTGAAAGTCTTAGGTAAACCCACAATAAAGTCTATCGAGATAATGTCCCATTTCCATTTAGGAATCTCAAGAGGTTGTAGAAATCCCGCTGGATTTTGATGCTCCACCTTCACCTTTTGGCAAATTAGACATTTCGCCACGAACTCCACAATATCCTTTTTCATCCCTGGCCACCAATACATCCTCTTTATGTCCTGGTACATTTTAGTGCATCCAGGATGGACAGTATATTTACTCTGATGTGCTTCCTGTAGGATCTTAGTCCTAAACTCTCGTTCTTGAGGGACACAAATTGTTCCTTGATACATAATTGCTCCATCTTCCATGATAGAAAAATTTCCTTGATCTTTATGATCCTGTAAGAATTGGTTGTGAACTTGAGCCTCTTTGATCTGGGCTCTAAGGTCACACCCTATACTTAAACCATTAATGATTAGCTTTTTTGAGGAAAAAGTAGTGTCCAGCTTCAAATTTTGAAACTCCTCTAGCATTTGCATCTCATACAGCATCATTTGCCCCATGTGTAGAGATTTTCGACTTAAGGCATCAGCTACAACATTCGCTTTTCCTGGATGATACTTTATGTCAAACTTATAGTCATTGAGAAATTTCACCCATCTTCGTTGCCTCATATTTAACTTTTTTTATCAAAGAGATATTTAAGACTCTTGTGATCGCAATATACTGCTCTGTATAAGTAATGTCGCCAAATCTTTAAAGTAAACACCACTGCTGCCAATTCAAGATCATGGGTTGGATAGTTTCCTTCGTGGAGTCTTAGTTGTCTAGAGGTGTAAGCAACTACTCTCTTGTCTTGCATTAGCGCACATCCTAGCTCTATCTTTGAAGCATCACTATACACTTCAAAATGTCCTGTGGGGTCTGGAATAATTAAAATCAGAGGAGTGGTCAGTCTTGTCTTAAGCTCCTGAAAACTAGCTTCACATTGATCAGTCCATTTGAAAGGACTTCCCTTCCTGGTCAATTTAGTCAAGGGCAAGGCTATAGGAGAGAAGTTTTGTATAAACCTCCCGTAGTATCCTGCTAAACCCAGGAAACTTCTGACTTCCGTAACTGTCTTTGGTCTCTCCCATTGAATTACTTCTTCCGTCTTGCTAGGATCTATGGTTACCCCTCTTTTTGAGATGACATGTTTGAGAAACTTTACTTCTAATAGCCAAAATTCACACTTCTCGAATTTGACAGTCACCTTATTTAGCTGTCTATAGTCTATGCATAGTCTAAGTCTTTCGTCTTTCTTTATAACAAACAATACAGGAGCTCCTCAAGGAGATACACTTGGTCTAACAAATTGCTTGTCTAACGGTTCCTCCAACTGTTTCTTGAGTTTCTGTAGTTCTTTCGAGGTCATTCTATAAGGTGCAATAGAGATAGGCCCTGTCCCAGGTAAGAGATCAATAGAAAATTCTATCTCTCTCTTGGGAGGTAAGCCTGGAATATCTTATGGAAATACTTCAGGAAACTCGTTGGCTATTGGAATTTCATCAAGCTTCGCTTTAACTTCTAGATTTGATAAGTGCAAGAGAATGTATCCAAGTACTCCATTCTTCAACTCCCTATTAACTTGATTGGCATTAAGCATTAACAACTACACCTCCTATTTTGGAGTAGGAGGTAGAAATTCAACGGTCTTGTTACAACAATTCAGCAAGACCTGATTTCTAGACATCCAATCTAACCCTAGAATGACATCAATACCTCTTAATGGTAAACAGACGAGATTAATAGAAAAAATTTTCTCCTGGATGGTGACTTGACAATCCTTACATACAGAGGAAGTTAATACCCTTTCCCATGTGGGAGTAACTACAGATAGCTGATAAAGGGGAATTTTGAGTGCTTATTGGTCATATGTTGTCCCCTAATTTATAGTAACTTGTGGATATTTCTATGATTTTGGCTATATTTTGTTTTGGGTACTATTGTGGTTCATTTTATGATTGTAGGAGAGCAAAAGAAGCTAAGAAGCAACGAAAAGCAATCATGGAAAGACCCTAAAAGACCTGGGATATGCTGAGGAGGAAGCAAGGAGGCTGCACGTCAAAAATCATAAAGAAAGGAGCACCACAGCATGTAGCATAGCCTGGCCGTGCTTGGTGGCCTGCAACACGGCCAGGCCGTGTTCTGGGCAGATGATACAGCACTTCCCCAAATTCCAGCCCGAAGCACGACCAGGCCATGTCTTGGGACACGGCCGTGCTTCGGGCCCGTACAGAATGATAAATTTAGGGTTTTTGGGCGCCAGAAAGGGGAGATATGCTTGGGGGTGCACAGCTGAGCAAGGGGGAACCGTAAGAAACATTGGAGAAACACTTTCTAGCCTTAGGAAACATATTTAGATTAGGTTTTTACATAGTTCTTTGAGGATTTTGATGTTCTAGAGTAGATTTTACTGCTTTGAAGTTGTAATTTATCTACATTCATCTACACACCAGGTTCTATCCTTCTACTTCTACTTCTATCTTTCTACTTCTTCTTATTAATTCTCTATTGTATTGAACTACTATGGATTACTCAATGAATATGAACTTGATTTCCATTTTTATTATGTGTGAGTAAATTCTATCTAGGGTTTCGGTAAACCCAATTGTGATACAATGATACTATGCCTATAACCTGATTTGTTAAACCCTAATTGTAATTGGGACTAGATTGATTTAGATTGGCTATTGTATGCATGAATTAGTTGATAGAATGCCTCATCACCAATCTATCATGTATTAGGTATTTAATCAATGAACTGAAAGGTGAAGATTAAAACTGGAATCCAACAGTTAATTAGGGTTGTCTTAATCACGAAAGTAGTTTAAGATACTTTAGGCTTGAATCAATTAATGGGAACGAGAAAACCGATCAGTTGCATTCTATGGTTGGCATGAAGCTTAATGGACCTAGGTTAAGCTAAGAACCACGAAAGTAGGTAATTTGATTAACTTAGGTACAATTGGTAATGCTTGAAAGAGATTGCTAATGAACGTAGGATAAACCATCCCCAATAATTTATACAATTGCAATTAGGGGTAAATATCAGTTGTTGAGTATCACAAGCGTGGTGAACCCTAACCCTAGGCTTAGCTTAATTGGTTACTTCAAGTTGTTTAATTGCGATATTTACCCATCAAATTATATCAATTTAGATAGCACTTGTTGTGAGATTCTGGCAATTGGCATTGTTCTCTGTGGGACACGATCTGTACTTGTCAGACTAGCTACAGCTACGTCGTGCACTTGCGGTCCTTAGTAAAACACACGTAACAAGTTTTTGGCGCCGTTGTCGGGGAACAAAGCTAATATTAGATATTTTACAAAATAGATAGACTAGATCAATTTCTGTTTATTTTTCTTTTTAATTTTTCTGTACAATTTTCTTTTGCTGATTTTGCTTCTTTTCTTCATTCATAGTTGTGTTTCTCTTTTATGCGAAGAGCGCGTGATAGCATTGCTGAATTTGACCTTGAAATTGAACGCACTCTGACTTCACTGCCCCAGACACACATGGCCTGAATCGCAGCATAGTTGTAACATCCCGTAATTTTTAGATATTTTCCTTAGAAATTCTTCACCTTACATATATGCATAGAAAATGTTTCTACCATTAAGAGAACAAATAAAGAAAGAAAACCTAAGAGAAAATATTAGAAATAAACATGCTAAAGAAAGGTGAAATTCTTAGGTAAAGAAAGATAAATTTTTGTGAAGTAAGTAAAGGTCTTAAAATTTCAAGAAGATCGAATTAGGGTAATTTTTCTTAATTTAAGATCAAAAGTTACTAAGTTTAGTACTTCATATAGAGTTTTTCTACTTCACATGAATTTTTAGCAAGCCAATAGGATAGCCCAAGGAAGAAATAAAACCTAGACTTGGACTAGGATATAGAAATTGGACCGGTAGCTCAAAAATCATGAAAATGTGACCGAGCCCATTGTGAAAGGTAGAATTTTAACCAAAGTAAAGAAAATGGGCAAGAATGAGCCCAAACCCAAGAGGAAAAATAAAAATAAAAATAAAAATAAAATGATAAAATAATGGTGTAATCAAGATTAGGTGACATGGCATTAAGACAAAAATTTAGCAAGTGGCATAATTCTACATTCATCATTTTGGCAAGTGGCATAATAATACAAGGCTTTAGGACAAAAACATCTATATCCTACACTCATAATTTTAGCAAGTGGTATGATAAGACATAGCATTAGGACAAAACATCTCTATCCCACATAAATAATTTCAACCAAATAATGGAGATTGAAGGGCTAGATATTTGCCACTTAAAAAGGCAACCTATCATAATTGATTAAGACAAAAGAAAAAGTAAATGAATCCCTAAATCAAAAGGACCTTATCCCTTATCTTAAGAACATATTATCATAATTTTCAAAATACAAATCTCCTTTTCCTATGCATATCTTGACTAAGGAAGAGGAAGACAAGAACATAAGTTGTTTGTTTTCCAAAAATTCAACAAAGTGTATCCTAATTGTGATAAGGTAGACCCATGATCATGAAAGGTGAATTATTTGGTGGCCTATATAAGGAAACCCAACCACACAACATTAGAATTTCGTCCAAGTGAGGGAGAGGAAAAAATAGAAGCAAGGTAGAGTGAGGAAAGGAGAGGAAGAAAGGAAGAAAGAGCAAGGAGAAGTCTAGGAGACTAAGTGCTCCAGGTAAGTTTAACAATATTTCTTTTTGAAGAAAACTTTTGAAACTTATAATATTTATATGAGATTTTGATCTTAGAACTTTGATGATTGGTCATGGATGTTGCTATATCATGTTACATATTGATCTTGCATTTGATGTATGTTTGAATACTTAGGTTGGTGTAGATAGTTCTGCATGGGTATGGCTATGGTTGGCAGAATTTTAAGCTTCGGTATTTTAATTTCTGGGAATTATCTGTAGGGAATTAAAATAAATGGTTAACATAAGAATTACAGATATGTGTGTCATGGATTTTTATCCACTGGAATCATTCAATTTGGAGCCCATATGACGAATATATTAGCCAATTAATAGTCAAAGGTCAGAAAATAGGTCATCAGGGAAGAATATGTTAGGATAGCTTCGGTATTTTAATTTTTGGGAATTATCTGTAGGGAATTAAAATAAATGGTTAAGATAAGAATTCAAGATATATGTTTCACGGATTTGCAGCCACTGGAAGTATTCAATGTAGAGTCCATATGAGGTAGATATGGTCCGATTAGTAATCAAAGGTCAGAAAATGGTTCATCGGGGAAGAATATGTTAGGATAGCTTCTGTATTTTAATTTCTGGGAATTATCTATATTGAATTAAAGTAAATGGCAAACATAAGAGTTCTAGCGATGTGTGTCATGGATTTTTATCCACTGGAATCATTCAATTTGGAGTCTATATGAGGAAGATATGAACTGATTAGTAATCAAAGGTCAGAAAATGGTTCATCAGGGAAGAATATGTTAGGATAGCTTCTATATTTTAATTTCTAGGAATTATCTGTATGGAATTAAAATAAATGGTTAACATAAGAGTTATAGCTATTTGTGTCACGGATTTTAGCCACTTGATTCATTCAATTTGGAGTCTAGATGAGGAAGATATGAGCTAATTAGTAAGCAAAGGTCAGAAAATGGTTCATCGGGGAAGAATATGTTAGCTTAGCTTCTGTATTTTAATTTCTAAGAATTATTTGTATGGTATTAAAATAAATAATTAACATAAGAATTATTGATATGTGTGTCACGGATTTGTAACCACTGGAATCATTCAATGTGGAGTCCATATGAGTTAGATATGGTCTGATTAGTAGGTAGAGGTCAGAACCTATCCGAGACGAAATAACCTGTACATTTAGGGAGTAATATCACCTTGATTTCTTAATATTTCGCAACAATGTTCAACATAATAGTTTTATATAATTGTTTTATCTTGAAATTGACACCAAGATCACCTACATCAGAGTTCGATTGAGGGAGTTATGCTCTGATTAGTAAGAGAAGGTTAGATGTTATGAAAATCTGCATCAAGAAAATAAAGGAATAAAATAAATATTTAAAAAAAAGAAGATGAATATTATAAATGAAAATAATAAATGACTAGTATAGCCATAGCCATTGCCATTGTATGAACTTCTTACCATCTTAAGTGTGAAATTTTGACATGGAAATATTTTATAAAGTGATATTTGAAATGGTTATGTTCATGGCATGATTACCAATGATTTTTGGTAATAGTTATATTTTGATGAACATACTTGTTATTGAAAGCATATTTTTGGCTATCATTGTGAAAAGAACCGAAATGAGTACGGTCACATGGCAATCCGTGTGGTGCACCAGTAGGGGACGCCCTACCAACGGTTATGATCATAATAATGAGAAAAGAAAGAGAAAGTGGGCCATGTCAGACGGAGCGAGAAAATCCCGTACCGAAGAGTAGAGGATACTCACCCTGACCAGGGTAGCTTGAAATGAGAATAAGTTGATGGCCATCATATGATATTTTGAAAATAGTTAATCCTGTCATACATATCATTACAGTATGATTCTTATGTGCATAGATATAATGCATTCATGTGACCAAAGATATTTTCTGTAGTTTATACAGCTGAACATGATGTGATGAGCTATATTGATGATGACTTATTGTTGAACTTACTGGGATTTAATTCTCACTATATTTCCATATCATGTTCAGAAAATTTGTTATGCAGCTTTTTCTATGGCTCCGGCTTTTAGTGCACATTGGATCGAGTTACTTTATGTTGGGCAGATCTCAGAATCAAATAATATGTTTGGGGTCGAGTTGGCTCAGATCCCGGTGAAGGTGCAACCACCCACACCTGTATCTCCGGAATTGGTCAACCAAAATAAACAAAATGTAAATATCTATGTGTTTGATATGTTGCATGTACGTTTTGATTAATGACGTGTATGTGAACTCAATATTGTATAATAATAAAGAAAAATAAAAGTAAGGATGTTACATAATTGGCATCAGAGTAGGTCGATCCTAGATGGCCAATGGGTGGATGGTTATCTGAATCGATCTTATAGTGTTTTTAGGATGTTGTGGTTGTACTGTGTAGTGGATCAGTGACTCATATAGGTAAGAAATTACTAGTGTTTCTTATCTATATGCCGAGGTGGTGTTATGACTGTTGTTAAATATTTTTTTGAAACTAACTATTAGGCTTGATCACCTCAATAGCAATTTATTTTTCCCACAGTAGGAAATGGCACCACCAAGGCGGAATCTGGTAAACAATGCAGAGGAAATCTTGCACAACCTTGCCACAGCAATTCAAGAATTTGATATTGATTTACTCCTTAGAACCCAACTAGTATCTATATCTCTATATAGAATGATATCGATTGAATTTAAAAAAAAAATTTATAAGACTTGTTAGATAAGGGATTTAAATGCCCTAGTATTTTTATTCGGAGTGCTCCAATTCTATCTGTGAAAAATAAATATGGATCACTATGACTATGCATAGATTATAGACAATTGAATAAGGTGACAATTTAGAATAGAAACCCATTACCTCGTATAAATAGTTTTACCAACTCTAAAGGAGTATGGTTGGTAAATATGGTATACAAGTAGAGTCTAAGAAAGTAAAAGTAGTACAATAATAGCTACGTTTTACTACATTTAAAGAGGAAGATACAAATCCAATTTACGCTTCCTGCGATTATCTGCCGTCCATTCTATTGGAGTCATAGTTAGATCAGGTACATGAACATAGGCTTGTAAAGCATCAATCAACTCTTCAGCATTTGAAGCTGAGATGAGAATTCGTCGTGCTGAGTGTGAGATAAACCTCTATTCCACAGCTTGATCTAGAAAAGATAACAAACCATCAAAGAAGTGATTAACATTTAACAAACCTATCGGTTTGTGATGCATATTCAGTTGTGCCCAAGAGACTATTTGGAAAATCTCCTCTAGAGTATCAAAACCACCTGGTAAGGCAATGAAGGCGTCAACATTGCCCATCATTCTAGCCATGCGTTCATGCATGGAAGCTACCCTATATTCTTCCCCAATTGTCTTCCGTATGTTGCTGGATGTAGCTAGAGTTGTAGGAATAATACCTAGAACTTGGCATCCCTCTACATGTGCAGCTGTAGCCACACACCCCATTAACCCATAGTTACCTCCACCATACACTAAATGAATTTTTCTCCTAGCCAGCACCATACCCAGATTTTGTGCTGCTTTAACATACTCCTCATCTTTTCCAGGACTGGAACCACAAAAGACACAAATATTTCGAAACTGACGGAATGCGATTCCCTCCATAATTTCTATCACCTTAACTTTGAGTATAGACAAAGATACTAATGTAAGTATTTATAGAACTCAGAGAAGGGCATATTTATAATAGCTATGCGAATAGGCCGGGTATTATTAGAACAACTATGTGAGTGATTGGTGGATATAAGCTAAATTAAAGGTAAATAAAAAAAATTTCAAAAATGACGACAAGCATGTATCTGTACAATAGTATGACTGTGACCCATATTAAGCACATAAAGAGCATAAGATAAGATATCACTAGAAATCTGTCTTTATCTTGTTGTCTTTGACGAAGCATTGATGTCTTGATTCTTGTAGAAAAGTTGTAGGTGATAGCCGTCATTGAAAAAAAAAATGCAATCAAATGATTTATTTTGTATTCTCAATGTTTTTACCAGTCGACTATCAGTATTATTAAGTCGACTAGCTATTTTGAGAAATTTTAATTTGGACTGGTTATTTTACAGTTGATTGATTACATCTATTTTGAAGCAATCAACTGCATCCTACCAATTAACTACATATTCTTTGATTTTCACAGACTTTTATAAGCTCAGAAATGTTTCTTTTTCCATGTGATATCTTTCCACCGAATACCAATAGATTTAAAGTAGATTCTGACACATATATTCAAAATTTGCGGCCACCGAATTTTGCTGAAATCATAGATAGATTTTGTTTACAGATTTTCAAGAATTACGCCCACCGATTTTAATATTTTTCAATGCTTTGTCGAAATTTTTGACTTTCGCTTTTGGCACCATTCTCTATTATGCTTTTCGTCTGTTTCACTCATTAACGGTTGGCATTAAATGCAAGGTTATTTTCCCTCATTACAATGAAAGATAATTTCTTTTCTTTGAAACTCGGTTATTATGGTGTCTAAGTTGTTAGTAGGTTAAAGTAATGAAAAGTTTGAAAAGAGTGGACGGATGATGGTCTTATGGTATTTTGACGAATGTAATCAAGAGAATTAGTGGCGTTGAAGTTCTTGAGCAATAAAATATAGGAAGTAGGATTTAAATTAGTCTTTGAACTCTTAATTTGGAAATATAGAGAATATTCTGATAACCATGTCCGAAAATAATGTAAGTGATCAAGATATTTGTGTTAAAGGATTATATCATGCTAAATTGAGTCGAGTATCGAGGATTTAAATTATGTTGGAATTAAGAATTCATGTATGAGTAATTGTTAGGAAAAATCTTCTTGAAATGATTGGGTGAATTAAATTGGATTGACATAAGCTAGAATGAGGTGCTTTTAGAGATGATAAAAGAAATAATTGAAATTTTTGACAATGAGTTTAATGGTGTAAATAAGTTGGTATAGAATTACTGTGATGAGGTAAGTTAGAATTATTAGACATGTATCAATGGTACATAAATGTTATTAAAGGTTTGAAGGATTTAGTGCAACGTATGTTTAACATATTGATTAAAGGATTTGAGGATAAAAATAGATGATAGATTAAGACGATGATATTCCGGGGATGATATTGATATATGAAAAAAAAATGACTTGATAGAAGTTTAGAATAAGAAAAGATAGTTACCCAATATGAAGGTGAATATATTCCTTTATGTCTGTGTTTTCTTATATCGACCCATAGATATATCCATGCGGGCTAGAGGATATCAATTGAAGAACTTATGAGTGAAATAAATCCTTATGGTTAAGTTAAATGGCAAAATCACTCAAGTAAATAGACATATTAAAAAGTAAAGATGTTATACATAAAAGATATCCCTAATTATTTAGGTACTCAGGTTGGTAACTCTAAATAATGCCTTAATTTCATTCCCTACATGTGGTAGAATGGATTGAAATTCGGGGACTGAATTTCTTAATAGGGGAAGAATGTAACATCTCGTAATTTTTAGATATTTTCCTTAGAAATTCTTCACCTTACATATATGCATAGAAAATGTTTCTACCATTAAGAGAACAAATAAAGAAAGAAAACCTAAGAGGAAATATTAGAAATAAACATGCTAAAGAAAGGTGAAATTCTTAGGTAAAGAAAGATAAATTTTTGTGAAGTAAGTAAAGGTCTTAAAATTTCAAGACGATTGAATTAGGGTAATTTTTCTTAATTTAAGAGCAAAAGTTACTAAGTTTAGTAAATCCACCCGTAATTGGGCTTTAACCTATGGACACTTCATATAGAGTTTTTCTACTTCACATGAATTTTTTGCAAGCCAATAGGATAGCCCAAGGAAGAAATAAAACCTAGACTTGGACTAGGATATAGAAATTGGACCGGTAGCCCAAAAATCATGAAAATGTGACCAAGCCCATTATGAAAGGTAGAATTTTGACCAAAGTAAAAAAATGGGCAAGAATGAGCCCAAACCCAAGAGGAAAAATAAAAATAAAAATAAAAATAAAATTAAACTGATGAAATAATGGTGTAATCAAGATTAGGTGACATGGCATTAGGACAAAAATTTAGCAAGTGGCATGATTCTACATTCATCATTTTGGCAAGTGGCATAATAATACAAGACTTTAGGACAAAAACATATATATCCTACACTCATAATTTTAGCAAGTGGTATGATAAAAGATAGCATTAGGACAAAACATCTCTATCCCACATAAATAATTTCAACCAAATAATGGAGATTGAAGGGCTAGAAATTTGCCACTTAAAAAGGAAACCTATCATAATTGATTAAGACAAAAGAAAAAGTAAATGAATTCCTAAATCAAAGGGACCTTGTCCCTTATCTTAAAAACATATCATCATAATTTTCAAAATACAAATCTCCTTTTCCTATGCATATCTTGACTAAGGAAGAGGAAGATAAGAACATAAGTTGTTTGTTTTCCAAAAATTCAACAAAGTGTATCCGAATTGTGATAAGGTAGACCCATGATCATGAAAGGTGAATTATTTGGTGGCCTATATAAGGAAACCCACCCTTATAACATTAGTATTTCATCCAAGTGAGGGAGAGGAAAAAATAGAAGCAAGGTAGAGTGAGGAAATGAGAGGAAGAAAGGAAGAAAGAGAAAGGAGAAGTCTAGGAGACTAAGTGCTCCAGGTAAGTTTAACAATATTTCTTTTTGAAGAAAACTTTTGAAACTTATAATATGTATATGAGATTTTGATCTTAGAACTTTGATGATTGGTCATGGATGTTGCTATATCATGTTACATATTGATCTTGCATGTGATGTATGTTTGAATACTTAGGTTGGTGTAGATAGTTTTGCATGGGTATGGCTATGGTTGGCAGAAATTTAAGCTCCAGTATTTTAATTTCTGGCAATTATCTGTAGGGAATTAAAATACATGGCTAACATAAGAATTACAGATATGTGTGTCATGAATTTTTAGCCACTGGAATCATTCAATTTGGAGTCCATATGACGAATATATGAGCTGATTAATAGTCAAAGGTCAGAAAATGGGTCATCAGGGAAGAATATGTTAGGATAGCTTCAGTATTTTAATTTTTGGGAATTATCTGTAGGGAATTAAAATAAATGGTTAACATAATAATTCAAGATATATGTTTCACGGATTTGTATCCACTAGAATCATTCAATTTAGAGTCCATATGAGGTAGATATGGTCCGATTAGTAATCAAAGGTCAGAAAATGGTTCATCGGGGAAGAATATGTTTGGATAGCATCTGTATTTTAATTTCTAGGAATTATCTATATTGAATTAAAATAAATGGAAAGATAAGAGTTCTAGCTATGTGTGTCATGGATTTTTAGCCACTGGAATCATTCAATTTGAAGTCTATATGAGGAAGATATGAGCTGATTAGTAATCAAAGGTCAGAAAATGGTTCATCAGGGTAGAATATGTTAGGATAGCTTCTATATTTTAATTTCTGAGAATTATCTGTGTGGAATTAAAATAAATGGTTAACTTAAGAGTTATAGCGATGTGTGTCATGGATTTTTAGCCACTTGATTCATTCAATTTGGAGTTCATATGAGGAAGCTATGTGCTAATTAGTAAGTAAAGGTCAGAAAATGGTTCATCAGGCAAGAATATGTTAGGATAGCTTCTGTATTTTAATTTCTTGGAATTATCTGTATGGCATTAAAATAAATGATTAAAAAAATAATTATAGATATGTGTGTCACGGATTTGTAGCCACTGGAATCATTCAATTTGGAGTCCATATGAGGTAGATATGGTCCGATTAGTAGTTAGAGGTCAAAACCTATCCGAGACGAAATAACCTGTACATTTAGGGAGTAATATCACCTTGATTTTTTAATATTTCGCAACAATGTTCAACATAATAGTTTTATATAATTGTTTTATCTTGAAATAGACACCAAGATCACCTACATCGGAGTTTGATTGAGGGAGTTATGCTCTGATTAGTAAGAGAATGTTAGATGTGATGAAAACCTGCATCAAGAAAATAAAGGAATAAAATTAATATTTAAAAAAAAAGATGAATAATAAAAATGAAAATAATAAATGACTAGTATAGCCATAGCCATTGCCATTGTATGAACTTCTTACCATCTTAAGTGTGAAATTTTGACATAGAAATATTTTATAAAGTGATATTTGAAATGGTTATGTTCATGGCATGATTACCAATGATTTTTGGTAATAGTTATATTTTGATGAACATACTTGTTATTGAAAGCATATTTTTGGCTATCATTGTGAAAAGAAACAAAATGAGCACGGTCACATGGCAATCCGTGTGGTGCACTAGTAGGGGATGCCCTATCAACGATTATGATCATGATAATGAGAAAAGAAAGAGAAACTGGGCCATGTTGGACGGAGCGAGAAAATCCCGTACCGGAGAGTAGAGGATACTCACCTTGACGGGGGTAGCTTGAAATGAGAATAAGTTGATGGCCATCATATGATATTTTGAAAATAGTTAATCCTGTCATACATATCATTACAATATGATTCTTATGTGCATAGATATAATGCATTCATGTGACCAAAGATATTTTTTGTAGTTTATACAGCTGAACATGACGTGATGAGCTATATTGCTGATGACTTATTGTTGAACTTACTGGGATTTAATTCTCACTATATTTCCATATCATGTTCAGAAAATTAGTTATGCAGCTTTTTCTATGGCTCTGGCTTTTAGTGCACATTAGATCGAGTTACTTTATGTTGGGCAGATGTCAGAATCAAATAAGATGTTTGGGGTCGAGTTGGCTCAGATCCCGATGAAGGTGCAACCACCCGCACCTGTATCTCCGGAATTGGTCAACCAAAATAAACAAGATGTAAATATCTATGTGTTTGATATATTGCATGTACGTTTTGATTAATGACGTGTATGTGAACTCAATATTGTATAATAATAAAGAAAAATAAAAGTAAGGATGTTACAATAGTCAGGCCAGTGGTAGAAGCTAATAACTTTGAGCTGAAGCCATCTCTCTTGCAGATGGTTCAGCAGAACCAGTTTGGAGGGTCACCTACTGAAGACCCTAACCTTCATCTCTCTGTATTCTTAGAGTACTGTGACACCCTGAAGCTGAATGGTGTCTCATTAGATGCAATCAGGTTGAGGTTGTTCCCTTTCTCATTGAGGGATAAGGCACGAGCTTGGCTGCACTCTCTCCCATCGGGGTCCATTACCACTTGGCAGCAGCTTTCTTAAGCTTTCCTGGCCAAGTATTTCCCGCCAAGCAAGACAGCCCATCTAAGGAACCAGATTACTACATTTGCTCAGAAGGATGGAGAATCCTTATATGAGGCTTGGGAGAGATTCAAAGAGCTCCTCTGGGTATGCCCACATCATGGGTTGGAAAAATGGTTAATAGTCCACACATTTTACAATGGACTAGTTTACAGCACCCGGATATCTGTGGATGTTGCAGCTGAAGGAGCACTAATGAACAAAACGATTGATGAAGCCTATTAGTTGATTGAAGACATGGCTAAGAACCACTACTCCTAATATAGTGAGAGGCAGACCAGAAAGCCGACAGGTATGTATGAAGTAGATACTTTCAATCATCTAACTTCTAAGGTCGATGCTTTATTTCAGAAACTGGATAATCTGAGCATCAATGCTGTTGGATCACCTTTTTCTTCTACATCCTGTGAGATTTGTGGAGGTGTAGGGCATGCAGCCAATGAGTGTCAGCTTGGGAGTTCTACAGTTCAGGATTGTGAGCAAGTTAATTTTGTCAACAATCAAAGGAATAACCCATATAGCAATACTTACAATCATGGCTGGAGAAACCACCCTAACCTTTTATATAATCCGAACGTTGGTCAGTAGCCTCAAAATAATTTCAAACAACCTCCAGGCTTCCAGAATCCAAGGCCATACAATCCTCCTCAACCAAAGTCAAATCCGGAGGCTCTAATGGAGAAATTCATCTCCACACAGAGCAAGTAGAATGAGGAGTTTAGAGCTCAGAATCACAGTATGAATGAAGCAATTAAAGACCTAGCTTCTAAAGTGGATTCACTTGCTACCCATAATAAGATGCTGGAGACTCAAATAGCACAGCAAGCGAACTCTTCAACCAGAAATTTTGGTAAGTTCCCTGGTCAACCTGAGAACCCTATAGAATACTGTAAAGCTATGACTTTGAGAAGTGGTAAACAATTGGGTGAACCAGTGGAAAAGGAGGATGAAAAAGAAGTTGAGAAAAGGGATGTGCCTGAGCCAGTGAATGAAGAAGAAGAGCCAATTAGTGGAAGGAAGGAAATAAATGAGCCTGCTTATATGGCTCCAGAACCATATAAGCCACCAATTCCCTTCCCTCAGAGACTAGCCAAGGCAAAGTTAGAGAAACAGTATGGAAAGTTTCTGGATGTGCTGAAAAAGTTGCACATCAACATTCCATTCTTGGAAGATGTATCTCAAATGCCTTCATATGCCAAATTTCTGAAGGAAATCCTCTCTAATAAGAGGAAGATTGAGGAATATGCCACTGTGGCATTGACTGAAGAGTGCAGTGCCCTGATTCAAAACAAACTGCCTCCTAAACTCAAGGATCCTGGGAGCTTCTCAATACCTTGTTCTATTGGAGATGTGCAAATCACTAAAGCCTTATGTGATCTCAGAGCAAGTGTAAACCTTATGCCACTGTCCATTTGCAAGAAGCTCTAGATGAGAGATCTAAAACCTACCACTATTTCTCTCCAGTTAGCGGACCAATACGTTACTCACTTAGTAGGTATATTAAAGGATGTGCCTCTAAAGGTAGGTAAGTTTTTCATACCTATTGACTTTGTGGTATTAGAGATAGAGGAAGATAGCCAAATCCTCATCATTCTGGGAAGACCTTTCCTAGCCACTGTAGTTTCCATTATTAATCTTAAAGGATGGAAAGCTTTCCCTAAATGTAGCGGATGAAAAGATTGAATTTAATCTTAATGATGCTATGAAATGTCCATCCTTAGGTGATACTTGTTGCATGGTTGATATAATTGAACAAAATATTGTTAATAATGCAATGAGTTTATGCCCTATTGATCCACTTAAACTTTTCCTTTTGGATAGTTCTGTTTCTTGTGATGTACAGGTAGAAGCTGATGCCTACACTAGATTACTTGATGAGAGTCCTAAACTCACCTCAGAAGTGAAAGCTAAAAAGTTGGAGCAGGACCACAATAAAAAATCAGCTAATATAGAGGAAGGCAAAACACCTAAGGTAGAACTAAAACCTCTTCCCTCTAATCTCAGGTATGAATTTTTGAACCCTAACTCTTCATATCTAGTCATAGTGAATGCTGATCTGAATACTGAGAAAACTGGTAAGTTGCTTGAGGTACTTAGAAAATTTCAGAAGGTGATTGGGTGTAGTATAGATGATATAAAAGAGATTAGTCCATCTATTTTTATGCATTGTATAATAGTTGACAATGATCATAAACCTTCCAGGGAACACCAGAGGAGACTCAACCCCAACATGAAAGAGGTAGTCAAGAAGGAAATACTTAAATTGCTTGATACAGGTATTATCTATCCTATCTCAGATAGTGAATGGGTAAGTCCTATCCATGTGGTTCCTAAAACGGGAGGTATGAATGTTGTTAGAAATGATAATGATGAATTGATCCCTACTAGAGCTGTTACGGGTTGGCATGTGTATTGACTATAGAAAATTAAATAAAGCCACCCGTAAGGATCACTTCCCTTTGCCTTTTATTAATCAGTTATTGGAAAGATTGGCTAAACATTCGCACTTCTGTTATCTGGATGGATACTCAGGATTCTTTCAGATCCCTATCCATCCAGACGACCAAGAGAAGACCACGTTCACATGTCTCTATGGCACCTTTGCATATAGAAGGATGCCATTCGGATTGTGTAACGCACCAGCCACTTTCCAAAGATGTATTATGGCTATTTTCTCTGATTTTTATTGAGAAAATAATGGAAGTGTTTATGGATGACTTTTCTGTCTATGGTACCTCATTTGATGACTGTTTGAAAAATTTGACACAGGTACTTAAAAGATGTGAGGAAGTCAACTTGGTACTGAATTGGGAGAAATGCCACTTTATGGTGAGAGAAGGAATAGTTCTGGGACACTTGGTGTCCGAAAGTGGGATAAAGGTGGATAAGGCAAAGATAGAGGCGATTCAGACTATGCCACCACCATCAAACGTTAAGGAAGTGAGGAGTTTTCTTGGGCATGCAGGCTTCTACAGGAGATTCATCTAAGACTTCTCAAAAATCTCTAAACCCTTAACTAATTTACTAGTTAAAGATGTCCCATTTGTATTTGATAATGACTGCTTGCATTCTTTTTGCAGGTTGAAGGAGGCGCTTATATCTGCACCCATCATCCAACCTCCTGATTGGAGCATTCCCTTCGAAATTATATGCGATGCAAGTGACTGTGCCATGGGAGCTGTACTTGGGCAACAGAGAGACAAAAAGCCTTATGTCATCTACTATGCTAGTAAGACACTAGATGAAGCTCAAGTCAATTACTCTACCACTGAAAAGGAACTCTTGGCAGTAGTGTTCACGATTGATAAATTCAAACAATATTTGCTGGGATCTGAAGTCATAGTGTTCACAGATCATACTGCCATCAGATAATTGTTAAGTAAGAAGGATGCCAAACCAAGACTGATTAGATGGATCCTCTTACTACAGGAATTTGATCTTGTAATCAAAGATAAGAAAGGGACAGAGAATGTGGTTGCAGACCACCTTTTAAGACTTAGGCAAGATCTTATGAGAGATGACAAAGATGATTTGCCTATTGATGATTCCTTTCCCGATGACCAACTCCTGATGGTCACTTATGCTGATGCTCCTTCGTATGCAGACTTCGTGAAATTTCTTGCATGCAGAATACTCTCTGAGGGGTTGAACTATCATCAGAGAAAGAAATTCTTCTCTGAAATTAAGTCTTACTATTAGGATGATCCATGCTTGTACAAGTGGTGTGCAGATGGCATATTCTGAAGGTGTATTCCAGAGGAAGAAGTTTAAAGTGTTATATACCATTGCCATAGTTCACCTTGTGAAGGCCACACCAGCATTTCTAAGACTGTAGCTAAAATTCTTCAACCTAGTTTCTATTGGCCCACACTTTTCAAAGATGTGCACACTTTTGTAAAGACATGTGACCGGTGCCAAAGAGTTGGCAACATATCCAGAAGGAATGAGATGCCCCTGAACAGCATTTTAGAAGTTGAGATATTTGATGTTTGGGGCATTGACTTTATGGGTCCCTTTCCCTCTTCATGTGGGAACAAGTACATTCTGGTGGCTGTGGACTACGTTTCTAAGTGGGTTAAAGCAGTAGCATCCCCCACCAATGATGCTAGAGCGGTTGCCAAGCTCTTTAAGAGGATAATTTTCCCAAGATTTGGAGTGCCTTGAGCCGTGATAAGTGATGGAGGTTCTCACTTCACTGAGCAACAATTCGAAAATCTTTTGAAGAAATATAGAGTCACCCATAGAATGGCTCTAGCCTACCATCCTCAAATTAGTGGGCAAGTAGAGATATCAAATAGGGAGATCAATCCAATAATTGAGAAGACCGTTTCAAAGGCCAGAAAAGATTGGTCTCTCAAACTCGATGATGCATTATGGGCCTACAGGACTGCCTATAAAACACCGATAGGGACCACACACTTTCGGTTAATATATGGGAAACCCTGTCATTTGCCGGTAGAGCTTGAGCTTAAGGCATATTGGGCAGTCAAAACAGTCAATTTTGACCTGTCAACTGTTGGAAAGAGGAGATGCCTACAACTAAATGAGCTAGATGAGTTGAGGCTTGATGCTTATGACAATGCCAAGTTATACAAGGAAAGAACAAAAAGATGGCATGATAAGCACATCTTTAGGCGCCAATTTCAAGTAGGAGATTGGGTCTTGCTGTTTAATTCAAGGCTGAGACTCTTTCTTGGGAAACTTCGTTCTCGATGATCTGGTCCATTCCAAGTGACTCGAGTCTTTCCTTATGGAGCAGTGCAGGTGTGGAGTGAATCCACCTGATCCTTCAAGGTCAACGGGCAACGCCTCAAGCATTTCGTGACGGGACAGCCAGTTGAAAAGAGAGCCACCCAAGCTCTCTTAGAGCCCTCCTCAATCCATTAAGAAGCAAAGGAGTCGAGCTAATGACTTAAAACAAGCGCTTTGTGGGAGGCAACCCACATTTTGATTTCTAAAAATTTCCTTTTGTTTGATTTCTAGCTTTAATTTTTTATTTTCATCTTCAATTAAGTTAATTACTCAGGTTGAAGTATATTAAATGTATTTCTTTTGATTTTTCAGGTCATTTTCCATGTTTCCAAAGCAACACAAAGGGGTTTAGAAGTAAAAGAGTTTAAAGAGAGTATAAAAAAAAATTTGGGGCTGCACAAACCCGCAAGATGTAACAACTCCATTTAAGTATCAATTTTTTTTTAAATACCATGAAGTTATTATCTCGTTACAACTTAACTTAATATAACATTTATTTAATTTATACATGTCATTAATCAAAACATACGTACAACATATCAAACACATAAAAATCTACATCTTATTTATTCTGGTTGACTAATTCCAGAGATATCTACCTTTTCTTACAAATCGGACCATATTTACCTCATATGGACTCCAAATTGAATGATTCCAGTGGCTACAAATCCATGACACACATAGCTATAATTCTTATGTTAACCATTTATTTTAATTCCATACAGATAATTCCCAGAAATTAAAATACAGAAGCTATCCTAACGTATTGTTCCCTGATGAACCATTTTCTGACCTTTGTTTACTAATCGGAACATATCTTCCTCATATGAACTCTAAATTGAATGATTCCAGTGTCTACAAATCCATGACACATATATCTATAATTCATATGTTAACCATTTATTTTAATTCCTTATAGATTGTTCCCAGCAATTAAAACACCAAAGCTTAAAATTCTGCCACCCATAGCCATACCCATGCAAAACTATCTACACCAACCTAAGTATTCAAACATACATCACATGCAAGATCAATATGTAACATGATATAGCAACATCCATGACCAATCATCAAAGTTCTAAGAACAAAATCTCATATAAATATTATAAGTTTCAAAAGTTTTCTTCAAAAAGAAATATTGTTAAACTTACCTGGAGCACTTAGTCCACTAGACTTCTCCATCCTCTTTCTTCCTTTCTTCCTCTCCTTTCCTCACTCTACCTTGCTTCTATTTTTCCTCTCCCTCACTTGGACGAAATTATAATGTTGTAAGGGTGGGTTTTCTTATATAGACCACCAAATAATTCAACTTTCATGATCATGGGTCTACCTTATCACAATTAGGATACACTTTGTTGAATTTTTGGAAAACAAACAACTTATGTTCTTGTCTTCCTCTTCTTTAGTCAAGATATGCATAGGAAAAGGAGATTTGTATTTTGAAAATTATGATTATATGTTCTTAAGATAAGGGACAAGGTCCCTTTGATTTAGGGATTCTTTTCCATTTTCTTTTGTCTTAAACTAGTATGATAGGTTTGCCTTTTTAGGTGGCAAATTTTTAACCCTTGAATCTCCATTATTTGGTTGATATTATTTATGTGGGATAGGAATGTTTTGTCCTAATGCCATGTATTATCATACCACTTGCTAGAATTATCAGTGTAGAATATATATGTCTTTGTCCTAAAGCCTTGTATTATCATGCCACTTGCCAAAATGATGAATGTAGAATCACACCACTTGCTAAATTTTTGTCTTAATGCCATGTAACCTAATCTTTATTATTACATTATTATATCATCACCTAATTTATTTTATTTTATTTTTTTCTCTTGTATTTTTGCTTATTCCTACCCATTATGGGTTTATTCCTACCCATTATGGGCTTATTCCTACCCATTTTTTTTGCTTTGGATAAAATTCTACCTTTCTTGGAGGGCTTGGTCACATTTTCATAATTTTTGGGCTATTGGTCCAATTACTATATCCTAGTCCAAGTCTATGTTTAATTTCTTGCTTAGGTTATCCAATGGCTTGCTAGAAACTTATGTGAAGTGGAAAAACTCTATATGAAGTGTCCATAGGTAAAAGCCCAATGTATGGGTAAAGATTTTAAACTTAGTAACTCTAGTTCTTGAATTAGGAAAAATTACCCTAATTCAATGTTCTTGAAATTTTAAGACCTTTACTTGTTTCTAAAAATTTATCTTCCTTATCCAAGAATTTTGCATCTCTTTAGTATGTTATTTCTAATTTCTTTCCTATTAGGTTTTCCCTCTTTATTTGTTCTCTTAATGTTAGAAACATTTTCTATGCATATACATAAGGTGAAGAATTTCTAAGGATTATATTTCCTTAGATATCTAAAATATTTTCTAATAAATTTTATTTCCTTAATTAAATTTCTATGTACTTTTATCAATAAAAGAAACGAAATTAGGGATGTTACATTTCTCTCCCCCTAAAAGAAATTTGGTCCTCAAAATTTCAAAAATTACCTTATAAGAACAATTGCGGATATTTCTTCCTTATGACTTTTTCCAGCTCCCAAGTTGCTTCTTCTGGAGTTAAACCTTCCCATAACACCTTAATTAGGGGAATGGTTTTATTTCTCAGTTGCTTCACGTCAGTGTCCAATATGGATGCAGGTACTAGCTGGTATGTCATGTTCTCCTTTTTTTGGATTGGTTCATCCTATATTACATGTGATGAATCTGGAAGACACTTCTGTAGCTGTGATACGTGGAAAACATTATGCAGGTTGGACACATTAGGTGGGAGAGTAACTTGATATGCTGATGTCCCTACTTTCTTCAGAATTTGGTAGGGTCCCAAAAATCGCGGACTTAGCTTTCTTGTTTTGAGAGACCTACCAACTCCAGTAGTCGGGGAAAGTTTTAGAAATACATGGTCTCCTTCCTCAAACTCTAGAGGTCTATGTCTCTTATCGTAGTAACTCTTTTGCCGACTCTGAGCTATAAGTATTTTGTTTCGTATCATCCTGATTTGTTTAGTAGTTTGTTAATACTAGAGTGATAGCTATTATTATAAGCAAACTCTACTAAAGGTAGGTACTTATCCCATCCTTTACCTTGCTCTATCACACAGGCCCTCAACATATCTTCTAGGGTTTAAATGGTTCATTCTGTCTGCCTGTTAGTCTGAGGATGGTAGGCAGTACTGAACCGCAACTGAGTACCAAAAGCTTCCTGCAATGCCTTCCAAAACCTCGACGTGAACCTCAGATCTCTATTAGAAACAATATTTAAGGGAATCCCTTAGAGTCTAACTATTTCCTAGATGTACAATTGGGCCAATTTATCCAGTGAAAAGTTAATTTTTATGGGCAAAAAGTTAGCAGATTTGGTTAATCTGTCAACTATTACCCAGATAGAGTCATGTCTCACTGAAGTCTTAGGTAAACCTACAACAAAGTGCATCGAGATACTATCCCATTTCCATTTAGGGATCTCAAGAGGTTGTAGAAATCCTGTTGGCTTTTGATGCTCCGCCTTCACCTTTTGACAAATGAGACATTTCGCCACAAACTCGGCAATGTCCTTTTTCATCCCTGGCCACAAATACATCCTTTTTAAATCCTGGTCCATTTTAGTGCATCCAGGATGGACTGTGTATTTACTCTCATGCGCTTTCTACAGGATCTTAGTCCTCAACTCTCGTTCTTGAGGGACACAAATCCTTCCCTGATACATGATTGCTTCATCTTCCATGACGGAAAAATTACCTTGGTCTTTATATTCCTGTAAGTATTGGTCGTGAGCTTGAACCTCTTTGATCTGGGCTCTAAGGTCACACCCTATACTTAAAACATTAATGGTTAGCTTCTTTGAGGAAAAAGTAGTGTCCAGCTTCAAATTCCGAAACTCCTCTAGCATTTGCATCTCATACAACATCATCTGGCCCATGTGTAGAGATTTTCGACTTATGGAATCAGCTACAACATTCGCCTTTCCTGGATGATCCTTTATCTCAAACTTGTAGTCATTGAGAAATTCCACCCATCTTCGTTGCCTTATATTTAACTCCTTTTGATCAAAGAGAAATTTAAGACTCTTGTGATCGCAATATACTTCAAAGGTTGCTCCGTATAAGTAATGTCGCCAAATCTTTAAAGCAAACACCGCCGCCGCCAATTCAAGATCATGGGTTGGATAGTTTCCTTCGTGGGGTCTTAGTTGTCTAGAGGCGTAAGCAACTATTCTCTTGTCTTGCATTAGCACACACCCTA
This sequence comes from Gleditsia sinensis, assembly GCA_037074535.1. Classification (NCBI taxonomy): domain Eukaryota; kingdom Viridiplantae; phylum Streptophyta; class Magnoliopsida; order Fabales; family Fabaceae; genus Gleditsia; species Gleditsia sinensis. The sequence continues at coordinate 27,180,587 of CM073466.1, forward strand.
GTCCTTTCTTTGAAGCATCACTATACACTTCAAAATGTCCTGTGGGGTCTGGAATAATTAAAACTGGAGGAGTGGTCAGTCTTGTCTTAAGCTCCTAAAAACTAGCTTCACATAGATTAGTCCATTTGAAAGCACTTCCCTTCCTGGTCAATTTAGTCAATGGCAAGGCTATACGAGAGAAGTTTTGTATAAACCTCCTGTAGTATCCTGCCAAACCCAGGAAACTTCTGACTTCCGTAACCATCTTTGGTCTCTCCCACTGAATCACTACTTCCGTCTTGCTAGGATCTATGGCTACCCCACTATTAGAGATGACATGTCCGAGAAACTTCACCTCTGACAGTCAAAATTCACACTTCTCCAATTTGGCATATAACTTTTTCTCTTTCAGTACTTGCAGCACGATTCGGAGATGTTGTTCATGTTCTTTCTCACTCTTAGAGTATATCAAGATGTCATCAATGAACACTATAACAAATTGATCTAGGTAGGGTTAAAAAATGCGATTCATGTAATCCATGAAAATTGCAGGTGCATTCGTCAACCCGAAGGGCATTACGAGAAACTCATAGTGCCCATACCTAGTCCTGAAGGCAGTTTTTGGTACGTCCTCCTCCTTAATCCTAATCTGATGATATCCTGACCTCAAGTTAATTTTAGAAAAGATGGAGGCACCCTTCAATTGATCCAATAAGTCATCTATCCTAGGGAGAGGGTACTTGTTTTTTATAGTCACCTTATTCAGTGTCTGTAATCTATGCATAGTCTCAAGCTCCCGTCTTTCTTCTTAACAAATAATACAGGAGCTCCCCAAGGTGATACACTCGGTCTAATGAATTGTTTGTCAAATAGTTCCTCCAACTGCTTCTTTAGTTCTTGTAGTTCCTTCGAGGCCATTCGATATGGTGCAATAGAGATAGGCCCTGTCCCAGATAGGAGATCAATAGAGAACTCTATCTCTCTCTTGGGAGGTAAGCCTAGAATATCTGATGGAAATACTTCAGGAAACTCGTTGGCTATTGGGATTTCATCAAGTTTCGATTCGACTTCTAGGATTGATAAATACAAGAAAATGTATCCAAGTACTCCATTCTTCAACTCCCTATTAACTTGATTGGTATTTAGCATCAATAACTGAACCTCCTCTTTCGGAGTAGGAGGTAGAAATTCAACAGTCTTGTTACAACAATTCAACAAGACTCGATTTCTAGACATCCAGTCTAACCATAGAATGACCTCAATATCTCTTAAAGGTAAACAGACGAGGTCTACAGAAATAGTTTTCTCCTGGATGGTGACTTGACAGTCCTCACATACAGAGGAAGTTAATAACCATTCCCCTGTAGGGGTTACTACAGATAGCTCATAGGGAGTTTCAGAAATAGGGAACTGAAACTTCCTAATACATTCTTTCGATATAAGAGAATGACTAGCACCAGAGTCAAATAACACCATAAGAGCAAATCCATAGATATAGCATGTACCTTGAATCATTTCAGAAGATTGGGCTGCCTCTTGGCCGCTCAGGGTGAAAACCCTTCCTTTTACCTAATGCCTCTGTTCTGGCTGCTTCCTCACATTCTGTGGGCAGTTTTTCGCAAAATGTCCCTTCTGTCCGCAATTGAAACAGACATCTTGTCCCATGTAGCATGGCCGGTTACCATGCATGTGTCCGCACTTAGTGCACTTGACTGAGGCGAGGTCTTGTTGAAAAGGCCTAGGACCCGCAATCAATGGCCTCTTACCAGCTCCATATCCACTTCTTCTCATGTTCTTTCCAGGGTTGGGAAAATTTTTCTTCCTTTTCCATAGGTTTCGCCTTTGCTTTTCGTCCTCCACTGCCTTTAAACTCTTTTCCAGGAGTCTGCATTTATTTATCAGAGGTACAAATTCCCTGATCTCCATAGCTATAACAGCATTCTTTATCTCTGGGTTTAGTCCCGCTTCAAACTTAACCGCCTTCCATGCTTCATCTGGATTATATCACAGATAAGAGGAGAACTTAGACAGCTCCTCGAACCTTGTGATATACTAGTCCACGGTCATGCTGCCTTGCCTGAGTTGGAGAAATTCGATCTCTTTCTCTGCCCGTACAATACTTGAAAAGTACTTTTAAAAAAAATGTCCTTGAACACTTGCCAGGTGATCTGTCTTCCCTAATGAGCTAAAAGTTCTCTAGCTCCACACCACCAGTATTCTGCTTCATCCTTTAACATATATGCAACAAAAATTATTTGCTGCTCTTCAGTACAGTCCATCACTTCAAAGATTTTCTCTAATTCCCTAATCCACCTTTCGGCTACCGTTGGGTCATAGCCACCTTGGAAACAAGGTGGTCTAGTCCTTAGGAACTCAGATATGCCATTATCTTTTCCAGCCATCCGGATGTTAGCACCATTCTCACCATTTGGGTTATTATCATTCTAGAGATATTGTAAAATTTGGTTGGTGGTCATGACTTGGTCTCGAATTGCCGTGGTCAGGTTGTGCAGGGTTTCCTCTGCATTGGTTGCTGGATTCCTCCTTGGTAGTGCCATTTCCTACAATGGCAAAAACAAAGTTATGCTGCTATTGAGGTGATCAAGCCCAATAGTTTGTTCAAAAATATTTAATAGCAGTCATAACACCACCTCAGCATATAGATAGGAAACACTAGTAATTTCCTACCTATATCCACTGATCCCCTACACAGCACAACCACAACATACTCAAGACACTATAAGATCGATTCAGATAACCATCCACCCACTGGCTAGCTAGGATCGACCTGCTCTGATACCAATTATGTAACAACTCCGTTTAAGTATCAAATTTTTTTTTTAAATACCATGACGTTATTACCTCATTACAACTTAACTTAATATAACATTTATTTAATTTATACAATACAGAGTTCACATACATGTCATTAATCAAAATATACGTACAACATATCAAACACATAAAAATCTACATCTTATTTATTCTGGTTGACCAATTCCGGAGATACAGGTGTGGGTGGTTGCACCGTCACCGGGATCTAAGCCAACTCGACCACAAACATTTTATTTGCTTCTAGGATCTGCCCAACATAAAGTACTCGATCCAACGTGAACTAAAAGCCAAAGCTATAGAAAATCTGCATAACTAATTTTCTGAACATGATATGGAAATATAGTGAGAATTAAATCCCAGTAAGTTTAACAATAAATCATCATCAAAATAGCTCATCACGTCATGATCAGCTATATAAACTACAGAAAATATCTTTGGTCACATGAATGCATTATATCTATGCACATAAGAATCATACAGTAATGTTATGTATGACAGGATTAACTATTTTCAGAATTTCATATGATGGCCATCAACTTATTCTCATTTCAAGCTACCCCAGTCAGGGTGAGTATCCTCTACTCTCCGGTACGAGCTTTTCTCGCTTCGTCCGACATGGCACACTTTCTCTTTCTTTTCTCATAATCATAATCATAACCGTTGGTAAGGCGTCCCCTACTAGTGCACCACACGGATTGCCATGTGACCGTGCTCATTTCTTTTCTATTCACAATGATAGCCAAAAATATGCTTTCAATAACAAGTATGTTCATCAAAATATAACTATTACCATAAATCATTGGTAATCATGCCATGAACATAACCATTTCAAATATCACTTCATAAAATATTTCCATGTCAGAATTTCACACTTAAGATGGTAAGAAGTTCATACAATGGCAATGGCTGTGGCTATACTAGTCATTTATTATTTTCATTTATTAGATTCATCTTCTTTTTTAAATATTAATTTTATTTCTTTATTTTCTTGATGCAGGTTTTTATCCTATCTAACCTTCACTTACTAATCAGAGGATAACTCCCTCAATTTAACTCCGATGTAGGTGATCTTGGTGTCAATTTAAAGATAAAACAATTATCTAAAACTATTATGTTGAACAGTTGAACGTAATATTAAGATATCATGGTGATATTACTCCCTCAAAGTACAGGTTATTTCTTTTCGGATAGGTTCTGACCTCTACCTAAAAATCGGCCCATATCTACCACATATGGACTCTAACTTGAGTGATTCTAGTGGGTAAAAATCCGTGATACACATATCTATAATTTTTATGTTAACTATATATTTTAATTCCATACAGATAATTCCCAGAAATTAAAATACAGATGATATCCTAACATATTCTTCCCTGATGAAACATTTTCTGACATTTGCTTACTAATCAGATCATATCTACCTCATATGGACTCCAAATTGAATGATTTTAGTGGTTAAAAATCCTTGACACACATAGCTATAATTCTTATGTTAGCCATTTATTTTAATTCCATACAGATAATTCCCAGAACTTAAAATACAGAAGCTATCCTAACATATTGTTCCCTGATGAACCATTTTCTGACCTTTGACTACTAATCGGACCATATCTACCTCATATTGACTCCACATTGAATGATTCCAGTGGCTTAAAATCTGTGCATAATTCTTATGTTAACCATTTATTTTAATTCCATACAGATAATTCCCAGAAATTAAAATACAGAAGCTAACCTAACATATTGTTCCCTGATGAACCATTTTTTGACCTTTTCTTACTAATCGGACCATATCTACCTCATATGGACTCCAAATTGAATGATTCCAGTGGCTTAAAATCCGTGACACATATATTTATAATTCTTATGTTAACCATTTATTTTAATTCCATACAGATAATTCCCAACAATTAAAATACAGAAGCTAACCTAACATATTGTTCCCTGATGAACCATTTTCTGACCTTTTGTTACTAATCGGACCATATCTACCTCATATGGACTCCAACTTGAATGATTCCAGTGGCTAAAAATCCGTGACACACATAGATATAATTCTTATGGTAACCATTTATTTTAATTCCATACAGATAATTCTCAGAAATTAAAATACATAAGCTATCCTAACATATTGTTCCCTGATGAACCATTTTCTGACCTTTGTTTACTAATCGGAACATATCTTCCTCATATGAACTCTAAATTGAATTATTCCAGTGGTTAAAAATCCATGACCCATATATCTATAATTCATATGTTAACCATTTATTTTAATTACTTATAGATTGTTCCCAGAAATTCAAGCACCGAAGCAGAACATTCTACCACCCATAGCCATACCCATGCAGAACTATCTACACCAACCTAAGTATTCCAACATACATCACATGCAAGATCAATATGTAACATGATATAGCAACATCCATGACCAATCATCAAAGTTCGAATATCAAAATCTCATATAAATATTATAAGTTTCAAAAGTTTTCTTCAAAAAGAAATATTGTTAACTTACCTGGAGCACTTAGTCCCCTAGACTTCTCCTTCCTCTTTCTTCCTTTCTTCCTCTCCTTTCCTCACTCTACCTTGCTTCTATTTTTCCTCTCCCTCACTTGGACGAAATTATAATGTTGTAAGGGTGGGTTTTCTTATATAGACCACCAAATAATTCACCTTTCATGATCATGGGTCTACCTTATCACAATTAGGATACACTTTGTTGAATTTTTGGAAAACAAACAACTTATGTTCTTGTCTTCCTCTTCTTTAGTCAAGATATGCATAGGAAAAGGAGATTTGTGTTTTGAAAATTATGATTATATGTTCTTAAGATAAGGGAAAAGGTCCCTTTGATTTAGGGATTCTTTTCCATATTCTTTTGTCTTAAACAAGTATGATAGGTTTGCCTTTTTAGGTGGCAAATTTCTAGCGCTTGAATCTCCATTATTTGGTTGATATTATTTGTGTGGGATAGGAATGTTTTGTCCTAATGCCATGTATTATCATACCACTTGCTAGAATTATGAGTGTAGGATATAGATGTTTTTGTCCTAAAGCCTTGTATTATCATGCCACTTGCCAAAATGATGAATATAGAATCACACCACTTGCTAAATTTTTGTCTTAATGCCATGTAACCTAATCTTTATTATTACATTATTATATCATCACCTAATTTATTTTAATTTATTTTTCCTGTTGTATTTGGTTTTATTCCTACCCATTATGGGCTTATTCCTACCCATTTTCTTTGCTTTGGATAAAATTCTACCTTTCTTGGAGGGCTTAGTCACATTTTCATAATTTTTGGGCTATTGGTCCAATTACTATATCCTAGTCCAAGTCTATGTTTAATTTCTTGCTTAGGTTATCCAATGGCTTGCTAGAAACTTATGTGGAATGGAAAAACTCTATATGAAGTGTCCATAGGTAAAAGCCCAATGTATGGGTAAAGATTTTAAACTTAGTAACTCTAGTTCTTGAATTAGGAAAAATTTCCCTAATTCAATGTTCTTGAAATTTTAAGACCTTTACTTGTTTCTAAAAATTTATCTTCCTTATCCAAGAATTTTGCATCTCTTTAGTATGTTATTTCTAATTTCTTTCCTATTAGGTTTTCCCTCTTTATTTGTTCTCTTAATGTTCGAAACATTTTCTATGCATATACATAAGGTGAAGAATTTCTAAGGATTATATTTCCTTAGATATCTAAAATATTGTCTAATAAATTTTATTTCCTTAATTAAATTTTTATGTACTTTTATCAATAAAAGAAACGAAATTAGGGATGTTACACAAGAAGCACGGGCTGGCTGTGTCCGGTGTTTTAAAAAAAAAGGGGGGGCTACAGTGAAACCTCCCCGAAGCATGCCTTGGCCGTACTGCTAAGCACGACCGTGCTTCGGGCGTGGGGGTTTAAAACCCCCAAATCTTCCCCCCCTCTTTCACCTGTGCCTTCCCCCCCACCTAGCCCGTGCTCCCCTCCTCCATCTCCCTTCACCTTCTTCGGCCAAACCCAAGCACCATCTCCCTCACCCAAGCAACATTCCTCTTATTCTTCCCTTTTACCCGTGTATCCCTTCCCTTTCCTACTTCGTTTTTCTTCTTCTTCCTTCCTCCATCCCAAATCGTGCCCTAACCCACCTTTACCCCTAATTTCAACTTCATCGCATCCCATTTCCTCTGTTTTGCGTCTTCTCCCTCATTGCACCTTCCTCCGTCTACTTTTTCCTTACTCTTCCAATTTACCCATCACCAAACACCTTGGTTCCACCACATCCCCATCTTCGGTCATCAATCACCTTCCACTCATCCCTTGTTCTACACTAGTGTGGCTGTGCTGTAATAGGTATATATATCTTCCTTGATTGTTTTATTTTTGTTTCTCTAAAATAATATGCACTCCTGGTTGCTCTACTGATTCTTGGATCTGCTTATGAAGTTCCCCTGTTGCTGGTTGCTTGCTTGTCACTTCCATGCAAATTGTTAACCTTGTTTATGCTTCTGACTAAGGCTGCTTCTGGTATATCGAGTGTTATTAGCCCTTGTTTATGACACTGATTAGGACTGCTATTGACTTAATGATTGTATTTAGGACTGATTAATGCTCTGTAATTCCTTATTGGCTGTATTTCTTCATGCACTAAATTGGGCTAGTGAATTGAACTTACAACATTTATGCCTCATCTGAATTATTCAATTCTCTTCAGTTCTGTGCCTTATTGAATTGTTGGCTACATTATTCTATTCAGGCTACATATCTCTTTTGTGTCTCAAATTGCCCTATTTTACACTGCACTACTGGCCATAATTTTCTTGAGCACATTAAAATTGCTGGTTGATTTACTTTTCTGTTTCTTTGGTTACTGTTTCCAATCCTGCTACTTTGGTACCCTTGGTTATTCATTGCAATTTTATTATCAATGGGTCCCAAAAGAGTCTGAATAGGGCCATCCTCCTCCCAATCCCCTCAAACACGTAGAGGACGTAATCAACCATGGCCCCAGCTTCCTCATCAGATTAACGAATATGGTATGGTGTTCGTTGACGATAGTCAACGGACCCGATACGATACTCTTATTAGACGGGGAATGCTGAGTACCCGATATCTAGATGAGGAATGCTTGGAACGCTTAGGCCTTTTACCCGACATCCAATACCTAGTTGACCGGATTGGGTGGAACACCTTTCTCACCCACCGATACCCTACCTACCCTAGACCTACATTAGAGTTTCTCAGTTCTATTCATATAGTATTGTTTAGGGGTCCGAATGTCCATGAGGGCTAGGTCAACTTTAAACTGTTTAACCGTAGCTTTAACTTGAATTTAGCGGAATTTAATACACTATTTGGTCTAACTCCAAAGAGAACTAGATTAGTACCCTCAGATTTCCTTGCTAACATTTTTTATAACTCCATTACAATTAAGGGGCAATACAATGCATCAACTTCCAAAGCATCTTTTATTTGCAACCCTACCTTCCAATATTTACAGCGTCTTATGGCCCAAACTGTTTTTGGTCGGGTAGAGAGTGATGGGGTTGTAAATCTCAGAGAGCTTTATTTTTTATATGCTATGGTAAACGGTACCAAAGTGGATACCGAAGCCTTCATGGCTCATCAGATGGCCTCGGTAGGTGGGGCCATGAATGGAAAGGTAGTCATCGGAGGCCTGATTACTGCCATTGCTAGAGGGCTAGGATTTGATGCCAATCTCCAGGGAATGTAACCAGTAGTGGGTAGCAACAGGATTGACTTAGAATCCTGTTTGCATATGAAACTTGTTGTTAAGCAAAATACTGAATATTGGTTGTATCTCCGAGGACAAAAATTATTCAGCCTCCCTAACCCCTCTAGGACATCAGTCAAAAATAGGGCTAATTGGATCTATCTTTTAGAAGAGGATAGGGATGATGAGGAGATTCCCCATGAAAGGGATGACTTTCCCCTTGAGCCACTGATGGCTCTTCCACCCCCACCCCGCTCCCTTTATACTGACACTGCAGGTCCATCATCCGCTCCCTTGGAGGATATGAATTCCATCTCCCTTAGGCTCAGCCGCATCGAGGCTGAGCAACTTTCACAAAGAGCCACCCTGCATGCCATGCAAGACTCAATCCAAAGCATGCAGGGTATGATGCAGGCATGGTACACCTGGCACCTGGGCCAGAACCCACCTCCACCACCACCGGACGACTAGTGACTCTGTAAGTTCCATCTCCCCTTTGCCTATTTTCTCTAATACATATGACACTGAGGACATTGTATAATTCAAGCATGGGGGAGTGTACTTGATTTTTCCTGACTTTATGATCTGCACTGGTCATGTTTGGTTGCTGATTTAGATTCTCTTTGCATGTATGTATTGTATATATTGCAGTATCACATAGTTACTATTCCCAAGATAGACTGGTGTAGTATAGGATGATTTTAGCTCATGAACATGTGATGCACAATAGGGTACAAAATAGGTAGTTATTACTTTAGTCTCTCTTTTCTAGCATTAAACCTCTAATTTTTCGAAAAATACCTTTATATTATGCTGTAAATTGTATGCTTAGGCTGATTTTTCACACTATGAGAGTGTGAAGGTAGGGAGAGGTGAAAAATGAGGGTATGCGAAACCCAAAAAGTTTTCACTCTGAGTATCTCCTTCAAGGAACCAAAAAGGCCTTAGTATGAGTACCTAGATGCTGTTACCCTAGTGAGATGGAGCATAAAATGCACTCACAGCATATTTCTGTTTTAAAAAAAAGAAAGAAAGAAAGAGAAAAGAAAAGAAGAAAAGAAGAAAAGAGAAGATGTGAAATAAAAGAAATTAAGAAAAATAGAAATAAAGGTAAGGCAACATAGGGAGATCTAAAGGATGAGGTAGCCTACTTGAGTGTTTGTAAATCAGTCTGATGCATACAACCACTCGTCACAATAGAAAAATGTATATAGTAGAAGAATTTATGGTTTTGTCTTACAAGAATAGAGACTATTTGATTACTGTCTATTCATATATCTATTGTGTGCACATGGATTGAGTGAAAAGTTATCTATATTGTATTTTTCTATCTTGTGGAATCTGATTGCATCCTTCTCCCCTTTCCTTCTATTATGGCATGTCATTTGCTTGAGGACAAGCAAAATTTTAAGCATGGGGGAGTTGATAAAGGGGAAATTTGAGTGCTTATTGGTCATATTTTGTCCCCTAATTCATAGTAACTTGTGGATATTTCTATGCTTTTGGCTATATTTTGTTCAGGGTACTGCTGTGGTTCATTTTGTGAATGCAGGAGAGAAAAAGAAGCCAAGAAGCAAGTAAAAGCAATCATGGAAAGACCCTAAAAGACCTACGATATGCTGAGGAGGAAGCAAGGAGGCTGCACGTCAAAAATCATGAAGAAAGGAGCACCACAGCATGCAGCACGGCCTGGCTGTGCTTAATGACCTCCAACACGTCCAGGCCGTGTTCTGGGCAGATGATGTAGCACTTCCCCAAATTTCAGCCCAAAGCACGGCCGTGCTTCAAGCCCGTACAAAATGTTAAATTTAGGGTTTTTGGGCGCTAGAAAGGGGAGATATGCTTGTGGGTGCGCAGCTGTGCAAGGGGGAACCGTAGGAAACATTGGAGAAACACTTTCTAACCTTAGGAAACATATTTAGATTAGTTTTTTACATAGTTCTTTGAGGATTTTGATGTTCTAGAGTAGATTTTACTGCTTTGAAGCTGTAATTTATCTGCATTCATCTACACACCAGGTTCTATCCTTCTACTTCTACTTCTATCTTTCTACTTCTTCTTATTCATTCTCTATTGTATTGAACTACTATGGATTACTCAATGAATATGAACTTGATTTCCATTTTTATTATGTGTGAGTAAATTCTATCTAGGGTTTCGGTAAACCCAATTGTGATACAATGATACTATGCCTATGACCTGATTTGTTAAACCCTAATTGTAATTGGGACTAGATTGATTTGGATTGACTATTGTATGCATGAATTAGTTGATAGAATTCCTGATCACCAATCTATCACATATTAGGTATTTAATCGATGAACTAAAAGTTAAAGATTAAAACCAGAATCCAATAGTTAATTAGGGTTGTCTTAATCACGAAAGTAGTTTAAGATGCTCTAGGCCTGAATCAATTAATGGGAACGGGAAAACCGATTAGTTGCATTCTATGGTTGGCATGAAGCTTAATGGACCTAGGTTAAGCTAAGAACCACGAAAGTAGGTAATTTGATTAACTTAGGTACAATTGGTAATGCTTGAAAGAGATTGCTAATGAACTTAGGCTAAACCATACCCAATAATCTAGACAATTGCAATTAGCGGTAAATATCAGTTGTTGAGTATCACAAGCGTGGTGAACCCTAACCCTAGGCTTAGCTTAATTGGTTACTTCAACTTGTTTAATTGCGATATTTGCCCATCAAATTGTATCGATTTAGATAGCACTTTTTGTGAGATTCTGGTAATTGTCATTGTTCTCTGTGGGACACGACCCGTACTTGCCGGACTAGCTACAGCTACGCCGTGCACTTGCGGTATTTCGTAAAACACACGTAACAATAGCTCATAGGGAGTTTCGGAAATAGGAAACAGAAACTTCTTAATACATTTTTTCGATATAAATGAATGACTAGCACCATAGTCAAACAACACTATAAGTGCAAATCCATAGATATAGCATGTACCTTGAATCATTTTAGAAGATTGAGCTGCCTCTTGGCTGCTTAGGGTGAAAAGCCTTCCTTTCACCTGAGGCTTCTGTTCTGGCTGGTTTTCTATATTTTATGGGCAGCTTCTTGCAAAATCGCCCTTCTGTCTGCGTTGAAAACAGATATCTAGTCCCATGTAGCATGGCCAGTTACCATGCATGCATCTGCACTTAGTGCAATTGACTGGAGCAAGGTCTTGTTGGAAGGGTCGAGGACTCACAGTTATTGGCCTCTTGCCAATACCCTGTCCTTTTCCTCTGACATTTCTGCCAGAATTTTATGGCCTGTTCTTCCTTTTCCAAAATTTTCTTCTTTGTTTTTCATCCTCCACTACCTTTAAATAATCTAGACAATTGCAATTAGGGGTAAATATCAGTTGTTGAGTATCACAAGCGTGGTGAACCCTAACCCTAGGCTTAGCTTAATTGGTTACTTCAACTTGTTTAATTGCGATATTTGCCCATCAAATTATATCGATTTAGATAGCACTTTTTGTGAGATTCTGGTAATTGGCATTGTTCTCTGTGGGACACAACCCGTACTTGCCAAACTAGCTACAGCTATGTCATGCACTTGCGGTATTTAGTCAAACACACGTAACAATAGCTCATAGGGAGTTTCAGAAATAGGAAACTGAAACTTCTTAATACATTCTTCCGATATAAATGAATGACTAGCACCAGAGTCAAACAACACCATAAGAGCAAATCCATAGATATAGCATATACCTTGAATCATTTCAGAAGATTGAGTTGCCTCTTGGCCGTTTAGGGTGAAAACCCTTCCTTTCACCTGAGGCTTCTATTCTGGCTGGTTTCCCATATTTTGTGTGCAGCTTCTTGCAAAATGACCCTTCTGTATGCATTTACAACAGACATCTAGTCCCATGTAGCATGGCCAGTTACCATGCATGCGTCTGCACTTAGTGCACTTGACTGGAGCAAGGTCTTGTTGGAAGGGTCGAGGACTCACAGTCATTGGCCTCTTGCCAGTACCCTGTCATTTTCCTTTAACATTTCTGCCAGAATTTTGTTGCCCGTTCTTCCTTTTTCAAAAATTTCGTCTTTGTTTCTCATCCTCCACTGCCTTTAAACACTTCTCCAAGAGTCTGCATTTATTTATCAGAGGTACAAACTCCCTGATCTCCATAGCTATAACAGCATTCTTTATCTCTGGGTTCAGTCCCGCTTCGAACTTAAAAGCCTTCCATGCTTCTTCTGGGTTAAATCGAAGGTAAGAGGAGAACTTAGAGAACTCCTCAAATCTCGCGATGTGCTGGTCTATGGTCATGCTGCCTTGCCTAAGTTGGACAAATTCGATCTCCTTCTTCGCCCGCACAGTACTTGGAAAGTACTTTTCCAAAAAGGTGTCTATGAACACCTGTCAAGTGATCTGCCTTCCCTGGTGAGCTAAAAGTTCTCTAGCTCCCCGCCACCAGTATTCTGCTTCATCTTTTAGCATATATGCAGCAAAGATTACTTGTTGCTCCTCAATACAACCCATCACTTCAAATATTTTCTCTAACTCCCTTATCCATCTTTCAGCTACAATCGGGTCAAAGCCGCCTTGAAAACAAGGTGGCCTAGTCCTCAGGAACTCGGATATGCCATTATCATTTTCAGCCATCTGGTTGTTAGCACCATTCGAGTTATTAGCATTTTGGAGGTATTGTAGAATTTGTTAGTGGTCATGACTTGTTCTCTAATTGTCGTGGCCAAGTTGTACAGGGTTTCCTCTACATTGTTTGCTGGATTCCTCCTTTGGGGTGCCATTTCCTACTATGGCAAAAACAAAGTTATGCTGGTATTGAGGTGATCAAGCCCAACAGTTAGTTTAAAAATATTTTATAGCAGTCATAACACCACCCCGGCATATAGATAGGAAACACTAGTAATTTCTTACCTATATGAATTCATTGATCCCCTACATAGTACAACCACAAACATACTCAAGACACTATAAGATCGATTCAGATAACCATCCACCCACTTGCCATATAGGATCGACCTACTTTGATACCAATTATGTAACAACTTTTTTATTTATTTATTTATTATTATACAATATAAAGTTCACATACACATCAGTAATCAAAACGTAAGTACAACATTTCAAACACATAAATATCTACATCTTATTTATTCTAGTTGACCAATTTCGGAGATTCGGGTGCGGGTGGTTGCACCTTCACTGGGATCTGTGCCAACTTACCCACAAACATTTTATTTAGAATTCGCCCATTATAGAATAACTCGATCCAATGTGCACTAAAAGCCAGAGCTATAGAAAAATCTGCATAACTAATTTTCTGAACATGACATGGAAATCTAGTGAGAATTAAATCCCAGTAAGTTCAACAATAAATCATTATCAATATAGTCATCACGTCATGTTCAGCTGTACAAACTACAGTAAATAACTTTGGTCACATGAATGCATTATATCTATGCACATGAGAATCGTACAATAATGACATGTATGACAGGATTGATTATTTTCAGAATATCATATGATGACTATCAATTTATTCTCCTATCAAACTACCTCGGTCAGGGTGAGTATTTTTCTACTCTCCGGTACAGGCTTATCTCGCTCCATCTGACATGGCACAGTTTCTCTTTCTTTTCTCATTGACATATTCATAATCGTTGGTAGGGCATCCCCTACTGGTGCACCACACGGATCGCCATGTGACTGTGCTTATTTCTTTTCTTTTTACATTAATAGCCAAAAATATGATTTGCAATAACAAGTATGTTCATTATACAGACATACCATAATGTTTCATCAAAATATTTCCACGTCAAAATTACACACTTAGAATGGTAAGAAGTTCATGCATTGGCAATGGCTATAGCATATACTAGTGATTTATTATTTTCATTTATACAATTCTTTTTTTTTTTAAATATTAATTTTATTCCTTTATTTTCTTGATGCAGGTTTTCATCCTATCTGATCTTCTCTTACTAATCAGAGGATAACTCCCTCAATTTAACTCCGCTTTAGGTGATCTTGATGTCAATTTAAAGATAAAACAATTATCTAAAACTATTATGTTGAATAGTTGAATGAAATATTAAGATATCATGGTGCTATTACTCCCTCAAAGTACAGGTTATTTCTTCTCGGGTAGGTTCTGACCTCTTCCTACTAATCTGTCCATATCGGCCTCATAAAAATTCCAAATTAAGTGATTCTAGTGGCTAAATATCCGAGACACATATATCTATAATTCATATGTTAACCATTTATTTTAATTCCTTATAGAATGTTCCCGAAAATTAAAACACTGAAGGTATCCTAACATATTCTTCCGTAATTAACCATTTTCTGACCTTTGTTTACTAATTGGATCATATCTACCTCCCATGAACTCTAAATTGAATGATTCCAATGGTTACAAATCCGTGACACATATATCTATAATTCATATGTTAACCATTTATTTTAATTCCTTATATAATATTCCCAAAAATTAAAACACCGAACCTATCCTAACATATTCTTCCCTGATTAACAATTTTTTGACCTTTGTTTACTAATCGGAACATATATACCTCATATAAACTCTAAATTAAATGATTCCAGTGGCTAAAAATCCATGAGATAGAAATCTACATTTGTTATGTTAACCATTTGTTTAGATTCCCTATAGAATGTTCCCAGAAATTAAAACACATATGCTTAAAATTCTGTCACCCATAGCCATACCTATGCAGAACTATCTACACCAACCTAAGTATTCAAACATACATAATATGTAACATGCTATAGTAACATCCATGACCAATCATCAAAGTTCTAAGATCAAAATCCCATATAAATATTACAAGTTTCAAAACTTTTCTTCAAAAAGAAATATTGTTAAACTTATCTGGAGCACTTAGTCCCCTAGACTTCTCCTTCCTCTTTCTTCATTTCTTCCTCTCCTTTCCTCACTCTACCTTGCTTCTATTTTTCCTCTCCCTCACTTGGATGAAATTCCAATGTTGTAAGGCTGGGTTTTCTTATATAGACCACCAAATAATTCAACTTTCATGATCATGGGTCTATCTTATCACAATTAGGTTACACTTGGTTGAATTTTTGGAAAACAAACAACTTATGTTCTTGTCTTCCTCTTCCTTAGTCAAGATATGCATAGGAAAAGGATATTTGTGTTTTGAAAATTATGATAATATGTTCTTAAGATATGGAACAAGGTCCCTTTGATTTAGGGATTCATTTACTTTTACTTTTGTCTTAATCAATTATGATAGGTTTGCCTTTTTAAGTGGCAAATTTCTAGCCCTTCAATCTCCATTATTTGGTTGAAATTATTTTTGTGGGATAGAAATATTTTGTCCTAATGCTATGTATTATCATACCACTTGCTAAAATTATGAGTGTAGGATATAGATGTTTTGTCCTAAAGCCTTGTATTATCATACCACTTGCTAAATGTTTGTCTTAATGTCATTTCACCTAATCTTGATTACACCATTAGCTTATCACTTTATTTTTATTTTTTATTTTTATTTTTCCTATTGGATTTGGGCTCACTCTTGTCCATTTTGTTTACTTTGGTTAAAATTCTACATTTCATAATGGGCTTGGTCACATTTTCATGATTTTTGAGCTACCGATCCAATTTCTATATCCTAGTCCAAGTCTATGTTTTATTTCTTGCTTAGGTTATCCAATGGGCTTGCTAAAAAATTATGTTAAGTGGAAAACCTCTATATGAATTGTCCATAAGTGAAAGCCCAATTTATGGTTGGAGATACTAAACTTAGTAACTTTAACTCTTAAATTAGGAAAAATTACCCTAATCCAATCTTGAAATTTTAAGACCTTTACTTACTTCACAAAAATTTATCTTCCTTATCCAAGAATTTCAACTTTCTTTGGCATGTTTATTTCTAATATTTCCTCTTAGGTTTTCTCTCTTTACCTATTCCATTAATGTTAGAACATTTCTATGCATACATGTAGGTTGAAGAATTTCTAAGGATTATATTTCCTTAGGTATCTAAAAATTGTCTAATAAATTTTATTTCCTTAAATATTTATGTATGTTTATGCATAAAGGAAACGAAATTAGGGATATTACTTTGAATACTTTTGTACTTTTATTAATACATGAAACGAGATTAAGGATGTTACATGTTGAGTCATTAGGATAAGTGTGATGGCAAAGTGGTTATTTAAGGGTAATCATCAAATAGTCCAAAATGTTTTTATGAAGGATGCAAGGTGGCTTATGAGGTGGATTGGAAACTTCAGGAAGCTGTGAATCACGCTATAACCAGGGAATAATGTAGAGAAAGAGCCGTGAGGTAAAGAAAGAGAAAGGAGAAGGGAGAAGAGTGAGAAAGTGCAAGAAAAAGCTAGAAATTAAGGTAAATGTTGATTTTAATGGTTTGAATCCTCCTTTCTTCTTATTCTGTACTATTTTCTGATATTATTCTCATTCTTTGGAGCTGCTGGAACAGTGAGAAAAGTGTGAAAAAGTGTGAGAATTTGTTTCCAAGGGAAGGAGAAACAAGCAAGGAAAGAAACTTAGTTTTGTGGGAGCAATTTTGGGGGAGTTTAGTAGTAATTAATTCTCTAAATTGTTTTGTGAAAGAACAAAATAATTCTGGGCATGTGAACAGAATTTTGATGGTTTATTTTTGCTAGAATTTCGTTCAAAACAATTGCCATACAATTTGTTCACTTGGTGCATGTGTATACATCTATATGTGTATGATGCTTGACACCTTATCTCATATGCTAGAATCTTAATTGTTGTAACTGCACATCTGCTGTTTTGGGGCTGGTACGGTGCCCAAATCGGTGATCTTTTTGTGCTTGGAAAGTTCCAAATTCATGGGGAACCCATGGTAAAATTTTTGGAACTAAATATCTACCCTAAAACACGACACTAAGTGCACATCATGGGAAAAAAATTCTGGTTTTTGCTGGAAAATATGGGAGGCCAAAAATATATGTTATATTTCTTCAAATATTGAAATTTAGTGAGCCAAGACATAGCCATAAATTAAGAAAATCAAAAATTAGTGTTTGGAGGTGAAAAATGGGTTAAAACCGAAATTATAGGGATATTGAGAGAAAAATCCGAAAATTGGAAAAATAATGGGTAAAAAGGTAAAATTAATTGTTGTAGGATAACACTAATATAATATGGATGATTAGAGATATGGGTGTGCATAGAAAATTTGGAAGTAGATAAAAATGAATTTGTAAGTAATTTAAGGAATTAAACCAAAATTGATTAGGAATTGCCTTAAGTAGAAGTAAAAATTAGTTCAAGAAGAATAAATAAGGAATAAATAATTAAAGTGAAAATAAGTAAGTAAAAAAGGATGATACATGAATATAACCCTTGGATGAGAAAAATAAAAGCCAAAGAAAATGATTTGGTTGGTTAATATATTGTATGCACTAAATGAGAAATAATGGAATCATAAAACAACCAAAAGTATGGCTAACATGTTGGATAAAATTTGACAAGCCTAGAGAAAAGAAATAATTAGGGTTTTGTACCCTAAGGCCAAATATATAACCTAAGGAGACTCTTGATAAAAAGAAATCGACCTTTTGAATTAATTATAGGGGTTAAATAATATGGCGAAAGTGGGAATAATACCAAACGACTAGTAAACTTACCAAATGAATAGTAACAAATAGAGACCAGATTTTTAATGACAAGTTAAGCATCGAGAATTGAGAGAAAAAGTTTGAATAAATTATGTAAGGCTATAATGGGTCCCCTGATTTTAATATTAAGTCGGTTGGCTAATCGATTTCCAATGCATGTGGTAAAAGTACATGAGAAAATATGAAAGTACTGGTTATGGGTACTGATGGCACATGAACTTGAGACTGAATTACGTAAGGTCATGGTATTTTTCTTACATAAATGATAGTGTATGACGTACAAAATATTAGTGGATTTGTGAACTGTGAAAAACAGGAGCCACATAGTTATAATGCGTAATGGGACGTTTTTACCTGGCTTTGTTTAATATTAAAAGAGCTGATTAAAGCTAATATATGGTGACCCCCATATAGCTATGGTGGCCAACGGGATGGGAGGATGACCCTTGATGTACTAAGGTGACTCGAGAGAGGTCACATAGCTTTCGTGTCGATATACCAGATAGGGGATGCCCTATTCACAGACTATTGATGATAAAATTAAATGAAAATTATGCCATGCTTGAATGAGGCTGGACAAGCTCGTTTGGGAGTGAGTCGGGGAAGGCTCACATTAACCTGTTGTGCTCAAGAGTGAGTGGAGTAAGACTCACACCGACCAGCACCATAATGGAAATAATTTGATAAGCCAGTGGATAAATTAGTGGATTGGCCAGACGAGGATATGATATTGCACCACAATGTGTGATTAGCTTGATGAGATAGCTATATCTAATGTTATTGTTATTATTGTGATGCAACATCATGAGTTGATTGCATATATATGTATACTTGTATTGCATGTGCATAAGATGATTGTTTTTTTTTTTCTGTAACTCAAACAACTAAACATAGTACATGATACTCATTTACATTATTGCTAAACTTACTGTGAACCTAGTGCTCCCTATCTTTTTATACCATGTTCAGATAAAGACATTTAGTAGTATGCAAGTAGGTATACACTATGACATTGATGTTCATAGTAGACTCGGAAGATGTACTATTTATGGGACCA
This sequence comes from Gleditsia sinensis, assembly GCA_037074535.1. Lineage (NCBI taxonomy): Eukaryota > Viridiplantae > Streptophyta > Magnoliopsida > Fabales > Fabaceae > Gleditsia > Gleditsia sinensis. Next base: position 27,199,822 of record CM073466.1, read on the forward strand.
GTTCCCATGGTCTCATAGATGACGATGATAGAACTAGTTGAGATCCCACTATATTTGCCTCCACCTGCCCCTATCTACCCAGAAGGGGAGTTGGCAGATGTGGGACAAGACCTAGAGTAGATATAAACACTATATGCAATAACTATACTGCTAACTAGTTCTTTTGGGCAGTAGTCAAATACCCTTTCACTTTTTGTAGTACGAGTAGTATCTATATTACTATTGTGAATAGTTAACTAGTTGTACAAAATTGAAGTTTAATGAAATATATGCTGGTTTGTTTTGTATGATGATGAGCATAACAATAATATAATTATATTTAAGTGTGACCAATGAATATTCAGTATCATGAATTGGGTAACATAAGTAATGACTTTAGTAAAGATAAGGGGCACGTATATATAAAAAAAATCTCACTAAGGTTGTTACAGAATGGTATCAGAGCAGGTCAATCCTAGATGGCCAAGGTTGGACGGTTGTCTAATATTGATCTTAGTGTGTCTTGAATATGTATGTGGTCATGTTGTGTAGGCTCAATTGTCTGTATAGGTAAGAAATTACTAATATTTCCTATCTGTATACTTGTATGGTGGTATGTAAATGTTTTAATTTAGTTATTGATCCTGATCACCACAATAATAACTTATTTTGTTTATGATACAGTATAATATAGCACCACCAAGAAAGAATCCAGCAAATAGCACGAACGAGACCCTGCATGGCCTTGCCATAGCTATTCGAGACCAGGTGTCAACAACAAATAGAATATTGTAGCGTATGCAAAATAGTGCGTAATGGAACTGTGATAAACAGGAGCCACATAGTGATAGTGTGTAATGACACGTTTTTACCTGGCTATGTTTAATATTAAAAGAGCTGATTAAAGCTAATATATGGTGACCCCCAGATAGCTATGGTGGCGAACGGGATGGAAGGATGACCCTTGATGTACTAAGGTGACTCCAGAGAGGTCACATGGCTTTCGTGTCGATATACCAGATAGGGGATGCCCTATTCACGGACTATTGGTGATAAAATGAAATGAAAATTATGCCATGCTTGAATGAGGCTAGACAAGCTCGTTTGGGAGTGAGTCGGGGAATGCTCACATTAACCTGTTGTGCTCAGGAGTGAGTGGAGTAAGACTCACACTGACCACCACCATAATGGAAATAATATGATAAGCCAGTGGATAAAACAGTGGATTGGCCAGACGAGGATATGATATTGCACCACAATGTGTGATTAGCTTGATGAGATAGCTATATCTAATGTTATTGTTATTACTGTGATGCAACATCATGAGTTGATTGCATAAATATGTATACTTGTATTGCAAGTGCATAAGATGATTGTATTATTTTTTCTCTAGCTCATACAACTGAACATAGTACATGATACTCATTTACATTATTGCTAAACTTACTGGGAACCTAAATCTAACTATCTTTTTGTGCCATGTTCAAATAAAGACATATAGTAGTATGCAAGTAGTTATACACTATGACATTGATGTTCATAGTAGACAGGGCAGATGTACTATTTCTGGGACCAGTTCCCATAGTCTCATACATGACGATGGTAGAACTAGTTGAGATCCCACTATATTCGCCTCCACCTGCCCCTATCTACCCAGAAGGGGAGTTGGCTCATGTGGGACAAGACCTAGAGTAGATATAAATACTATATGCAATAACTATACTGCTAACTAGTTCTTTTGGGAAGTAGTCAAATACCCTTTCGCTTTTTGTACTACGAGTAGTATCTGTATTACTATTGTGAATAGTTAACTAGTTGTACAAAATTGATGTTTAATGAAATATATGCAGGTTTGTTTTGTATGATGATGAGCATAAAAACAATATAATTATGTTGAAGTATGACCAATGAATATTCAGTATCATGAATTGGGTAACATAAGTAATGACTTCAGTAAAGATAAGGGGCACATATATATAAAAAAATCTCACTAAGGTTGTTACAGAATGGTATTAGAGCAAGTCAATCCTAGATAGCCAAGGGTGGACGGTTGTCTAATATTGATCTTAGTGTGTCTTGAATATGTATATGGTCATGTTGTGTAGGGTCAATTATCTGTATAGGTAAGAAATTACTAATATTTCCTATCTGTATACATGTGTGGTGGTATGTAAATGTTTTAATTTAGTTATTGAGCCTGATCACAACAATAATAACTTATTTTGTTTATGATACAGTATAATATCGCACCACCAAGAAAGAATCTGGCAAATAGCACGGACGAGACCCTACATGTCCTTGCCATAGCTATTCGAGACCAGGTGTCAACAACAAATAGAATATTGCAGCATATGCAAAATAGTGCATAATGGAACTGTGATAAACCGAAGCCAAAAAGTGATAGTGCATAATGGCACGTTTTTACCTGGCTATGTTTAATATTAAAAGAGATGATTAAAGCTAATATATGGTGACCCCAGATAGCTGTGGTGGCGAACGGGATGGGAGGAAGACCCTTGATGTACTAAGGTGACTCCAGAGAGGTCACATGGCTTTCGTGTCGAAATACCAGATAGGGGATGCTCTATTCACGGACTATTGATGATAAAATGAAATGAAAATTATGCCATGCTTGAATGAGGCTGAACAAGCTCGTTTGGGAGTGAGTCGGGGAAGGCTCACATTAACTTGTTGTGCTCAAGAGTGAGTGGAGTAAGACTCACACTGACCACCACTATAATGGAAATAATATGATAAGCCAGTGGATAAATCAGTGGATTGGCCAGACGAGGATATGATATTGCACCACAATGTGTGATTAGCTTGATGAGATAGCTATATCTAATGTTATTGTTATTATTGTGATGCAACATCATGAGTTGATTGCATATATATGTATACTTGTATTGCATGTGCATAAGATGATTGTGTTTTTTTTTTCTGTAGCTCATACAACTGAACATAGTACATGATACTCATTTACATTATTGCTAAACTTATTGGGAACCTAGTTCTCACTATCTTTTTGTGCCATGTTCAGATAAAGACACATAGTAATATGCAAGTAGGTATACACTATGACATTGATGTTCATAGTAGACTAGGTAGATGTACTATTTATGGGACCAGTTCCCATGGTCTCATAGATGACGATGATAGAACTAGTTGAGATCCCACTATATTCGCCTCCACCTGCCCCTATCTACCGAGAAGGGGAGTTAGCTTATGTGGTACAAGACCTAGAGTAGATATAAATACTATATTCAATAACTATACAGCTAACTAGTTCTTTTGGGAAGTAGTCAAATACCCTTTCGCTTTTTGTACTACGAGTAGTATTTGTATTACTATTGTGAATAGTTAACTAGTTGTACAAAATTGATGTTTAATGAAATATATGCTGGTTTCTTTTGTATGATGATGAGCATAACAATAATATAATTATATTTAAGTGTGACCAATGAATATTCATTATCATGAATTGGGTAACATAAGTAATGACTTTAGTAAAGATAAGGGGCACGTATATTTAAAAAAAATCTCACTAAGGTTGTTACATAATGGTATAAGAGCAGGTCAATCCTTGATGGCCAAGGTGGACGATTGTCTAATATTGATGTTAGTGTGTCTTGAATATGTATGTGGTCATGTTGTGTAGGGTCAATTGTCTGTATAGGTAAGAAATTACTAATATTTCCTATCTGTATACTTGTGTGGTGGAATGTAAATGTTTTAATTTAGTTATTGAGACTGATCACCACAATAATAACTTATTTTGTTTATGATACAATATAATATAGCACCACCAAGAAAGAATCTGGCAAATAGCACGGACGAGACCCTGCATGGCCTTGCCATAGCTATTCGAGACCAGGTGTCAACAACAAATAGAATATTACAGGATATGCAAAATAGTAATACTAATTATGGTGGTGGTGAGTTTAGTGCAAACCACAGAGCATGAGGAAATAATGGTGGTTGGTCGGAGTTTATGAGAGCGAGGCCACCTTCTTTTTAAGATAGTTATGACCCAGTTGTAGCCGAGAGATGGCTAAGGGAATTAGAGAAAATCTTAGATGTTATGGGTTGCACTGATGAACAAAAGGTTACTTTAGTTTTATACATGTTGAGGGATGAAGTTGAACATTGGTGGAGAGGAGCTAAAGAGTTACTACTCCATCAAGGGCTCATGATTTTCCCATTGGTTCCTATTGTTTAATTCAAGGCTGAAGCTTTTCCCAGAAACCTTCATTCCCGTTGGTCTGGTCTATTCCAAGTGAGTCAAGTTTTCCCATATGGAGCAGTGGAAATATGGAGTGAAGCAATTAGATCCTTCAATGTTAATGGACAGCGCCTCAAGCACTTTGTCATGGGACCACCGGTTGTAAAGAAAGCCACCCAAGCTCTCTTAGAGCCCCTATCTGTCATGCCCTTAATTTTAGAGCACGTTATATTCTATAACATGTATAATACACTCTTTATAGATATGTACTCCCATGTATACATAATAAATAAATCAAATCTATAAACATCAGAGTAACAGCAGAAACAAGGATCCTACATGTGGCGTTCAGAGCATACTCTAGAGTACAAGTATAATATAAATCAAAATCTATGAGCCCTAGAAACAAAATAGGCTCACCAGAGATCATGTTGTCTAGCTGGTCAACTATCTGAAGGAGAAGGACCAAACTTTATATCTTTATCTAAAAAACATATAAATAACGTGTAGTGAGTTTGACAACTCAGTGGACAGATAATCCCTCCTATGACCACTTAGGTCAATATATGGATGTACTCATATTTTAAAATTTGTCACATAGGAAATACAGTTCGAAAATACATCCATATAGGACCCGTATTTCAAATATTATCAAAACAGAGGATATTCAAATATTCAAAACCATATACTATATTGTATGGTCATTAAACAAATATTGTTATGCAACAAAATATCTCACATGAAAACATTAGGAGGATCCCATATCAGAACCACCATATCAAAGTTTAGGCCCTTCCGTACTTTGTTGGTGTAGGATTTTCCTAAACTTAGCATCTCGCTGAGATTTGCCCTACCACCATTCAAGAGGACATACGAAGGGAATCTAATATGGGTATTTCCTAAGCACACAACAAGGGAAGGAAAATCACATCTCATATAACACGCATCTCGCCCAGATAGGAGGCATCCTACTCTCTATCATATATCATATCCAATGTGTTGGCCCTCACATGAGGCTAGCATCACCCCTGCTAGCTGAGGTAACAAGATGCACGAGGGCTAACATCACCTGTTGTTAGCAGAGAGTGTTTCTAATTGGATTCTTCCACAAAATTATCATATGCACATATTCCATATCATTTAAAATAGAGCTTTCAGTATAATACATAATCTCAGTCTCAATACAGATCATTTGTCATAAATTAGCCGTTTAGGAGTTATCTCATATACATGCCTTTCTCAAGGCAATCATATAACTTTATAAATAATTGTCACATGCATAAATATTCACTTTATCATTTAATGAGAAATGCATGTGAAATCAGATATACTATAAGTTCAGAAATTCATTTTCAAAACTATACTCTTCTTGAACTATATTCGAAATTGTAAACAATTCAGATAATTTTAATGCATTTCAGAAACATTTAAAAGTGTAAATATCTCATAAACATAATCAAATAGATGCTTAAAGATCAAGAAGAGTATAGGGCAAGTCATAGAAAGAATCATCTACTCACAAGGTAAGGCTCCAAATTTGACAGTCCTAAAATACACTTTTTCAATCTACATTTGACTAAATTGACCTCAAAAACAAGTCCGGAGGGTCTAAAAACCTAGGAAATGACTCCAAAATCGCACAATTTGGCCTCTAGGAGCTTGGTCAACTGTGGTACTATTCACGGTCCAAAATCACCATTCACCGCTAGAAATTACTATTCATCGCCTCACAAAAAGTTGTTAGATGGCCGAAAAAATTCATATCCTAAGGTTTATCTAGCTCCTGAATCCATTTTACGGTGTCAGATTTTTAATTTGAGATCTAAGTAAGAGTTTTAGAGTTTACCTTTTTCTGAAATTTTCTATTTCCGATTTACGGCGATTCTGTAGTTTATTTGAAAATTTATTCGATCAAAATTGTAGTATTCTCTGTCCTGAATCCAGTGGTACCCTCGGTTTTGAGATCAGAAGCCTGTAGGCACTCCAAATCTAGAGAGAAAACATGGAGGTTACTATTCATCAAAGTTTTCCTTCCTTTCGGTTTCTGTCTCTCTCTCCCCGTTTTCTCTTTTCTATTACTTATTTATTTATTTATTATTATTTCATAATTAAAATTTAGGATTATTTTTATTTTATTTTATATATATTCATATAAATACTGTTTTTGATCCTAAAACATCCCAAAAATTTCTAAAAAATTATATTATTGCAAAACTTTAGTTGCAATATCAAATCATGACTTTTCTTGATAAAATTTTAATAAAACAAATCAGAAAATAAGTATCTTTATGTATAATAAAAGAAAGAATATTTCTAAAAATAAAATAAAAATTTATTAAAGGCCAATATGATTATTTTAAGCAAAACAAAAATCATTTTAATTAAAAATATACTTGCATTTACCAAAACATAATCATTTAAAATAAAAATATATTTTTTTACCGTAAAACATTATTATTTAAAAATTACGGGATATTACATTATCAATCTCATAAAGTGCAATGGAGTCAAGTTAATGACTTTAAATAAGCGTTTTTTGGGAGGCAACCGACATTTTAATTTTTAAGTTTCTTTTTGCTTAGTTTCATTGCTTTTGGTTTTGTTTTTATCTTTAATTATAGTTGATTTCTTAGGTTATAGGATTAATGAGTCTTTCCATATGCTTTTTGTAACATACCTAATTTCGTTTCTTTTATTGATAATTAAGGAAATAAAGTTTATTAGATAATATTTTAGATATCTAAGGAAATATAATCCTTAGAAATTCTTCACCTTATGTATATGCATAGAAAATGTTTCTAACATTAAAAGAACAAATAAAGAGGGAAAACCTAATAGGAAAAAATTAGAAAGAACATACTAAAGAGATGAACAATTCTTGGATAAGGAAGATAAATTTTTAGAAACAAGTAAATGTCTTAAATTTTCAAGAACATTGGATTAGGGTAATTTTTCCTAATTCAAGAACTAGAGTTACTAAGTTTAAAATCTTTACCCATACATTGGGCTTTTACCTATGGACACTTCATATAGAGTTTTTCCACTTCACATAAGTTTCTAGCAAGCCCATTGGATAACCTAAGCAAGAAATAAAACATAGACTTGGACAAAGATATAGTAATTGGACTATTAGCCCAAAAATTATGAAAATGTGACCAAGCCCTCCAAGAAAGGTAGAATTTTATCCAAAGCAAAGAAAATGGGTAGGAATAAGCCCAAATCCAAGAGAAAAAATAAAATAAAATAAATTAGGTGATGATATAATAATGTAGTAATAATAAAGATTAGGATACATGGCATTAAGACAAAAATTTAGCAAGTGGTGTGATTCTACATTCATCATTTTGGCAAGTGGCATGATAATACAAGGCTTTAGGACAAAAACATCTATATCCTACACTCATAATTTTAGCAAGTGGTATGATAATACATGGCATTAGGACAAAACATTCCTATCCCACACAAATAATATCAACCAAATAATGGAGATTCAAGGGCTATAAATTTGCCACCTAAAAAGGAAAACCTATCATACTTGTTTAAGACAAAAGAAAATGGAAAAGAATCCCTAAATCAAAGGGACCTTGTCCCTTATCTTAAGAACATATCATCATAATTTTCAAAATACAAATCTCCTTTTCCTATGCATATCTTGACTAAGGAAGAGGAAGACAAAAGCATAAGTTGTTTGTTTTTAAAAAATTCAACAAAGTGTATCCTAATTGTGATAAGGTAGACCCATGATCATGACAGGTGTATTATTTGGTGGTCTATATAAGCAAAACCCACCGCTACAACATTTTAATTTTTTCCAAGTGAGGAAGAGAGAGAAATAGAAGCAAGGTAGAGTGAGGAAAGGAGAGAAAGAGAGGAGAAGAAAGGAAGGAAGAAGAAGGAGAAGTTTAGAAGGATAAGTACTCAAGGTAAGTTACCTTAATCTCCACTTGAGTCCATTTTTTTTCTTCATCCTTGAGGTTCAAAAATTCACCCTCCTTCTCTTACCTAAGCTGCTAGAAAAGCTAAGGGAAGGTAGGAATCTTGCTACTTCTTTCAAGAGGAAACAAGAAAACCAATTCACTAAGTAAGCTAGGGAGATTCTTAGGTAAGTTTAACAATATTTCTTTTTGAAGAAAACTTTTGAAACTTATAATATTTATATGAGATTTTGATCTTAGAACTTTGATGATTGGTCATGGATGTTGCTATATCATGTTACATATTGATCTTGCATGTGATGTATGTTTGAATACTTAGGTTGGTGTAGATAGTTCTGCATGGGTATGGCTATGGTTGGCAGAATTTTAAGCTTCGGTGTTTTAATTTCTGGGAACAATATAAAAGGAATTAAAATAAATGGTTAACATAATAATTAAAGATATATGTGTCACGGATTTGTAGCCACTGGAATCATTCCATTTGGAGTCCATATGAGGTAGATATGGTCTGATTAGTAGTCAAAGGTCAGAAAATGGTTCATCAGGGAAGAATATGTTAGGAGAGTTTCTGTATTTTAATTTTTGGGAATTATCTGTATAGAAAAAAAATAAATGGTTAACATAAGAATTATAGCTATATGTGTCGTGGATTTTTAGCCACTGGAATCATTCAATTTAGAGTTCATATGAGGTAGATATATTTCGATTAGTAAACAAAGGTCAGAAAATGGTTAATCAGGGAAGAATATGTTAGGATAGCATTGGTGTTTTAATTTTTGAGACAATTATATAAGGAATTAAAATAAATAGTTAACATATCAATTATATATTTATGTGTCACGGATGTGTAGCCACTAGAATCACTTAATTTGGAATTCGTATGTGGGAGATATAGTCAGATTAGTAAGTGAAGGTTAGAACCTACCCGAGAAGAAATAATATTGAATTTAAGGGAGTAATAACACCAAGCGTTATTACTATTCTGTTGATATAATTAACATAATAGTTTTAGATAATTGTCTCAGCATTCCATAGACACCAAGATCACCTCAATCAGAGTTAAAATGAGAGAGTTATGCTCTGATTAGTGTACAAAGGTCACAGAGCACAGCCAGGCCGTGTTCTGGGTGCTTCAAGCATAGACTAGCCGTGTTCGGGGCTGCTTTTGAGTACATTTGAAGTATTTTTAAATCATTGCCGTGTCCTGGAACATGACCAAACCATGTTGGAAGCTGGTTAAGCCTATTTTCAATATTTTTCTACCCTAGATGAACCTCTTTAACTATAGGGTAATAGTATACATCAAATTGGAGAACAATGCTCCATAAATTTGTAAGAATATGTGTTGGAAATGATATAAATAAGAAGAAAATGACTAAAGGCCAAGCATAAAGAGAAGGTTAGATATGATGAAAACCTACATCAAGAAAATAAAGAAAAAAAATTAATATTTAAAAAAGAAGACGAATCTTATAAATGACTAGAATATGCCATAGCCATTGCCATTGTATGAACTTCTTACTATCTTAAGTGTGAAATTCAGACATGGAAATATTTTATAAAGTGATATTTGAAATGGTTATGTTCATGGCAAGATTACCAATGATTTATGGTAATAGTTATATTATGATGAACATACTTGTTATTGAAAGCATATTTTTGGCTATTGACATGGTATAAAATAAGCATGTTTTTGACATGTTTTAAGTTGCTTTTTATTTAATTTTAGTAGAAAATAGATTTGAATTAATTGAGTGTTGTTTTTTATGTTTTAGGAATAATAATGAAGAAATGAAGAGGAAAATAAAGAGAAAATCATAGAAAAATGCTGATTTCTGACCTTTTGTCACTAATTGAGGCATATCTCACTCATTTAGACTCTGATTAAGGTGATTTCAGCGGATATGGAAAGAAGAGACATAGAGATACAACTTTCATGTTTGGCACTTCAGCAAAATCTAGAAGATTCTGAGCACCGCGGTGCCACATTAGGACAAATCCGGAGCGCTGCGGCACAGAGTTGCCCAGGAGGGAGCGCCGCGACAGTCAACCCAGGGCGCCACAGTGCTTGAGCAACTTTGACGCAGACCGCCGCGGCACTCAACCCAGCGCGCCGTGGCGCCTCGTGGCTTGTTCCCCGTAGCGCCGCGGCGCCTGCCCGCCGTACAGGACTTGCTGATTTCGCGATTTTAGGTCGTTTTCGCCCAAATTGAAGTGGGATGGACGGAAATTTGACCGAAATATGTTCTGACTTCGATGAGGAGCAGGGAATCTATAAAAAGAGAGGCAAGCAAGCAGAGAAAGGATCCAATTCTTCATCTACATTCTTAAATTCTTCTTTAGATTTTCTTATGGCCCTGCGTGGCTAGTTCTTTTTAGTTGGTTGAGGTGAGTTGAAACCTCAAGGGATTTTTATACATTGTGAGATGTGGATTTGATGTTTTTATTTCAATTTGATTTGAAAATTGATTGTTCATCTGTTCTTATTCTTAATGATTATTCATATGATTCCTAGGAGGCCTACTAGTATTTTGTCTGTTTTAATCTACCGCTTAATTATGTTTTGAACAAAGTCTTCAATTCTGCGATTCGTGAGGCAAATAGGTTTGAGGGTTTTGGATTATAAATTATTGAACCTATGAAGAATGATTAACTAAATTAGATATAGCCGATGTGTTTATATTTGTTTAGCTCTGTTAGTTTCTTTAGTTCTTCATGCGGTTAACAAGTTATTTTTTACCAATGTGCTAAAAGATGGCTTGTTAATTAGGGTTTTATTAGTGCAATTGTCATTAATTTGCTAGGCTTAAGGAGAAACAGGGTTAAACCCCCAATGATAGATATTCATTTACAGATTGATTATGTTGTCGATGATCAATGTAATCCCTTGACGGTGGATACCAACCGAAACCAACGTCTTTATCATTAATCACTTTCTCTTATTTATTTTCATTATTGTTTACTTTACTTAATTTGCAATTATCAATTCCCCCCTTTTTAATCACATAAGGTAATTCCAGTCTCTGTGGGATCGACCCTTACTCCCACTACCACAGGTTAGTTTTGAGGTAAGGTATCAATTTGGGTGTACTTACGACAGTACGCACCAAATTTTGGCGCTGTTGCCGGGGACTGCGTCATTACTTTTTGTGAATTTTTTGATTTATGCCTGTAACTCGTTCTTCTAATTCTCAAAATTTATAGTTCAATCCAGATATTGGAAAATCTGTATACAAGCACAGAAGAAAAATTCAAGAAAACGTTTATTAGGATAGGGAGGAAGTGATCATGGCCAGACACCCCACTCTAAAAGAGCTACAGATTTGCATCAACAACCCTTATGCATTACTTTTCCTAATCTTGATGACAATGTTAATTTTGAGTTGAAATCTGGATTAATTCATCTCTTACCAAGTTTTCATGGTCTTGCAGGTGAAGACCCACATAAACATCTGAAGGAGTTCCATGTAGTATGTACCAGTATGAAGCCCCCTGGAGTAACTGAGGAACAAATAAAACTCAGGGCTTTTCCTTTTTCCTTAAAAGATTCAGCCAAAGATTGGTTGTATTATTTGCCCTCTGGTACTATCACTACCTGGAATGAGATGAAGAGAATGTTTTTAGAACATTATTTTCCTGCATCTAGAGCCGCTACTATTAGGAAAGAAATATGCGGCATTAGGCAATTGCATGGTGAAACGCTTTATGAATATTGGGAGAGGTTTAAGAAACTTTATGCAAGCTGCCCACATCATCAGATTAGTGAGCAGCTACTAATCCAATATTTTTATGAAGGTCTTTTGCAGGGAGATAGGAGCATGATAGATACAGCTAGTGGAGGAGCACTAGTAGATAAAACTCCTGAGGCAGCGAGAATCCTGATATCAAATATGGCTGCCAATTCACAACAATTTGGCGTTAGGCATGATCCTCCTATTAGGCATGCCCAGGAGGTAAGTACTACTTCTCTTCAGAATCAAATATCTGAACTTACTTCTCTTGTGCGCTAAATGGCTACAGGTACACTACAATAAGTTAAAGTATGTGGAATATGCTCAGCCACAGGGCACGCAACTAACATGTGTCCTACACTTCAAGAGGAATCCACAGAACAAGCGAATGCTGTAGGAGGTTTTCCTGGCCAACCAAAGAGGTATGATTCATATGCCAATACATACAATCCTGGATGGAAGGATCATCCCAATTTCAGATATGGGAATGCACAAAATAGGCCTACAGGACAAAATTTTCAACAAAATCAACAAGCCTATTATCCTAGACAGAATGCATCCCAGGATCAACAGGTAAGTAATCCGTTGGAAGACATTGTGAAAACTCATGTACATAACTCTCATCAATTTCAGCAAGAAACAAGAGCTAGCATTCAGAATCTGACAACTCAAATAGGTCAGTTAGCAACTACAGTGAGTCGATTGGATGCTCAGAACTCCGGTAAGTTACCTTCTCAAACTGTGGTGAATCCTAGAGAAAATGTTAGTGCAATTATTTCAATTAGTGGTAAGGAAATTGAAGGCCCACTATCCGTCTCTTCTCCTAAGAAAACTGAAAAATCAATTAAAGAGAATGAAGCACCTACAGGTAAGTCTCCTTCTAATCCAAATTATGAAGTAGTGCCTCCTTTTCCAGAAGCTCTTAAAGAGAATAGGCTAAATGAGAAAACTTTTGAATTGTATGACATCTTTAGAAAATGTGAAGTTAATCTCCCCCTTCTAGATAACATTAAACAGGTGCCAAGATATGCAAAGTTCTTGAAAGAACTATGTACTCAAAAAGAAGGGCAAAAATTAAAGGATTTTGAAAAGATTCATATGAGTCAGAATGTATCTGCTATGATACAGACAAAACTCCCCACTAAATGCAAGGATCCAGGTATGTTTACTATTCCATGCAAAATTGGGGGAACTCGCATTGAAAAGGCTATGTTAGATTTAGGAGCTTCCATCAATGTTATGCCATATTCTGTATATACATCTTTGAATTTGGGACCATTGAAATTTGTAAATTTGATAATTCAACTAGCAGACAGGTCCACTGCATATCCTAAGGGAATAATTGAGGATGTCTTGGTGCAGGTAGATGATTTGGTGTTCCCTACAAATTTTTATGTGCTTGATATAGACAATGGGGATTTTACTTCTCCAATATTATTAGGGAGACCATTCTTGAAAAACTCCAAAAACAAGATAGATGTTCACAATGGGACACTCACTATGGAATTTGATGGTGAAGTAATAAAATTCAATATGTATGAAGCCATGGAACACCCAGGTGATGATACTCCTATTTGTTCCATTAATGTACTTGATTCGTTGGCATACGATGTGTTTGAATTAGATGAAAAGGATAAAATGGAGGAAAGCGTGAACAAATCTATAGCAGCAGATGATGGTGAGATAGACTTAGATGAAGGAACAAAGGAGAAACTGGCTGCACTCAATGATTTTTCAGAAGGGCCACAAGAAGGTAAGGTTACTTATAAGGAATTATCAAATTCTGATACTACTCTTGCACCTTCTATTTTGCAGGATCCTGGGTCTAATTTGTCACCTCTTCCCAATCACTTGAAATACTTGGAAGTAGGAGATGCATCACCTATTTTAGTTGCCAAGAATTTGGGTGTTAAAAAAGAAGAAGAATTGATGCATATTTTTTAGAAAAAAAGAAATGCCATTATAAAAACAATTGCAAACCTTAAAGGTATAGACCCGACTGTAGAGTTGCCTCAAGTTCTAGAAATTAAAGGGGTTAGACCTTTTAAAGGTAAGAAATCTCTCCCTTCGTTAGGACCACTTGTTATTACTAATGTGGCTTCTGGTTATGCAGTTGAATTTCAAGGATTGAATCAGTCTGAAAAATTTAAAGTGAACATCAAAGAGCCTCCATGAACAAAGATAGGGAGCTGAGTCGAGTCAACGACGTAAAACAAAGGCGCTGGTTGGGAGGCAACCCAACAACCATTCTTCTTCTTCTTAATTTTTCTATTCATAGTTTAATTTTTCTTTATTTTTTAAAAAAAAATTTTGCAAATCTGCAGACGTACATGCACCGCAGTGCTCATTGTCCAGACTGGGCGAGCGCCGCAGCGCTTTAGAACAGCGCCGCAGCACTACGAACCCAGAATGGGTGAGCACCGCGGCGCTCCGCGTTTCAGCAGAAAGCACCGCGGCGCTCTCTATAAGAGGGTCGCGAGCCCTCTTGTCTTCCCCCTCTATTTTTGCTTGCTTTCTAAATCCACTTTCTTGCCTTGAATCAACCATACCCACCTCCCATTACGTTATCTTGCTTACATTACATGATTATGCATCTTTTTTGCAGGATTATACACTTCTTTTCAGCATTTGAGCTGGATTCCAAACCAATTTTCAAGGGTTCTCAAGAAATTTTTATCTCACACTTTCCAGCCACAAATCACGATGAATTGGGTATGATTTACTTTGTTTATCCTGCTGAATTTGATCTCTATACTTCATTGCTACTGGTTTTCACTGCATTGGGACTTCAAGCTACAAATCTACCATCCATTATATCCATCTTTCAAGAGCGCACACTAGGTGTTTGATAAAACGCCCCAGTGAATCTGCCAAGTGCAATGGCCCCAAAAACTTCCAAATTAGGCATCTCAAAGAGAAAGAACAGAATTGAGGACCCTCCAGCATTCGACACCGTGGCTTTTGTGACTGAAGAGGTTTATCAACACCACATCAAAGTGGTGGTGCATAAGCCTATAGTTCCAGAGCGTGGATTTATTATCACCGAAGGGCTACCTCACAGAGACAATATCCTCCATAGGCATTGGAAAATTTTCTGCAGGAACCCAAAACCAGGAGTTATTCCTGTGGTACAGGAGTTCTACTCCAATGCCATAGTTCACGAACGTCATAAAGCACGGGTTAGATGCAAGATGGTGCCATTCACTCCGCACGCCATTAATGAATTCTATTCACTACCTAATATTGAGGATGATGGATATACGACGCTTCTTCAATCCTACATTGACTTTGAAGACATTATATGCACTCTATGCTACAGGGGGGCCTCTTGGAAATTGGATAGCAATGGCCATCCGTTATACCTTACTGGAGCTGATATGAATAAAGTGGCTAAAGTATGGCACTATTTCGTGTCAGCAAGATTCATGTCCAGCTTTAACATGAGTCAAGTCAGGAGGGACAGGGCCATTTTGCTTTATGCAATACTAAAGGGCCTTTCTATTGATGTAGGCAAGATTATTCATAGGCAGATGCTTAGCTATATTAGTGCTAGAGGCGGATCCCTCTTTGCCCCTAGTTTAATTACTGGTCTATGTCAGAAGGCAGGAGTAAGCTGGGATTCCACTAAGGCTCTCATTCACCCAATGAGACCTATTTCCTATGTAGACATACAAAAATACAAAGGCCATGAAGAAGCAGTAGAGGAGGAGCTAGGGATTCAGCCAGTACCTACAGAGGAACCGGGCAGCAGCTCAGCTCCACCACCATCCCAGCATACCATTGAAGATTTATGGGAGCGCACAGAGTGTCTGAGCCATCAAATGAACGATCTGGTCCTCTACCAGCACTCAATTGCACAGCATCGTCATGCATGTTTTAGCCAGTTAGCTCATGCCTTGAACCTCCCAATTGCTTTCCCGGCACCTCCTGAACCACCCTTTAGGCCTGCACCTGAGCATGATGAGATGGATGGTGATAATTAATCAAGGAAGTTTCACTGAACCCCTCCTTATGTTATTACTTGTCCCTATTATATTCTCTTTTATATTCTTACATTGGGGACAATGTATGTTTTAAGTGTAGGGGGGTCACTTTATGATTCAGCTGGATGACTGTATAATAAATCATACACTTGTGCACTTTCCTACTTTGATGCATAACTATAATTTTATGATATGTGCACTTTTAATCCTGTCATGAGGTGATCATGTGAACAAAATTTCAATTTATGAGTTTGTGATAGCTGAACCAATAGCCAATGATATAACTGTTTAAATTGCTTATAGCTCTTGGGAGACGTAGGAAAGTCATAATTATGTGTAATTTTAATTTCTTTTCAATTTATGATTACCTATTTTCTAAAAATCCTGAAATTCTTTTGCACAATAATTTTGGATATTTAATTTATCTTTTACTTAGAAAAAGATTATATAACTCAAAAATATTTTATAATCTCATTTAAATTTCTAGAACTTTTTTAAATGCTACTTGAGGCGAAATCCTATGCTAATTCTAACAATTAGGAGATGATTTAGGCAAAAAATTTTGATGAGATTGTGCCTTTCAAGCTTAACCCAAACAAGTGAATATCCTTAAAACCTCTATTTTGAGCTTAATTAACATTTTATTCTATACCCATAAAACAGCCAAGACCAAATTTTTGTGATTAATACCTTTATTTTTTCTACCTAATTCACTCATTCCATAATTAATTTCTGAATATTTGTTTTATAGATCTACATTAATGAAAGGGTGGAAGGGTGGAGCAAGGACAAAAGAAAGAAATATATATATATATTCTCAAAAGACTAATGAAAGTCTATCCAGTGATTGAAAAAGAAGAAATAGAGTATCAAAGGAAAGTAGAATGCCAAAAAGCAAGGAAATAAGTGTGGGGGAAAAAAATTCCCCAATCTTGAGAATTAGCTCAAATAGATCAGAGTTAATCATGTGATGTTGGGAGATTAAGCTTTAAATTATATCTTTTATCTCACCTCATAGCCTAGCCACATTACAAGCTGAGTTTAGTCCTTTTGATCCTAAGAAGTAGTTTTAGCCTACATTAGTGGAGAGTAGCATGAAAAATAAGTCTATGGAAATTTTAAATAGAGAGCCATGCTATAATTCTTGAGATATATAAACTCAATTTGGTAAAAGAAAATTAAATTATTCAAAGACACACACACTATGGATTTTAGGGAATAAAATTATAAATTGCATTTGAATTAAATGTTGCACATGGCCATGAAATTTTCTGAAATTTCTTCAAGAGCATACAATTTTGACTATGAGGCAGCACATTGGTAAGCCATTCACTCATTTCATATATTGAATTCTGTTTACATGAATCAATGTTTGCTTGAGGACAAGCAAAAGAGTAAGTGTGGGGGTATTTGACATGCTATAAAATAAGCATGTTTTTGACATATTTTAAGTTTCTTTTTATTTAATTTTAGTAGAAAATAGATTTGAATTAATTGAGTGTTGTGTTTTGTGTTTTAGGAATAATAAAGAAGAAATGAAGAGGAAAATAAAGAGAAAATCATAGAAAAATGCTGATTTCTGACCTTTCATCACTAATTGAGGCATATCTCACTCATTTGGACTCCGATTAAGGTGATTTCAGTGGCTATGGAAAGAAGAGACATAGAGCTATAACTTTCATGTTCGACACTTTGGGAAATTCCAGAAGATTCTGGGCTCCACTGCTCTCACAAGAGAGCGTCGCGGCACCACGTTAGGACAAATCTGGAGCGCCGCGGCGCCTGAGCACCTTTGACGCAGACCGCCATGGTGCTCAACCCAGTGTGCTGTGGCACCCTGTGGCTTGTTCCCTGTCGTGCCGCGGCGCTCTACTTAAGCGCCACGGTGCCCGCCCGCCGTACAAGACTTGCTGATTTCGCGATTTTAGGTTGTTTTCGCCCAAATTAAAGTGGGATGGACGGGAATTTGACCTAAATACGTTCTGACTTTGATGAGGAGCAAGGAATCTATAAAAGGAGAGGAAAGCGAGCAGAGAAAGGATCTAATTCTTCATCTACATTCTTAAATTCTTCTTTAGATTTTCTTATGGCCCTACGTGGCTAATTTTTTTTAGTTGGTTGAGGTGAGTTGAAACCTCAAGGGATTTTTATACATTGTGAGATGTGGATTTGATGTTTTTATTTCAATTTGATTTGAATATTGATTGTTCATCTGTTCTTATTCTTAATGATTATTCATATGATTGCTAGGAGGCCTACTAGTATTTTGTCTGTTTTAATCTACCGCTGAATTGTGTTTTGAACAAAGTCTTCAATTCTGCGATTCGTGAGGCAAATAGGTTTGAGGGTTTTGGATTATAAATCATTGAACCTATGATGAATGATTAACTAAATTAAATATAGCCGATGTGTTTATATTTTTTTAGCTCTGTCAGTTTCTCTAGCTCTTCATGCGGTTAACAAGTTATTTTTTACCGATGTGCTAAAAGATGGCTTGTTAATTAGGGTTTTATTAGTGCGATTGTCATTAATTTGCTAGGCTTAAGGAGAAACAGGGTTAAACCCCCAATGATAGATATTCATTTACAGATTGATTATGTTGTCGATGATCAATGTAATCCCTTGACGGTGGATACCAACCGAAACCAACGTCTTTATCATTAATCACTTTCTCTTATTTATTTTCATTATTGTTTACTTTACTTAATTTGCAATTATCAATTCCCTCCTTTTTAATCACATAAGGTAATTCCAGTCTCTGTGGGATCGACCCTTACTCCCACTACTACAAGTTAGTTTTGAGGTAAGGTATTAATTTGGGTGTACCTGCGGCAGTACGCACCAAATTGTATGGTAATAGTTATATTTTGATGAATGATTGATTATGTACCTACGATTATATTTTGATATTTATTTACAGATTGATTATGTTCATGGCATGATTACCAATGATTTATTGTAATAGTTATATTTTGATGAACATACTTGTTATTGAAAGCATATTTTTGGCTATCATTGTGAAAAGAAAAGAAATGAGCACGGTCACATGGAAATCCGTATGGTGCACTAGTAGGGGACGCCCTACAAACGGTTATGATCATGTTAATGAGAAAAGAAAGAGAAAATGGGCCATGTCGGACGGAGCGAGAAAAGCCCGTACCAGAGAGTAGAAGATACTCACCCTGACCGGGGTAGCTTGAAATGAGAATAAGTTAATGACCATCATATGATATTCTGAAAATAATTAATCCTGTCATACATATCATTATTGTATGATTCTTATGTGCATAGATATAATGCATTCATGTAACCAAAGATATTTCCTGTAGTTTATACAGCTAAACATGACATGATGAACTATATTGATGGTAAATTATGATTTATTGTTGAACTTACTGGGATTTAATTCTCACTATATTTCCATATCATGTTCAGAAGAATAAATATGCAGATTTTCTCTATGACACTTATTATTTCTGTACGTTGGATCGAGTTGCCCTACCTTGGGCAACTTCTAGTTATTTCAAATGTATCTGTCGTAGATGTGACTGAGATTCCGGTGGACGTGCCACCCGCACCAGTGTCCCCGGAAGTAGTCGACATATATGATTAGAGCTAATATGTATCTTTGTACAAATGTTTGTAAAAAATGGTGTGTAGTTTGTAAAATAATAGTGTGTATGGAAACTCAATATTGTATCACTGTTAATAACAATTATGCTTGGTTAAAGTGATTATTATTACGGGTTAAGTGGTTAGAATTAAAGTAGTAATAACTTCATGGAATTTTACAAATATAAAAAAAAATATTTGTTACATTTACATAAATGGAGTTGTTACATTTTCAGGTCAATTCCCATGTCCCAAAGGTTGGAGAAAAGAATGATATGCAAAGGAAATTCAAAAGGATAAAAAATAGAGGAAAAATTCGAGAAAATAGAAGTTTCAACATGAAACACGGGTGACCCATGTCACAGAGCATGAAGCACAGGCAAAATTTTGGAAAATTTGATGACTCCAGCACCAAGCACGGGTAAGTCGTGCTCCGTACAACGGCAGACAGCCCAGCACACCTCTCTCGTGTTGCTAAACATGAGCCATTCCAAGGAGAATTGAAGTGTAGCCCAGAACACGGGTGAGCCGTCTTATCCAACACGGGGGGGCTATGTTATCCAACATGGCCTGGCCTAGGTCGTGCCTCACAAAAAAAAAAAGAGAGCAAAAGGCCATTCTAGCCTGAAGCACGACCGTGCTTCGGGCCCAGGGAGCTATTTTTCCCAAATCTTCCCTCATTTTTCCTTCTGTGTTTCATTCCCCCTCTTCTTGTGCCTTAGGTCGGGTTTCTCCCAGTATTCCTATGTTCCTCCCTTCTCTCATCTCCTTCCCTCACCTCTAATCCTTCTGCAAGCTACCAAACACCACAACCCGAGCCTCATATTCCCCTGCATTGTAACAACCTCTTTTTTTTTCCTTTATTATTATACAATATTGAGTTCACATACATGTCATTCATCAAAATAGACGTATAACATATCAAACACATAGATATTTACATCTTGTTTATTTTGGTTGACCAATTTCAGAGATACAGGTGCGGGTGGTTGCACCTTCACCGGGATCTGAGCCAACTCGACCACAAACATCTTATTTGATTCTGAAATCTGCCCAACATAAAGTAACTCGATCCAATGTGCACTAAAAGCCAGAGCCTTAGAAACAAAAGCTGCATAAATAATTTTCTGAACATGATATGGAAATATAGTGAGAATTAAATCCCAGTAAGTTCAACAATAAATTATCATCAGTAAAGCTCATCATGTCATGTTCAGCTGTATAAACTATAGAAAATATCTTTGGTCACATGAATGCATTATATCTATGCACATAAG
This sequence comes from Gleditsia sinensis, assembly GCA_037074535.1. Taxonomy (NCBI): domain Eukaryota; kingdom Viridiplantae; phylum Streptophyta; class Magnoliopsida; order Fabales; family Fabaceae; genus Gleditsia; species Gleditsia sinensis. The sequence continues at coordinate 27,220,561 of CM073466.1, forward strand.
AATCATACTGTAATGATATTTATAATATGATTAACTATTTTCAAAATATCATATGATGGCCATCAACTTATTCTCATTTCAAGCTACCCCGGTTAGGGTGAGTATCCTCTACTCTCCGGTACGGGCTTTTCTCGCTCCGTCCAACATGGCCCACTTTCTCTTTCTTTTCTCATTATCATGATCATAACCGTTGGTAGGGCGTCCCCTACTGGTGCACCACACGGATTGCCATGTGACCGTGCTCATTTCTTTTCTTTTCACAATGTTAGCCAAAAATATGCTTTCAATAACAAGTATGTTCATCAAAATATAACTATTACCATAAATCATTGGTAATCATGCCATGAACATAACCATTTCAAATATCACTTTATAAAATATTTCCATGTCAAAATTTCACACTTACGATGGTAAGAAGTTCATACAATGGCAATGACTATGGCTATACTAGTCATTTATTAAGATTCATCTTCTTTTTTAAATACTAATTTTATTTCTTTATTTTCTTGATGCAGGTTTTCATCCTATCTAACCTTCTCTTACTAATCAAAGCATAACTCACTCAATTTAACTCTGATGTAGGTGATCTTGGTGTCCATTTCAAGATAAAACAATTATCTAAAATGATTATGTTGAACATTGTAACGAAAAATTAAGAAACAAAGGTGATATTACTCCCTCAAAATACAGGATACTTCCTCTCGGATAGGTTCTGACCTTTACTGACTAATTAGACCATATTTCCCAAATTGGAACTCCAAATTGAGTTATTCCAGTTGGTAAAAATCCAAGAGCCATATATCTATAATTGTTATGTTGGCGCGCTATTTTAATTCCCTACAGAATATTCCCAAAAATTCAAAAACTAAAGCAATAATAACATACTCTTCCCTGAAAAAACATTTTCTGACCTCTGCTTACTAATCAGATCATATCTACCTCATATGAACTCCAAATTGCATAATTCCAGTGGGTATATTTCCATGAGACATAGATATATAACTTTAATGTTAACCATTTATTTTAATTCCATACAGATAATTCCCGGAAATTAAAATACAAAAGCTGTCCTAACATAATCTTCCCTGATGAACCATTTTCTGACCTTGGCTTACTAATCGAACCATATCTACCACATGTGAACTCCAAATTGAATTATTCCAGTGGCTAAAAATCCATGACACACATATCTTTAATTCTTATGTTAACCATTTATTTTAATGCCCTACCAATAATTCCCAGAAATTACATTACCGAAGCTATCCTAACATATTCTTCCCTGATGATTCATTTTCTGACCTTTGACTACTAATCAGACCTTAGCTACCTCATATGGACTCCAAATGGAATGATTCCAGTGGGTAAAAATCCGTGACACATATATCTTTAATTTTTATGTTAACCATTTATTTTAATTCCTTATAGATTGTTCCCAGAAATTAAAATACCGAAACTTAAAATTTTGTCAACCATAGCCATACCCATGCAGAACTATCTACACCAACCTAAGTATTCAAACATACATCACATGCAAGATCAATATGTAACATGATATAGCAACATCCATGACCAATTATAAAAGTTTTAAGATCAAAATCTCATATAAATATTATGAGTTTCAAAGGTTTTCTTCAAAAAGAAATATTGTTAAACTTACCTGGAGCACTTAGTCCCCTAGACTTCTCCTTCCTCTTTCTTCCTTTCTTTCTCTCCTTTCCTCACACTACCTTGCTTCTATTTTTGCTCTCCCTCACTTGGACAAAATTATAATGTTGTAAGGGTTGGTTTTCTTATATAGTCCACCAAATAATTCACATTTCATGATCATGGGTCTACCTTATCACAATTAGGATACACTTTGTTGAATTTTTGGAAAACAAACAACTTATGTTCTTGTCTTCCTCTTCCTTAGTCAAGATATGCATAGAAAAAGGAGATTTGTATTTTGAAAATTATGATGATATGTTCTTAAGATATGGGGCAAGATCCCTTTGATTTAGGGATTCATTTCCTTTTTCTTTTGTCTTAATCAAGTATGATAGATTTGCCTTTTTAAGTGGCAAATTTCTAGCCCTTGAATTTTCCTTACTTAACTAAAACTATTTGTGTAGGATAATGATGTTTTGTCATAATGCTATGTATTATTACCCACTTGCTAAAGTTATGAATGTAGGATATAGATGTTTTTGTCCTAAAGCCTTGTATTATTATGCCACTTGCCAAAATGATGAATGTAGAATCACACCACTTGCTAAATTTTTGTCTTAATGCCATGTCACTTAATCTTGATTACACCAATATTTCATCACTTTAATTTTATTTTTTATTTTTATTTTTTCTCTTGGGTTTGGGCTCATTCTTGCCCATTTTCCTTACTTTGGTTAAAATTCTACCTTTCATAATGGGCTTGGTCACATTTTCATGAATTTTGGGCTACCGGTTCAATTTCTATATCCTAGTCCAAGTCTATGTTTTATTTCTTCCTTGGGCTATCCTATTGGCTTGCTAAAAATTCATGTGAAGTAGAAACACTCTATATGAAGTGTCTATAGGTTAAAGCCCAATTACGGGTGGAGATACTAAACTTAGTAACTTTTGCTCTTAAATTAAGAAAAATTACCATAATCCGATCTTCTTGAAATTTTAAGACCTTTACTTACTTCACAAAAATTTATCTTTCTTTACCTAAGAATTTCACCTTTCTTTAACATGTTTATTTCTAATATTTTCTCTTAGGTTTTCTTTCTTTACTTATTCCATTAATATTAGAACATTTCTATGCATATATGTAAGGTGAAGAATTTCTAAGGAAAATATCTAAAAAATTACGGGATGTTACATGCATCACCTGTGCCCCCTTTAGAGCTCATCCATGCTCTTTTCCTGTACTTCCATGTCCTTCTCCAACCTTCCAAATCTCCTTCTCCATCTTCATCCCCTACTACATCTAAGCCCTAACCAGTCACCCTTAACTCAATTCCCATCTTCCCGTGCCCTAGTTCCTTACTATCCCTCTCTCTCTTAGTCTCCCCCACCCATAAATTTCTCACCTGTGCCCTCTTCCCTAAACCCAAAAATTCTCCCCTCCCTAAATCCCAGTTTTCCCTTGCCTAACCAAAAATATTTCCCCCTTCCCAAACATGTATTCCCCTTCTCCTTAACCATCATGTGCACTCCTCTGTACATTCTTAGCCTATTCCCCTATTCTCACACTCCAGAGTCCATATACCCTTGCATCAACTCCTTGCTGCATTACTGGTTGCTCAATCTTCATTGTTGCTTCCCCATCCAGGTAACTCTGGTCTTTACTTCTCTTGAATGTTGCACTGGTTTTTCTGAGACTTCTCTGCAGCATTGGAAATAATATTTTGCCTAATATTCCTTGGACAATTTCTGCCTCAACTAGACATTATATTGTGCTTAAATTCTTTTGAAGCTTGTTATCTGAATTAAGCCAAGTTAACAATGGTTATTTTGCTATTCTTCTGGTTAATCTGAATTTTTCCTAACTAATGCCTTGTTTTGACTATCTTAACACTAGTTTGCCTGGATTTTTCTCTGATTTGTGTTTAATTATTTTATAGTGTCCTGATATAGTTAGTGTCATTTGCAAATAGTCTATTATTATTTTTGGTGTTTGATTATCCCACTCCCCATTACATTCTATCTGTATATCATTATAAATAGGTCACAAAAGAGCCAGAACTGGCCAATCTTCCTCCCAAACCTAGCAACCACATAGAGAATGGATTCAAAGATTCTCTCAACCTTCTCACCAAATAAATGAGTATGGTACGTGTTTGTTGATGATAATCAATGAAAATAATACGATACTCTAGTTAAACGGGGAACGTTGAGTACCCAATACATGGAAAAGGAATGTTTGGACCGATTAGGAATTTTAACCAACGTCTACTACCTAGTTGATTGGATTTTGTGGAACACATTCATTGGATTACGTTACGCGACCTATGCCCAGACCACCTTAGAGTTCTTTAGTTCAATTAATATGGTCCTATTTCGGGGTCCCGGCTTCGATCAGAGCTTCATTAACTTCAGATTATTTGACTGTACATTTAGTTTATTATTGGCTGAATTTAATACATTATTTAGATTGCCTCCTAGGGGATATAAATCAATCCCCCTAAGTTTCCTTGCTCAACATTCTTGGAACTCTATTTCTGTGGGGAGGCAATATAATTCATCAGTTTCGAAATCTTTTTTTATTTGCAACCCCACATTTAGATATTTACAATACCTGATGACCCATACCGTTTTTGTTGGGGTTAAAAGTGATGGGGTTGCAAACCAAATGGAACTTTATTTTTTATAGGCCATGATACACGGTTATAAGGTGGATACTGGTACTTGTATGGCCTATCAGATGGCTAGGGTAGGTAATGCCACAAATGGTAAGGTGGTCATAAGGGGTCCAGTAACTGTACTAGCTAGATGGTTAGGATTAGAGGCAAATCTTCAGGATATGCAACCAATAGTTGGTAGCAGTAAGAATCATTTAGAATCCTGTCTACACATAAAATTAATTGTTAAAAGGAATATCGACTGCTGGTTACATCTACGTGGCCATAATATCTTTTACCTCCTTAACCCTACTAGGACAACAGTTACTAATGAAGAGAATTAGCTCTACCCTCTAGAAAAGGGTAAAAAGGGTGATGATGTTCCTGAGGGGGATGAATTGCCCCTAGAGTCACTTTTGGCTCTACCACCCCTACCTTATTTTCAATACTCTGACACTGCTGGTCCATCACATGTACCAGAGGAGGACCATGACTCTATTTCCTCACGGCTTAGCCAAATAGAGGATAAGCAATTAGCTCAAAAGGCCACCTTGCATGCAATGAATGACACAATCTAAAGCATGCAAGGAATGATGCAAGCTGGTACCAATGGCACCTAAGTAAGAATCCACCACCACCATATCTTGAAAACCAGTAAACAAGTAAGCTACTTCTTTCCTTGCCTATACATTCTTTGACACTGACATTGAGGACAAGGACAAGTTTAAGCATGGTGGAGTAGACTTTGAACTTTTTGTTTTCACTGGCTAAATTTTGGTTTTATACTGGCTGATTAAGTTCTCTTATGCATGTATATATTGAATCTCTCTTGATTAATTGAATGATCACATTGTTTACTGTTCTAGAGATAGATTGATGTAATATAGGATGATTTTAACTCATGAATATGTGATGCACAATAGAATATGAGATAGGTAGTTATTATTTTAGTCTCTTTCTTCAAACATTAAACCTTTACTTTTTTCAAAAATATCTCTTTTAATTCTACTATCAATTGTATGCCTTGTTTGATTTTAACACTATGAGAGTGTGAAGGTAGGGAGAGGTGAAAAATGAGGGAATATAAATCTCAAAAAGTTTTCACTTTGATTACCACTTCAAGGCACCAAAAAGGCCTTAATATAAGTACCTAGCTACCTTTACCCTAGTGATATGGAGCATAAAATACACTCACTGTATACTTTTATAAAAAAATGAATGAAATAAACAAAAGGAAAAAAAAGAAAAAAATGGGAAGTAAAAGCAATTGAGTGAGAAAAATAAAAATAAGGGTAAGGCAACATAGGGAGATCTAAATGATGAGGTGGCCTACTTGAGTGTCTAATAATCAATTTAGTGTAGACAATCGATGGTAACAATAAAAGTAGGTATATAATAAGGGAATTTGAGTTTAGTTTTAAAAGAACAAAGACTATCTAATAAATGTCTATTCATATATCTATTTTGTTCACAATGATTAAGTGAAGAATTACCTGTATTACATTTTTTCTGTTATTTGGAATTTGTATGCATATTCCCTCTTCTTGTTGATATGTCATGTTATTTACTTAAGGACAAGCAAAGGTTTAAGGATATGGGAGTTGATAAAGGAGAAAATTGAGTGTTTAACGGTTATATTTTATCCCATAATTAATAGTGAACTTGTGATAATTTTCCTACTTTTGGTTATGCTTTTCTCTAGATATTGCTTTGGTTTTTTTTATGTTTGTAGTTGAGCAAAAGAGGTTAAGAATTAAGGAAAAAAATTCATGTGAAGAGCCATATAGGCTTGCAACAAGCTGAGGAGGAAGCAAGGAGCAAACCCAGAAGAAATTGGCAAGAATTGTCATTCACAATCCCTAACACGGCTAGGTCGTGCTTGGTGTACCTGTAGCATGGCGAGGCCATGCTCTATGCAAAAGTTGGAAGAATTCCCAGATTTTTAGCCTGAAGCACAGCCAGGCCATGCTTTGTGTCTGTACACTCCGTATTTTTTAGGGTTTTCAGTAGTTTATGTTATATATCTATAAGAGGAAATGCATAGAAACATATCTAGACTTATTTTTACTCAATTTAGGGTTAGGAAACACCATTAGATTATGTTTAGATTAGATTAATTGCTTACTTTACGATCTTAGATTAGATTTGAGATGGATTCGCGTTTGTATTCTTAATTCATCTACTACAATCCAGGTTTTATCTTTCTAGCTTTACTTCTACTCCTACTTCTACTCTTTTCTCTTAGTTTGTATTGAACATTGATGAATGATTTAATGAATTTGATTATGAGTTATATTTCAATTATGCTTGAGTAGATATTGATCTAGGGTTTTGGTAAACCCATTTATGGTATGATGATACTGAATTATTGAATTGAATTGTAGAACTCTAATTGTGATTATTTATGGGTTAATTAGGATTAACTATTATGCACATGGATAAGAGTTGATAGAATTCCTATCATCGTTTTATCACATCTTAGGTTATTAATTGATGAACTGAAAGTTCAAAGTTAATACCAAAACTTAATAATTAATTAAGGATATCTTAATCATGAAAGTAGTTTAAGGTTCTCTAGGAATTGAATCAATTAATGGGTAGGAGAAAACCTATTAAGTGAATCACAAGGTTGGCATAGAACTTAATGGACTTAGGTTGAACTAAGAACCATGAAAGTAGGCAATTGGATTAACCTAGGTACCATTTGTAACGTTTAAAAGAGATTGTTAATTAATTAAGGCTAAACCATCCCTAATTACCTAGATTATTGCAATTAGAGGTACATATTGAATGTTGAATATCTTAGGTGTGGTAAACCCTAAACCCTAGGCTTTTGTTAATTGAATTCCTTATTCGCTTAATTGTGACATAATACCTATCGAATTACATTGATTTAGACAGCTTGATTCGTAGAATTCTAGTAATTGACCATTGTTCTCTGTGGGATACGACCTGTACTTGTCCAACTAGTTACAGTTACGCCATGTGCTTGTAATTAACTAGTGAAACATATAGAACACCTACTAAAGAATTCCTTAGCTCCATGAACACAGGAAAATCTACTGCACTAATACCATTTCGTCACAACCCTCACTGGAGGGACACATAATCGGCATGAGTAAAAGGTAAATCTCATCTTGTTAACTTTAAACCAAACTCAGGTATAAAAGAAAACTCACAACCATGTAAAAGGTTGCATAAACATTTTCACGCATAAACATACATCAGCATACATGTATCATATTCACATTTGGCACAAGGTCACGTTTCAAAAGAAATCGTTTCTTATCTATACATAAACATGGTCATAACATAACACTAGAGTGCACATAGAAGTAAGGATCTTTCTTATAATGCATACACTTACGTTAAAGTACAATTTATCAAATAGATAAAACAAAATGTAGATTCCTAAAGCAACATTGGCTCACCACTGAAGGACTCTAGCTTACTACTCAAATGGAGCTGTATTAGGCTATTTACTACTATCTAAAAGGTAAACATGTGAAGGGGAGAGTGTGAAATTCAATGAAAAAATAATCTTTACTATAACAAAAATAGAGCAAACCAAGGTACAAAGTTTATGAGTTTAAGACTGTAAAATAATGAGAAAGTTGTATTATAAGAATAAATTTCTTATAGTCACATTATAAATCATAACACTATCTGTAGTGTGTAACAAAGTTGAAAAAATTAACTCAGAAAAAAATATTGTATTATATATGTCCTTGGACATAATATCCACATTTCCAACTAGTAATACATTCTCAAATTTCCCATTTTATCTAAGATTACAGGCAAGAATTGCAAACACTGTTACCACCATCCCTGTTACAAGTGGGAATCATAGTCTCTTACTGCTTACCCTTATCCCTTTCCACAGGAAAAAATCACAATCTTGCACTGCTTACCATTGTCCATGTTCACTGTCAAGTTCTATCACAAAAGACAATCATTTGTATCAAAATGTTTAAGTCACTAGTCTACTATTAGGCCTATAAATTTGGATAAATCTCCTTCTTCAATACCATCTAAATCGTATCATTTAGCTTGACTTGTTAAATCATACCCCAACTTAACTCAAGAAAGTTTCATTTGACCAACTGAAGCTCAAGTGTTCTTACATGTCATAAATTAAATTCATCAATCATAATTCCAATGTAAAGATTTTTTTTATTAAAATGAAAGATATTGAATTCAAAAAAATTTAAAGAAGCAATTTAAAAAGGAACCTATAATAGGCCTCAAAACCTATATATCCACTTTGTAATTTCCAATTCTATATATAAAACGAAATCATTGTTTATATTGGCTAGAAACACTATTTACATGATAAGAAAGTTACTCTAAGCATGTGAAACTTCTAACCTTAATATTTTAATCATTTTTAAGGCTACCTATGTTATTAGTTTCGTGATTTGAGTATCTAAGCATGCTTATTTGAAGCTTATCTCTTTAGGGATTTCTTCTTTAATTGTTCGACAACACTCCGGCCATTTTCAAATGAAACCAAACTGTGAAAATCGAAGGTTTCTTCACTATGAGTCTAACGATACTTTTGATTTTCCAAATAGAGGCCTATGTTGTAAGATATGGTAGAAAGTGGTTAGAGAAAGAAAGAGAGGCTCGGGGAGGAAGAATGGCATAAGAGACTTTTTTTATAGAACTAAAGGTATTTCAGTCATTTTTCCTAGCATCACGACGCGGGGCTCTTATCCTTGTGATGTGGCCTATTCTAGATTCTTGGAAATCAACCTTCAGAAGCTAGAGTCACGACAAAATTATAGGCATCATAACAGTGAAGGTTCTATTTTATGACTTAAGTTTCTAGGAAATTTTACCATCATGATGATAGGAAGGCTACATTGCGATGGTGAGCCTCCTGACTAGTTGTTTCATACTTAGCCTCAAATTGTCACAAAACCTCCTAAAACCCATCTTGAAACATCCAACAACAACATTAATTACCAAAATTAGCCAAAGCACATGATTTAAGGGAAAAATATGAGTAATTAAATCTGGGGTTATTACACATGATCTCATAATTTAACCTCTATATGATGTTAGTACAGCTAGCGAATGGAAATGGAATACAAACCAGCTTCAAGTCCTAGTTGGACCTTTCACAAGATTTCAGGCTAAAATATTCAAAGAAGCACTTAATATCTAATTCTAGAGGCCCACCAAGGAGATACCTACATTACTACAAAAGAAGAGCCAAAACTGATCCATTTCATTAAAACCCACTTAAATATGGGTCAAGACCAGCCAATCTAAATATGGACCTAAAGTACAAGAAGATTCAAGGCTAAAGATTAAATATAGGCCTAAAATCAATGAATTATTTTATAGCCTTATTTAAGCTACGTTTTTCTTATTTATTTAACTTTACTTTTAGTTTGTTAGACTAGGAAAGTTTCCTATTTTGTGGTTTCCTTGTCTGACTAGAAGAGTTTCCTATTTTTAATTTTCCTTACTTTGTAGGAGTTTACTATTTCTAATTTTCCTTGCCCTATAGGAGTTTCTTATATAGTTTTTCTTGTTTGTTTAGGTAATTGGCCTATAAATAGGCATGTATGCTCTTGAACAAGACAGATTATCATTAATAATATTGAGAGTGTTTTCTCTTTGGTTCTTCAAAGAACTCTTCTGAGCTTATCAAGATTTTCTTGTGGCGTTCAAACAAGACTTATCACTCACAATCTTCTTCTTTCTTGAGTGTGGTGTCTACAATATTTTCTTTTACCTTTGGTTCTTATCTTTTTATAGATAACAGGTCAAGGTCATCTTCTTTTGTTTATTTTGTTATAAATCTAAATTAGAATACAATCCTTGAAATTGCATCCCATATTGATTTCATGTCTCACTACTCTTAGTGAGGTTTATATTAGGGTTTCATATTATATGGTATTAGAGCCTACCCTCGACTGGCAAGGTGGGTTGGTTAGATCGCCGACTGAGACTCGTTGTCAAAAAATTGTTCTGTGGTGGTAGCTCATGGTGTAGCCTACATACACCTTGTACGAAGATGTGCAAGTCAAAGAGTGGGCGAATGATGTTATCTGTGCAATGGTGAGAGTGATTATCGAGTGAATATTGACAAAGTCCCACATCAGTTAGTGATGGAAGTCTTGGGTGTTATATATATGGGTTCACAATCCTCCCCTTACGAGCTAGCTTTTGAGGTGGAGTTAGGTGGGTTCATATCACTATATGCGAATCTTGTCCTATTTTTTTCTTTCCTTTTACCTACCATAACCAAATTCAAGGAATCCCTATAAAATTGGAGTAATTTCCTAAGAGATTGAAGGTGATGAAGTGTTAATAGTGTTGAATTTTATGTGAGAAAAGAAAAAAATTGAGAGCAAAACTCATATATAGGTATTAAAATAAGAGACTACTTACTCCTCACGTATAATTAGGACATTAAAGATCAGAATATTTTCACTTTTTATGAAAGATTAAGTATATAGTTTATTATATGCTTAACTTGATGTATTAAAATTGTAATAATTAGGCCGTAGTTGAGGATGTTAAAATGTATTTTTTTCTCTTTCAAAGCATGCAAAAACAATTTTTTAAATATTTTATTTCTTTACTTTTATTTTTTTATTAAAATGACACCCTTTTAATTTTTTTAATAATTTTTTCAACTCAAATAATCTCATTTTAGCTAACTTTTTATGTTAATGATAATTATACATGTGAGGACACGCTGATGGTGGTATAGGATTTGCCTAAACTCAGCATCCCACTAAGGTTTGCCCTACTACCATTCAAGAGGACACGCGAAGGGACTCTGTATGGGTCTTTCCCAAGCACACAACAAGGGAAGGCAAATAACATCTCATATAATTGGCATCTCGCCCATATATAGGAGGCATTCCACTCTCCTTCACATATAATCTCCCATGTGTTGGCCCTCACACGAGGCTAGCACCACCTCCCCTACTAGCTGAGGCAATCAAGGTGCGCACTAGGGCTAACATCACCTACTGTTAGCAGACAGTGTTTCCAATAGGATTCCTCCACAGAAAATACCATATGCATGTATGCCATATAATCCAATATAAAATTCTCAATATAAAATAGACTTTTCAGTCTCAGTATATATTTATCTGTCAAAACTTTCTAATCAGGGGAAACATATAATCATGCCCATATCCGAGGCAAACGTATCACTTTATAAATCAACGTCACATGCATAACATAATTTCTTTGCCGTGTAATGCGAAATACATTTAAATATCACATGTTCAATGTGTATCAAAATTCATTTCAAAATTTATACTCTTCTTGAACTAAATATCATACTTCAATCATTTCAGATATTTCAAACCATTTCAGAAACATATAAAAGTATAAATAACATGTAATCATATTCATTTATCAATGTAAAGTTCAAGAAGAATAAAAACAAGCCATAGGAAGAATTATCTACTCACCGGGTAAGGGTTCCTAATTGAACAACCCTAAAATTCTCGTTTCTGGTCCGAATTCAGTAAAAATAAATCCCAAAATCGAGTCCAAAAGGTCCAAAAACCTTGAAAATAACTCCGGATTTGCTAAATTTGGCCTATAGGAGATCGATCAACGCTAAGGGGTACTGTTCACTGCTAGAATCACTATTCACTACCACTATTCATCGCTGGGAATCACTATTCACCGCCACATAAAAATTTACCAAATGACTGAAAAGAATACATATCCTAATGTTTATCTAGTTTCTGAAACTATCTACGGTGTCAGATTTTCAATTGGAGGTCTCGAAGTAAAAGTTTCAGAAATTACCTTTTACGGAAATTTTCTACTTCAGATCGACGGCGATTCAACGATTGATTTGCAAAACTGATCAGTCAAAACCGTAGTACTCTTCATCCTGAATCTAGTAGCATCTTCAGTTTTGAGATCGGAAGCCACTATACTTCAGATCTTGAAAAAAAATCGAAGGTCACTATTTACTCACTATTCCTTCTTCGTTTTTTTTTCTTCGAAAGGTCTGATACTCCTCCATAATCTCCCCCACTTCCTCTTTTAATTTTTATTTATTTATTTATTTTTAATAATTATTTAACAATTAAATAATTAGATTTTCTTTTATATAAATTCATATAAATTCCATTTTTCATCCTAAAATATCCCAAAAATTTCTAAAAATTTCCATTCTCATAAATTTTTAGTTAAACTCTTAAATCATGATTTTTCTTAATAAAAATCATTATAAAACAAATTTCAAAATAAATATCTTTATTCATAATAAAAGAAAGAATATTTCTAAAAATACAACAAAAATGCTTTAGAGGTTGGTATAATTATTTTAAGCAAAACAATAATTATTTTACTTAAAAGTCTTCTTACTTTTAGCAAAACATAATCATTTATAAACAAATAAAAATATATTTGCTTATAGCAAAATACTATCATTTAAAAATAAAATTTACGCGCCAAAACATAAATTCTCATATTCCTTTTGTAATTCTTTAATCCATGTGATAAATAAAATTATTTCCACCGGTTCTTATCTCCATTTTCAAAATTCTCTCTATTATTCAAAATTTTCTTTACTTTAGACTTTATTAAATTTACGGCTGTTACATTCTTCCCCCTTTAACGAAATTCAGTCCCCGAATTTTATCACCGTATTGGCAGATAAACACTAACCTTATTGATTAAACAAAAGTGGGTATCTGGCGCGCATTTCATCTTCTCTTTCCCAGGTAGCCTCCTCAGAAGAATGATTTTGCCATATCACATTAACCATAGGAATTTCTCTTGATCGCAACTTTTTCACTTGTCGATCAGCAATGGACATCGGCTTTTCCTTATAAGTCAAATTCTTATCCAATTGAATCTCTTGGGGTTGAATGACATGAGTAGGATCCGGTAAGTATTTTCGCAACATAGACACATGAAATACTGGATGAACATCACTTAGTTCTGGTGGCAGACCGATGCAATATGCCACTGCACCTATTCTATTCAATATTTCAAAAGGGCCTGTAAACCGAGGGCTTAATTTTCCTTTCTTTCCAAATCTCATCACTCCTTTCATGGTTGATACTTTCAAGAACTCTTGTTCACCCTCTGAAAACTCTAACTCCCTTCGCCTATTATCAGCATACGCCTTTTGTCTACTTTGAGCTGCCTATAGCCTTTTTCTAATAAGTTTTACCTTGTTCAAAGTTTCTTGTACAAGATCTGGCCTTAGAAGTTTAGCCTCACCCACTTTGAACCATCCAATGGGAAATCTGCACCGTCTACCATACAAAGATTCAAATGGAGCCATCTGTATACTAGTCTGGTAACTATTATTATACGCAAATTTAGCCAAAGACAAGTACATACCCCAACATCCACCAAAATTAAAAATGTAGGCTCGGAGCATGTCTTCTAAAATCTGAATCGTACGCTCAGACTGTCAATCGGTTTGGGGATGAAAAGCTGTGCTCAAATCTAACTTTGTTCCTAATGCCTCTTGAAAAGCTTTCCAAAATCGTGCCGTGAACTGCGGCCCTCGATCAGATATAATAGATATAGGAACTCCATGTAACCTAACTATTTCTTTTAAGTAGAGCCTTGCATACTAAGCTACGTTATAGGTAGTTTTCAAAGGGTAGAAAGTGTGCTGACTTCGTCATGCGGTCTATAATGACCCAGATAGAATCATATCCTTTGGGAGTCTTTGGTAATCCCTTAATGAAATCCATAGTAATTCTCTCCCACTTCCATTCTGGTATTTTTATTCGCTGATGTAACCCTACAGGTCGTTGATGTTCAGCTTTCACCTGTTGGCATGTCAGACAATGGGAAACAAACTCTGCGATATCCCTCTTCATACCATCCCACCAATACATTTCCTTCATATCATGATACATTTTTGTCGTTCCTGGGTGTATGGTATATGTAGATCGATGTGCTTCCTCCAAAACTTATTTTCTCAAATCATTAACATTTGGGACACATAATCGTCTACCGTATCTTAATACCCCTTCAGTATCCCCTGAGAATTCAGAATCCTTGCTATCCTTCAATTCATTCTTAATCTTGAGTAAACTAGCATCCTTGTCTTAATCGGCTTTGATTTGCTCAACTAAGGAAGATTAGAGCTGCACATGAGCCAATAATATTCTCGGTTCTTTTACTTCAAACTTTATCCCCTTACTTTCTAACTTATGGATTTCTTCTAACAATGGTCGTCGCACCTCTGCTATATGAGCCAAACTTCCCATGGACTTTCTGCTTAGAGCATCAGCTACTACATTTGCTTTGCCTGGATGATACAAAATCGTACATTCATAATCTTTCAGCAATTCCATCCATCTTCTTTGCCTCAAATTAAGATCCTTTTGTTGAAAAATATACTTGAGACTCTTGTGATCTGTATAAATCTCACAAGTTCTTCCATACAGGTAATGTCTCCAAATCTTTAGAGCAAATACTACAGCTGCCATCTCTAAATCATGGGTGGGATAATTCTGTTCATGTTTCTTCAACTGTCTAGATCCATAAGTAACTACTCTTCCCTTTTGCATTAACACACAGCCTAAGCCCACTCTAGATGCATCACAATATACTACATAATCTCCAGTATCCATAGGAATGGTAAGGACTGGGGCTGTGGTCAAGCACTCCTTTAGTTTACGAAAACTCTCTTCACAAGCATCAGACCACTCAAATTTTATTCCTTTCCTAGTCAACCTAGTCAAAGGAGCAGCTATTTTTGAAATTTTTTTAACAAATCTACGGTAATAGCCTACTAACCCAAGAAAACTACGAATCTCAGTTACTGTCGTAAAGCGTGGCCATTGCTACACCGCTTTTATCTTTTTGGGATCAACCAGAATACCCTTTTTGGTAACCACATGCCCTAAGAATGTAACACTACTAAGCCAAAATTCACATTTTGAGAACTTAGCATATAACTGGTGTTCTCTTAGGGTTTGTAAAGCTATCCTTAAATTCCGTTCATGCTCCTCTAAACTCTTTGAATAAACTAGGATGTCATCTATAAATACAATAATAAAATGATCTAGGAAAGGTTTAAATACCCTATTCATTAAATCCATAAATGCAGCTGGGGCATTTGTTAAATCAAATGGCATTACTAAGAACTCATAATGTCCATATCGAGTCTTAAAAGCAGTTTTCAAAATATCTTCTTTCTTTATCTTCAATTGATGATACCCAGATCTCAGATCAATTTTTGAAACATATTGGGCACCTTGTAACTGGTCAAACAGATCATCTATTCTGGGTAGAGGATATTTATTTCGTATAGTTACTTTGTTCAACTGCCTATAGTCAATACATAGACGTAAAGATCCATCATTTTTCTTCACAAAGAGAACAGGAGCACCCTAGGGAGATGTACTGGGTCGAATAAAACCTTTATCTAGTAAATCTTGCAGTTGCTCCTTTAATTTCTTAAGTTCTGTAGGTGCCATCCTATAAGGAGGTATGGATATTGGTTGTGTTCCAGGGAGAAGATCAATAGTAAACTCAATCTCTCGGTTTGGTAGTAATTCTGGCAACTCTTCAGGAAACACATCAGAAAATTCTTTAACTACTGGAACATGCTCTACACTTGTATACTTCATATCAACATCCTTGACTACTGCTAAATACTCCTGGCATCCCTTTTGTAACAGTTTATGAGCTGTCAGTGCAGATATTAAATTACTAGGCACCTCATTACAGTCACCTTGTATTGAGAAAGAAGGTTCTCCAGGGACATTAAACTTAATCACCTTATGGTGACAATCTAGAATGGCATGACATGATGACAACCAATCCATTCCTAGAATCACATCAAAGTCTACCATATCTAGAACTATCAAATCTACAAGAGTTTCCATATCCTCTATCGAAATTTCACATAATCTACACACATCATTTACCAACAAAAATTCTCCCATTGGAGTAGCAACCATAAAAGAACAATGTAAACTAGTGGGATCTCTACTCAATTTCTTAGCAAAGCATGGTGATATATAAGAATGTGTAAAGCCAGGATCGAACAAGACATATGCTTTATGGGAACATACTGATAATGTACCTGTCATAACTGCATTTAAAGCCTGAACATCCTGTCGTGTCAAGGCAAAAACTCGAGCTGGTTCTCGCCCTCGATTTCCTGATCCTCTACCAGTACCACCACTACTTACTTGGACTAAGGCTGCTCTACTAGGTCGTGCTGGTGCAGATGCAGGAGGTGAAGATGGTTGTACTGATGCTTGACTAAAACTTCGCAGTTGTAGACAACTTCTCATCAGATGACCCATTTGTCCACACTTAAAACATGCACCATTTTCTCTGTGACATTGTCCAGTATGTGGCCTGCCACAATTTGGACATGGTGGAATTGATCTTGAGTCTTGTTGACTCGGGGGTCTTATATCTCTTTGGAACATTCTCTGCTTATTGATGTTAACTGATGGCTGGTTAGAACTACCAGCTCCTATTTGAGTAAAGCGTTGTTGATTTTGAAATCTTGATCCACTGACTATAGGATTATGTCTAGTCTGTACATTACTGTCTCGCTCTCTTTTTCTTCTTTTTAAACCTTCAATATCTGCTTGCTCTCGTGTTTCTATCATTATAGCACAGTCCACCGCTGCTGAATAAGTTGAAAAATGATGCACCTGAGGACCCACCGATTTAAACAATGGATGTATCAATCCCGAAACAAACCTCTTAATTCTCTCTTTTTTAGTAGGGACCAGATATGGTGCATATCTGGACAACTGGGTAAAACAGATGTCATATTCAGAAACTGTCATATTCTATGTCTGTCTTAATTCTTTAAATTCTCTGGCCCTCTTGTCTCTTTCACTAATTGGTAGAAAGCGATTCATAAATGTTTCCTTAAATTCATCCCACTCCATTGGGGGTAAAGTATCAGATTGGTACGCACTATCGCAGGTACACCCAAATTAATACCTTACCTCAAAACTAACCTGTAGTAGTGGGAGTAAGGGTCGATCCCACAAAGATTGGAATTACCTTATGTGATTAAGAAAGGGGGGTTTGATAAATGTGAATAAAGTAAATTAGACAGTAATGAAAATAGTGAAAAGAGTAATTAATGAGAAAAGCGTTGGTTTCGGTCGATATTCACCATTAAGGGATTGCATCGATCATTGACAAAATTATCAATCTTAAACCAAATATCTATCATTGGGATTCTATCCCAGTTCCTCCTTAAGCCTAGTGAATTGATAACAATCGTACCAATTAAACTCTAATTGATAAAAAATCCTTTCACACATCGACAAAGTTTAACTTATCAATTGCATTAAGAACGAGAGAAACTGATAGAGCTAAATAAATATAAGCAAATCGATTATATTTAATTTAGTTGATCATTCATCACAGGGTTAATGATTTATAATCCAAAATCCTTAATCCTATTTGCTTCATGAATCAAGTAATAAAAACTTTATTCAAAACCTAATTCAGCAGTAGACTTAGACATACAATATACTAGTAGGCCTCCTAGCAATCACATGAAAAATCATTTAGAAAAGAAAAGAAGATGAATAAACAATACCTAGTTAAGATTGAACTATTGAAAACAATTCCAAATCTCACAATGCATGAATATCCCTTGAGGTTTCAATCTACCTCAACCAACTAAAAGAATTAGCTACGCAGGGCCATAAGAAAATCTAAAAAAGAATTGAATAATGTAGATGAAGAATTGGATCCCTTCTCTGCTTGCTTGCCTCTCTTTTTATAGATTTCCCACTCTTAATCGAAGTAGGAATGTCTTTAGGTCAAAATTCCCGTCCATCAGCCTTCAATTTGAGCAAAAACGACCTAAAATCGCGAAATCAACAAGCCTGTACGGCGCGTGGGCGTCGCGGCGCTACGGAGAACATGCCACAAGGTGCTGCAGCACCCTCAGTCAGCGCCGCGGCGGGCTATGTTGAAGGTACTCAGGCACCGCGGTGCCCTGGGTTGAGCGCCGGGGCGCTTCAGATTTGTCTTAATGTGGCGTCGCGGTGCTGTTTTGTGAGCGCCACAATGCCCAAAATCTTCTAGATTTTGCCCAAGTACCAAACACAAAAGTTGTAGCTCTATTTTTCGTCTTTCCACAGCCGCTAGAATGACCTCGATCAGAGCTAAAATGAGCGAGATATGCCTCCATTAGTGATGAAAGGTCAGAAATAAGCATTTTTCATGATTTTCTCTCTATTTTTCTCTTCTTTTCTTCTTTATTATTCCTAAAACATAAAACACAAAAATTAATTAAATCCTATTTATTCACTATTTAAATAAAATAAAAAGTAACATAAAATATGCTAAATACATGCTAAAATTATAGCATGTCACAGATCTTCCTAGTACTAGAGTTTCAAACCAAACTTTTGCCACATCTGAAAATTGAAAGGCCACTAGTTCAACAGATCTTCTAGAGGCACACCCTAAAGCTCTAAGGACTCGTTCCACAGCATCAACGAATATCTGTGGGTCTTCTCAAACATTCGACCTAGAAAAAGTCGGAGGTTTTAGCTTAAGGAACTACAGTAATGACACTTCAATCCCTGTAGTCTTGTCTTCTTGCTCAGTTGTTCTTCTCAATTCTTGTACTTTAGGAGCATTTTCTGGTGGCTGGCCATCACATCAGCCTTGATCCACTATAAATCCAGCTAACGTCTCTAAGCTTCTATGTATACCAGCAATCATATCTACTGTCCTATCGTGTGGCTCCTGAGGAGGTTCTACTATTTCCTCAGAGACTCTATCAGACACAGGGATTTGTTCATCTTGTCTTGGAGTTCTTATACCCCGTGCACGTCCTCTAACTCTACCTCTACCTCTTCCTCTAGGTCGGCCTCTTCCACGACCTCTTTGTACTAGAATTGTATATTGTGAGACTCTTCAGTAGAGGGTGCACGATCTACAACTTCTTCTCTAGCGACCGCTCTAGTTCTTGGCAGTATCATTTACTATACAGAATAAAACACTTTTTAAGATACCATCACATTCGATCAACCTTATACTATGAACTTTACAAACATAGAATAGAATGGAAGCTAATATCCTATAGAATCCCTCAGCAGCACGTGAAGTATAAATATGTCCGGCTTATATCGATACTAAAGGTCCTACTAAAGAATCCTTTGCTCTGATTGTCACAAAGAAACCTAATGCTTTGATACCAACTTGTCACGCCCCTACTTTAGGAACACGAATACCTCTAATATCCGATAAAATTTATTATTTTGCATTTGCAAATAGTCTTACAATATCACATATGCGAGCATTATCATACGTTTTCAAATTTACAAAATAAATATCTTTATTCATATTAAAAGAAAGAATATTTCTAAAAATACAATAAAAATACTTTAGAGGCCGGTATAATTATTTTAAGCAAAACAATAATTATTTTACTTAAAAGTCTTCTTACTTTTAGCAAAACATAATCATTTATAAACAAATAAAAATATATTTGCTTATAGCAAAATACTATCATTTAAAAATAAAATTTACGCGCCAAAACGTAAATTTTCATATTCCTTTTGTAATTTTTTAATCCATGTGATAAATAAAATTATTTCCACCGGTTCTTATCTCCATTTCTAAAATTCTCTCTATTATTCAAAATTTTATTTACTTTAGACTTTATTAAATTTACGGCTGTTACACTATTCACCTTCTCATTCTCTGTTTTTCTCCCACTTTTCGGTTTCCTCTTTGATTTAATTTTATAATTATTATTATTATTATTATTTAATAATTAAATATTTAGATTTATTTTTATTTTATTTTATATATATTCATATAAATTTCGTTTTTTTATCTTAAAACATCCCAAAAATTTCTAAAAATTTACATTCTCATAAAACTTTTGTAGAACTCTTAAATCATGATTTTTCTTGATAAAAATCTTAATAAAAAAAATCACCAAATAAATATCTTTATACATAATAAAAGAATGAATATTTCTAAAAATACAACAAAAATTTATTAGATGCCAATATAATTATTTTAAGCAAAACAATAATTATGTTAAACAAAAATATATTTACTTCCAACAAAACATGCATAATCATTTTAAAAAAATACTTGTTTATAATATAGTATTATTTAAAAATAAAAATTTTGGGATATTACAAGCCAAGGGTATATGGCCACTCCAACCAAATGATAATGATATATGAGTAATAGAGAAATGATTGATTCATGGATATTGGATGCATTTCAATTAATTATATTATATTACTGATTATAACATTGAAAAATGTTTTCTGTAGACTATATAGCTGAATATGTCACTTGGTTTTATTTTAATTATTAAATGTTAATGTTAGACCTATTGAGATTTTATTCTCATTAATTTTGGTGGTGTGTTTAGATAATAATTAATAAGATGCCTACCATCCTTCTGACGCTGGTGTTAGAGGTACAAGTGGTGGACGTGCCCTTCTTAGGCTAGTTCACCGTCCTGCAAGAGGTGATGATATAGAACATGGTAGAGATTCATGCACTGGCACCACCCCTTCCTCCGCCCCATGCATCACAGGGATAAGGTATTAGGTTGGGGCCAAGCTAGTAGAATGTACATTATGTAGTGTAACCCAGTGTATCTTATGAAAGAGTAATCCCTAGTACTTCTTTGTTTTGATGCTATGAGTAGTACCTAGTATTACTCTTGTATAACCTTAATATTGATGTAACCTCTTTTGGAGTGATTATATCAAATATGTACTGTTTCTCTGTATTGCTTAATAAAGTTTAAGAGAATTTTATTTGTAATATAATTAATATAAAAACTGAGAGTACAAAAAAAAGCTTGGCTCTTGCATTATTGGTATCAGAGCAAGTTGGTCCTAAGCGACCATAGGGGTGGGTGCTCACCTATGTCGACTTATGTAGGACTAGAATAGACTTGTGGAATTCGTGTAGGGTCATATAAAATGATGACTAGGAAATTACTAGTGTTTCCTAGCTATATGTTTTGGTGGTGTGATTGCTACTGTAAGGTTTTAATTCGCTGTTGGTCTTGATCAACTCAATAGTGACTCATTATTTTCTTTACTAATGCAATAGGTGATGGCATCACCAAGGAAAAATTCGATAAGTAGTACAGAAACGACCTTACATGATTTAGCCACTGCTATTCGAGACCAAGTGGCTGCCAAAAATCAAATTTTACAGTACATGCAACATAATAACAATCGAGGTGAAGTGCATGGCAACTTGCGGCCAGTAAGGAATGAGAATGGGTGGACAGAGTTCATAAGAATTCAACCTCATTCATTTATGGGCAGATATAATCCTAATACAGTGGAGAGATGGTTAGTGGAACTAGAGAAGATTTTTGATGTCCTAGACTACCTTAACAAGAAGAAGCTCACTTTTGCAGTATATATGCTAAAGAAAAAGCAGAATATTGGTGGAGGAGAGCCAAAGATTTGCTAGTCCACTAGGGGAGATCGATTATCTGGCTGGTGTTCCGAGACATGTTCTTAGGGAAGTACTTTCCTAGCAGTGTGAGGGAAAGAAGGAAGTTGAATTCCTTCAACTTAGGCATAACAACTAGACCATTGACCAATATGTGGCCAAATTTGAGGAACTATCTAAGTTCTCCACTTATCTACAGTATAATCTAGATGAAGCATAGAATGTGGTGAGATTTAAGATTGGACTAAATCCAAAAATCTGGAGTGCTATAGTTGCTCTGGAGATTCGAGAGTTCTCCTCTCTAGTCAACAAATGTATACTGTTGGAGAAAAACCTAAGAGCAGCAGGGGAAGAGAGAGAACACCAAGCTTTATGGAAGAGGAAGAAGGAGTCTTCCATATATAGTAGGGATCTCAGGGCTAAGAACCATTCAGGAGGTAAACAACATATGGCTACCAGACCCAGACCTTTCCCACAAAAACCAACAGCGAGCACATATGGAAGATATGGATGATCTCACGAGGATAAGCCAAATTACTCTACTTAAGCCACTTGTTTCTGTTGTGGTCAAAAATGGCATCTAGCAAGATGTTGCCCAATGGGCATGGAAAAATGCCTCAACAAACTCCACAAGCAGCAGGGAAGGTCTGTACCTTGAGTGGAGCCGAGGATAAACAAAACCCTGACTTGATTCAAGGTAAGTGTTATGTCAATAATTTTCCCATGATTGTACTTTTTGATTTGGGGGCTAGCCATTCTTTTATAGCATTAGATTGTGTTAGGAAGTTACAACATCATATTTTTGATCTGCCTTATGAGTTAACTATGATGACTTCTACGGGGGAGAAGGTGATTACTTTCTCGATGTGTTCGAATTGTTCCATAGTGGTGTGGGATAGGTCATTTGTATTAGATCTAATTTGCTTATGTAACAACCTCTTTTTTTATTATTATTTATTATATAATATAGATTTCACATACACGTCATTAATCAAAATGTACATACAACAAAATCAAACACATAAATAACTACATCTTATTTATTTTGGTTGACCAATTCCGGAGATATGGGTGCAGTTGGTTGCACCTTCACCGGGATCTGAACCAACTCGACCACAAACATATTATTTGATTCTGGGATCTGCCCAACATAAAGTAACTCGATCCAACGTACACTAAAAGCTAAAGCCATAGAAAAATCTGCATAACTAATTTTCTGAACATGACATGAAAATATAGTGAGAATTAAATCCCAGTAAGTTCAATAATAAATCATCATCAATATACCTCATCATGTCATGTTCAGTTGTATAAACTACAGTAAATATTTTTGGTCACATGAATGCACTATATCGATGTACATGAGAAACTTATAGTAATGACATGTATGACATGATTAATTATTTTCAAAATATCATATGATGACTATCAATTTATTCTCATATCAAGTTACCCCGGTCAGGGTGAGTATTTTCTACTCTCCGGTACAAGCTTTTCTCGCTCCATCCGACATGGCACACTTTCTCTTTCTTTTCTCATTAACATATTCATAACCGTTGGTAGGGCGTCCCCTACTGGTGCCCCACACGGATTTGCCATGTGACCGTGCTCATTTCTTTTCTTTTCACAATAATAGCCAAAAATCATTGGTAATCATGCCATGAACATAACCATTTCAAATATCACTTTATAAAATATTTTCATGTCAAAATTTCACACTTCAGATGGTAAGAAGTTCATGCAATGGCAATGGCTATGGCATATACTAGTCATTTATTATTTTTATTGATAAGATTCTTCTTCTTTTTTTAAATATTAATTTTATTTCAATATTTCTTGATGCAAGTTTTCATCCTATCTAACCTTCTCTTACTAATCAACGCATAACTCCCTCAATTTAACTCCGATGTAGGTAATCTTGGTGTCAATTTAAAGATAAAACTATTATCTAAAACTATTATGTTGAACAATTGAACGAAATATTAAGAAATCATCGTGACATTACTCTCTCAAAGTACAGGTTATTTCTTCTCGGGAAGGTTCTGACCTCTACCTACTAATATATCCATATCTCCCTCATAATAATTCAAAATTAAGTTATTCACATGGCTACAAATCCGTGACACATATAAAAATTATTTTTATGCTAATAATTTATTTGAATTCAGCTATCCTAACATATTCTTTCCTAATTAACCATTTTATGACCAAGGCTTACTAATCAGACCATATCTACCTCATATGGACTCACAATTGAGTGATTCCAGTGGTTGAAATTCCGTTTGACATATATCTATAATTCGTATGTTAACCATTTATTTTAATTCCCTACAGAATGTTCCAAAAAATTAAAACACTGAAGCTGTTCTAACATATTTTTTCCTGATTAACCATTTTCTGACCACTGCTTACTAATCGGACCATATCTACCTCATATGGACTCGAAATTGAGTGATTCTAGTGGCTTAAATTCCGTGAGACATAGGTCTACATTTTTCATGTTAGTCATTTGATTTAATTCCTTACCAATGCTTCCCAGAATTTTAAAATAGAAACTTAAAAGTTTGCCACCCATAGCCATACCTATGCAGAACCATCTACACCTGCCTAAGTATTCAAACATACATAATAGGTAACATGATATAGCAACATCCATGACCAATTATTAAAGTTTTAAAATCCAAATCTCATATAAATATTACAAGTTTCAAAACTTTTCTTCAAAAAGAAATATTGTTAAACTTACCTTGAGCACTTAGTCCTTTAGATTTCTCCTTCCTCTTTCTTCCTTTCTTCCTCTCCTTTCCTCACTCTGCCTTGCTTTTATTTTTCCTCTCCCTCACTTGGACGAAATTCTAATATTATAAGGGTGAGTTTTGCTTATATAGACTATCAAATAATTTACCTTTCATAATCATGGGTCTACCTTATTAAAATTAGGATGCACTTGGTTCAATTTTTGGAAAACAAACAACTTATGTTCTTGTCTTCCTCTTCCTTAGTCAAGATATGCATAGGAAAAGGAGATTTGTATTTTGAAAATTATGATGATATGTTCTTAAGATAAGGGACAAGGTCCCTTTGATATAGGGATTCATTTCCTTTTTCTTTTGTCTTAATCAAGTATGATAGGTTTGCCTTTTTAGGTGGCAAATTTCCAACCCTTGAATCTTCCTTGCTTAGCTAAAATTATTTGTGTAGGATAAAGATGTTTTGTCATAATGCTATGTATTATTACCCACTTGCTAAAATTATGAGTGTAGGATATAGATGTTTTGTCCTAATGCCATGTATTATCATACCACTTGCTAAAATTATGATTGTAGGATATCACACCACTTGCTAAATTTTTGTCTTAATGCCATGTCACCTAATCTTGATTACACCATTATTCCATCACTTTATTTTTTATTTTTATTTTTATTTTTCCTCTTGGGTTTGGACTCATTCTTGCCCATTTTCTTTACTTTGGTTAAATTTTTACCTTTCATAATGGGCTTGTCACATTTTCATTATTTTTCGGCTACTGGTCCAATTTCTATATCCTAGTCCAAGTCTATGTTTTATTTCTTCCTAAGGCTATCCTATTGGCTTGCTAAAAATTCATCTGAAGTAGAAAAAACTCTATATGAAGGGTCCATAGGTAAATGCCCAATTTACGGGTGGAGATACTAAACTTAGTAACTTTAACTCTTAAATTAGGAAAAATTACCCTAATCCAATCTTCTTGAAATTTTAATACCTTTACTGACTTCACAAATATTTATCGTTCTTACCCAAGAATTTCACCTTTCTTTAGTATATTTATTTTTAATATTTCCTCTTAAGTTTTCTCTCTTTACCTATTCCATTAATGTTAGAATATTTCTATGCATATACGTAAGGTAAAGAATTTATAAGGATTATATTTCCTTAGATATCTAAAAATTGTCTAATAAATTTTATTTTCTTATGGGATGTTACAGCTTACCCCTAGATGGCATAGATGTTATTTTAGGAATGGATTGGTTGAGCTGGAATCGAGTGCTTCTCAATTGTTGTGTTAAGACTCTAGAATTCTTTCCTGTTGTTTCAGAGGAACAAAAATGTAGTATTGTCAGTACACATAAAGTTATTTAGGGGATGAAGAGTACGAATTTAAGTTGCATTTTCTTGTATATTGTCAATTTAGAGATGAGCCAAGTGTTGCTGGGAATTTTAATAGTTTATGAATTTCCAAAGGTCTTCTCCTAAAAAATTTTAGAACTGACACCAAGAAAGGAGATAGAATTTTCCATTGACTTGGCACGAGAAGCGAGACCTATTTCTATTACCCCATATAGAATGTCTTTAGTAGAACTAAAGGAGCTTAAGAAGCATATTAAAGAGCTATTGGGAAAGGATTTCATCTGGCCTAGTGTGTCAACCTAAGGAGCACTTGTGCTATTTGTGAGAAAAAAATATGGCAGTATGAGATTGTGTATTGACTATAGACAACTCAATAAGACGACTATTAAGAAGAAATACCCATTGCCTAAGATAGATGATTTGCTGGATCAGCTAAAAGGGGCCACAGTTTTCTCAAAGATAGACTTGTGATCAGGGTACCACCAGATCAGGGTTAAAGAATAGGATATCCCAAAGATAGCTTCAGAACGAGATATGAGCATTATAAGTTTTTGGTAATGCCATTTGTAGTCACGAATACACCTACAGTTTTCATTGATTATATGAACTGTATCTTCAAACCCTACTTAGATCAACTTGTAGTGGTCTTTATAGATGATATTTTGGTATACTCGAGAAGCGAAGAAAAGCATAGTCAATACCTCCAGCTAATACTCCAGATCTTAAAGGAGAAAAAAACTCTTTGCCAAGTTAGAAAAGTGTGAATTTTGGTTAAAAGAGGTAAAATTTTTGGGTCATGTTAGTTCCCAAGACATGTAGCAGTAGACCCTAACAAGACCAAAGTAGTATTAAAGTGGAAGAGGCCCAAGACTGTGACAGAGATTAGAAGTTTTCTAGGGTTAGCCAGATATTATAGAAGATTTATACAGAGATTATATTTGATAGCGTTGCCTGTGACTCGGTTAACTAGGAAGGAAAGTCTTTTCAAATGGACTTAGGA
Source organism: Gleditsia sinensis (assembly GCA_037074535.1). NCBI lineage: Eukaryota > Viridiplantae > Streptophyta > Magnoliopsida > Fabales > Fabaceae > Gleditsia > Gleditsia sinensis. The sequence continues at coordinate 27,247,381 of CM073466.1, forward strand.
GTGTGAAGATAGTTTCCAAGAGCTTAAGAATTGATTAACTACTCCTCCTATTTTGGCCATTCTTGATTCTTCTAGGCATTTTGTAGTTTATACAGATGCTTCTAATAAGGGTGTAGGCTATGTCCTAATGCAAGAAGGTAGAGTGGTTGCTTATGCTTCTCGACAATTACGATTATATGAGGAGAATTATCCCACGCATGACCTAGAGCTAGCAGCAATAGTCTTTCCTCTAAAAATCTGGAGGCACTTCTTATATGGAGCTGTGTTCGAGATTTATAGTGATCACAAGAGTTTAAAATATCTCTTTGATCAGAAGGAGTTAAACCTGAGACAGAAAATATGGATGGAGTTTATTGATGACTATAAGTTTGAGCTGAAGTACCACTTGAGAAAGGCTAATGTAGTAACTGATACACTAAGTTGGAAGTCACTGCACGTGAGCCAAATGTTAGTAAAAGAGATGAAGTTATTGGAGGAAATTAGAAATCTTAGCTTATCGATTGTAGTCATTCCTGAAGGCTTAAGTCTTAGCAAGCTGCGAGTTAAATGTGACTTAAAGATGCGAATTAAGGAAGCATAATCGCCGGATAAATTTTTACAAGACCGAAGGGAACAACTAGACTTTACATTTTCAGGTAATGGGATTCTTAAATATCGAGGGCGAATGTGTGTACCGAAGGAAGGGGTTTAAGGGATAAGATTTTAGAAGAAGCTCATCAAAGTAAATACACTATTCATTCGAGATATACTAAAATGTATCAAGACTTGAAAAAGATATACTGGTGGCCAGGAATGAAGAGAGACATTGCGGAGCATGTTACTAGATGTCTAATTTGTCAAAATGTGAAGATAGATCATCAAAAACCTACAGGACTACTATGACCCTTAGAGATACAGGAGTAGAAATAGGATAGTATTTCTATGGATTTCATTATGGGGTTGCCTAAGACTCAAACCAGACTTGATGCAATATAGGTAATAATAGACAAATTGACAAAATATACACATTTCTTGCCCATTAAGATTAGTTTTCCATTAGAGAGGCTAGCTCAGCTATATGTAAGAGCAGTTATACAGCTGCATAGAATCCCTAATAGCATTATCTCCTGTAGAGATCCTAAATTTACTTTCCAGGTTTTGGAGGGCTTTGCAAGAAGTTTTTGATACCATACTACGTTTTAGTATAGCTTACTACCCTCAAACTGATGGTCAAACTAAGAGGACCATATAGACCTAGAAGATATGATCAGAGCATAGACTTTGGAATAGGGAAAAGGATGGGACAAATATTTGCCGCTAACTAAATTTTCTTATAAAAATAGTCACTACTCCATCATTAGGATGGCACCTTATGAATCCTTGTATGGTCAAAAATGTAGGTCCCCTCTGTGTTGGTATAAAGTAGGAGAAAAATTTTTATTGGGCCCAGATTTGGTTCAACACACCATTGAACAAATAAAAATGGTTCGAGAAAAGATGCGAATAGCCTAAAGCTGGCAAAAGCGCTATTACGACAAGAGAAGAAAGTCGTTGTAGTTTTATGAAGGAGACCATGTGATTTTGAAAATATCTCCTGCCAGAGGTGTTTGGCTAGCGATGAAAATCAGAAAGCTGAGCCTACGATTTTTAGGTCCCTACCAAATTCTCGAAAGGGTGGGACTATCTCCTTATCAAATTGAACTTCCTCCACACTTATCAAACCTTCACAATGTGTTCCATTTCTCACAACTTCGTAAGTATCTTTCGGACCTGACACACTCAATCCAGGAAGACTCAATGACTGTAGATGAGAAGTTAACTTATCAAGCAGAACCAATCTCAGTACTGGATAAAGATGTAAATCAATTACGTAACAAGACAATCCCTTTGGTGAAGATAGCTTGGAATTGATTTGATGAAGGAGAGGCTATATGGGAGAGAGAAGATGATATGAGACAAAATTCTTTCTTAGTGGGAGAGAAATGTAATATCCCCTAATTAACTCTACGTTATGGCATGAATTTTTAGGTTCAAAGAGATGGGGGGAAAATATTAATTTTTCCTTTTAGAAGAAAAACTTGGAAGGATGAAACACTAATTTCCAACCTCTTAGAATATAATTAAGTAGAGAAAAATGGGCCAAAACTATGGATAGAAGGTGTTTTTAAGATCTACTAAGTTTTATTTATGGGAATGATTAATGAGTTTTTAGAAAAGTAGGAAGCCAAACATGGCCATAGTTGAGAAGTTGGGATGTAATGGAAAGGTATTTTTGTAAATAAAATCTGGTTTGGTGATATAGTTGGAAGGAGATTAGGTCTTCTAGAAGAAATGTTATTTTATTAATATTTTTGGGATAAGACCTAGATGAGGGCAGCCAAGAAAGGGAAGCACTAGAAACACTCTAAAAAAATTGAGAGAGAGTGAGAGAGAGGAATAGGAAGAAGAAGGGAACCTAAGGTAATCTTTTGAACTGATGTTGTTTAAAGCTTTCTCCTTTTGGTTTATGGTTTCTTAATTTTTTATTCAAGAAATCTTACTACAACAACTAGGGAAGTGATCTCATAGGTAGGTTTAACATTAACCCTCATGGAACTTGAATTTTGATGGGTGATTTTGGGTGTTCTCTGTTCATGGAATATGTGTAAGTTCTTGATTTTCTGGTTGGAGGAAATCCTAGTATGAATCTACGGTTAAAATTCTAGTTTTGGGTGTAAGGAAATATTTTAGGAATAAAATATATTTTGAGGTGTTTAATCTATTTTGATGCATGAATCATCGTGTATATGTGTTGTATGTACTAGTTTGGTGGCTAGGATGAAGTATGGAGGTGAGAAAATAAGAGAAAAAAATGGGACAGCACCGAGCACGGCCATGCTCAAGGCTAGAGGTCGTTTATGGCCCTTGTTTGTTAACACAGCACCTAGCACGACTGTGCTTGATGACATGATGGTGCGTATTGTCGCCGGTACACCCAAATTGATACCCTATCTCCAAACTAACATGTAGTGGTATGAGTAAGGGTTGATCCCACAAAGATTGGAATTACCTTATGTGATTGAGAGAAGGGAGATTTGATAATTGTAAATAACAAAGCAAACAATAATGAAAGTAATTAATGAGATAAGCATTGGTTTTGGTCGATATCCACCATCAAGGGATTGCATTGATCATTGACAATATCATCAATCTTAAGCCAAATATCTACCATTGGGATTCTATTCTTGTTCCTCCTTAAGCCTAGTAAATTGATAACAATCGCACCAATTAAACGTTAATTCATAAGACATCCTTTAGAACATCGATAAATTCTAACCTATTAATTGCATGAAGAACAAGAGAAATCGATAAAGCTAAATAAATATAAAGACATTGGTTATATCTAATTTAGTTAATCATTCATCATAGGGTTAATGATTTATAATCCAAAATCTTTAATCTTATTTGCTTCATGAATACAGTTATGAAAACTTTGTTCAAAACATACCTTAGTAGTAGATTAAGATAGATAATATACTAATAGGCATTTCCTAGCAATTATATGAATAATCATTAAGAAAAGAGAAGAGTAGATGAATAATCAATATCCGATTAAGATATAACTAATAAAACCTATTCCAAACCTCACAATGCATAATGATCCCTTGAGGTTTCAATCTTCCTCTACCAACTAAAAATAAATCAACTACGCAGGGTCATAAGAAAATATAAACAAGAATTAAAGAAGGTAATTATTCCTTTTTATAAATTGGATTTTCCTCTTTGAAGTAGAATTGTTTCGAGGTCAAAATCTGGCCCATCAGGTTTCAATTGGAGTCAAAAGACCTAAAAATCACAAACTTACCATTCTAGTGTGGCACCGAGCAACGTGACCTTTTGGAAACTGGCACTGGGGCACCGTGGTGCCATGGGTCTAGTGTCGTGGTGCTCTTTTTCTAGGTAGCTCAACACTAGGGCGCTTCGGATATGCCTTAACACGGTGCCCAGAAACTTCTAGATTCTGCCAAAGTTTTTAACACAAAAGTTGTATCTCTATGTTTTTTCTTTCTATAGCCACTGGAATCACCTCAATCGGAGTTCAAATGAAAGAGATATGCCTTAATTAGTGATGGAAACCCACAACATTTGCTTTTATCCTCTTTGGCTTTTTCTTCTCTTTCCTTTGCATAATTCTCTTTTTTTCTTTGCATAATTATTTTGTTTTCCTTGCTCCACCCTTCCACCCTTTTGTAATTAAAGCTCTACAAAACAAGTATCAGAAAAAAAAATCATGGAGTGAGTGAATAGGATAAAAAATAAGGACATTCATACAAAATTTGGCTTTCGGCTCATTTGTGGTTTTAAGAAGAAAAAGTTGATTAAGCTTAAAATAAAGAAACTAAGGATATTCCATTGCTTAGGTTAGGCTTGAAAGGTTCAATCTCTCAAATAATGCCTAAATCATCTCCTAAATAATAGTATTAACCTAGGATTTTGCCTAAAGTACCATTCAAATAATTTTTAGAATCCTGTTGAGATAATGAAATATTTTTGAATTATATAAACCTTCTCTAAGTATAAGATAAATTGAATACACAAAGTTATTGCGTAAAAATATTTCAAGATTCTAAAGTCAAAAGTAATAAATTGGAAAAGGGATAAAATTGCACACAACCATGAATTTTCTACATTTTTCAAGAGCTAAATAAAATTTAGATAGTCATATCATTGGTTGTTGGTTGTGCCTAACATCCCAAAACATATGTTGAACACTCCCACAATCACTCAACTTGCTAAACGCAATAAAAGTACATTAATAGTAAAAATTAGAAAATTTATTCTCAAAATAGGGTCACAATTATTCAAACAAATACACTTCCACTCCCACACTCAAACTTTACATTGTCCTCAATCTAAAAGAAAGATAAGAGTAGGAAAGGATATATAAAAACATATGAGTTAATTGGACTTCCCTAAATTTATTTTGGGGGAATGAGCGTGTTGCATTACTAGACCCTGAATTTGTTTGATTTCTACTTTCTTTCTTTTTCTTTTTAAGATAATGTTGGGTTGCCTCCCAATAAGCATCTTTGTTTAATGCCATTGGCTCGACTCACAGCTCATGATGTCATTCATGGAGGATCCTTGATGTCTACTTTAATTTGAAATTTCTTGGACTGATTCAAGCCTTGAAATTCTATTACATGACAAGCAATCACATTAGGAATAACAAGGGGTCTTGACCAAGGGAGAGATTTCTTACCTTTTTGGGGTCTAACCCCTTTGATTTCTAGAACTTGATGCAACTCTACATTTTGGTTTATGCTTTTAAGGTTTGGTATTGTTTTTGTAATGGCATTTCCTTTTACCTGAAGAATATGCATTAATGCCTCTTCTTTTTTAGCACTTAGATTCTTGGCAACTATGATAGGTGGTGCACCCCTAACTTTCAAGTATTTCAGGTGTTTGGGAAGAGGTGAGAGATTTGATCCAAGATCTTGTAAAACAAAAGGTGTACTTGCATTAGAAGTTGTTATTGAGGTAAAGGGATCCTTACTAGTTTGCTACACTTTTGGAGCTTCTTCATTATTCTCTTACAAGTGAACACTCAAGGCTAATTTCTCAACCTTTGTCTCTAAAGGCTCAACATCCTGTGCTATAGAATCTACTTTTACTTTTTTAACTCCTTTCAACTTCTACTTCCTTTGTTGGGTGTGTAATTCCCTTAAGAAATTGGCATAGCGAGGTTCCTGACTGATTGCATCTAAAAGAGGAAGATTCATCTCACACTTTCTAAAGGTATCATATAATTCATAAGTTCTCTTACTCATCCTATTATCCTTCAGGACTTCAAGAAAGGGAGGTGTAGATTTATATTCAAATAAATGTACAGACTTACCTTTTGGATACTTGCCTATCATGGTTGCATTATTCTTTTCTTCCTCTTGCTCGGTTGGTGCATGTAACTCTTGAATTGGAATCTCAACTTCTTTATCACCTTGTAGCATTATTGGACTTACATTTTCCCTTGGGTTTACCATAGTTTGTGTAACATCCATAATTTCATTTTATTTATTAATAAAGGTAGATAAATATTTAATGTAACATCCCTAATTTCGTTTCTTTTATTAATAAAGGTACATAAATATTTAATTAAGGAAATAAAATTTATTAGAAATTTTTTAGATATCTAAGGAAATACAATCCTTAGAAAGTCTTCACCTTATGTGTACGCATAGAAAATGTTTCTAACATTAAGGGAATAGGTAAAGAGAGAAAACCTAACAAAAAAAAATAGAAATAACATACTAAAGAGAGGCGAAATTCTTTGGTATGGAAGATAATTTTTTGTGGAGTAAGTAAAGGTCTTAAAATTTCAAGAAGATTGGATTCAGGTAATTTTTCTTAATTCAAGAGCTAGAGTTACTAAGTTTAACATCTCCACCAATAAATTGGGCATTCAGCTATGGACACTTCAGATAGAGTTTTTCCACTTCACATGAATTTCTAGCAAATTAATAGGATAGGTCAAGCAAGAAATAAAACATAGACTTGGACCAGGATATAAAAGTTGGACTGATAGCCTAAAAATCATGAAAATGTGACCAAGTCCTTCATGAAAGGTAGAATTTCAATCAAAGAAAAGGAAATGGGTAAGAATGAGCCCAAATCCAAGGAGGAAAAATAAGAATCATGTGAAGAAATAGTAGTATAATAATAATCAAGATTAGGTCACATGGCATTAAGACAAAACATCTATATCCTACGTTCATAATTTCAACAAGTAAGTAATAATACATGGCATTAGGACAAAACATCTATATCATATATTCATAATTTCAACAAGTGGGTAATAATACATAGCATTATGACAAAAGATCTTTATCTTACATAAATAATTTCAGCCAAGAAAGGGAGACTCAAGGGATGAAAATTTGTTACCTAGAAAGGCAAATCTATCATACTTGAATGTGACAAAAGAAAAAGGAAATGAATCCTTAAATCAAAGGGACCTTGTCCCTTGTCTTAAGAACATTTATATAATCATAGTGGTGCATTGGAGCGTTCAGAAGAATAAGCTATACCTAGTGAACCCAAATTGTCTTTCGGCCATATTTTATTCGTTTATCTGTATGTTGTTAAAATCTAAAGTCGCTCCATTACCATAGGCATGATTTGCATTTTTGATGTGCATCATTATGAATGGAAATAACATGTTTTTTACTAATTGATAACAAACTCTTGATATATCTTAAGTTGGGATTTGAGAAATATAGTGGTTGATTTTGCACATATGAACAATAGTTTTATTTATATTTACGGTTCTTTAAAACTAGATCTTTATTTATGTTTCAAGTGACGTTAAACTTTTGACAAAGTGTTGATTTTTCTATAATCTAATTATCGCACTTATTGGTTTCTACAATATATTTCTGTTAGGTAGTCTTATAGAGTGAGGAAATCCCTTATTTTGTGTCTGTCACATTCTCAAAATTTGAGTTATAGTAGAAGAGCTCATGGTGTCATAATATGATTAATTAGCAATTCAAGAACACATTCATATTAAGATGACAATTTTACCCAAAACTCATTATATTTCAAAAAACATAAATATATTCATATCTTTATCACTATATATCAAAGCAAGATTTAATAACCAAAAGAGAGAATGAGGTACATTACTTCACCTCTATGGAGGATGAAATTGCAATTTGTTTGCTTTATAGTGATGGTGTTATGTTGGAGGGAGCTAAAGCTCTCTCTCCCTTAGTTCTGCTTTGATAGAGTCCTCAGGATGTTTAAAGAAACACATAGAATGGGGTATGCAAATTTGAATGAGAGATGATAGCGATGATGGTAGCAACAATAGAGGAAATGGTGAGACATCGAGAGTTAGAGCGAGAAATTAAAGGGAAGGCAAGAAAAAGAATGGGAGAACATAGGGATTGTTTGGGATCTTTGTAACATCACTAATTTTGTTTCATGTATTAATAAAATTACAAGAGTATTCAAAGTAACATCCCTAATTTCATTTCTTTTATTGATAAAGGTAAATAAATATTTAATTAAGGAAATAAAATTTATTAGACAATTTTTAGATATCTAAGGAAATATAATCCTTAGAAATTATTCACCTTACGTGTCTGCATAGAAATGTTCTAATATTAATGGAATAGCTAAAGAAAGAAAACCTAAGAGGAAATATTAGAAATAAGCATGCTAAAGAAAGGTGAAATTCTTAGGCAAGGAAGATAAATTTTTGTGAAGTAAGTAAAGGTCTTAAAATTTCAAAAAGATTGGATTAGGGTAATTTTTCCTAATTTAAGAGCAAAAGTTACTAAGTTTAGTATCTCCACCCATAAATTGGGATTTCACCTATGGACACTTCATATAGAATTTTTCTAGTTCACATGAATTTTTAGCAAGTCAATAGGATAGCCCAATAAAGAAATAAAACATAAAATTGGACTAGGATATAAGAATTAGACCGGTAGCCCAAAAATCATGAAAATGTGACCAAACCCATTATGAAAGGTAGAATTTTAACCAAAGTAACGAAAATGGGCAAGAATGAGCCCAAAACCCAAGAGGAAAAATAAAAATAAAAGTAAAGTGATGAAATAATGGTGTAATCAAGATTAGGTGACATGGCATTAAGACAAAAATTTAGCAAGTGGTGTGATCTCCTACATTCATAATTTTTGCAAGTGGTATAATAATACAAGGCTTCAGGACAAAACATCAATATCCTACACTCATAATTTTAGCAAGTGGTATGATAATACATGGAATTAGGACAAAAAATTCCTATCCCACACAAATAATTTCAACCAAATAATGGAGATTCAAGGGCTAGAAATTTGCCACCTAAAAAGGCAAACCTATCATACTTGTTTAAGACAAAAGAAAATGGAAATGAATCCCTAAATAAAATGGACCTTGTCCCTTATCTTAAGAACATATTATCATAATTTTAAAAATAAAAATCTTCTTTTGATATGCATATCTTGACTAAGGAAGAGGAAGACAAAAACATAAGTTGTTTGTTTTCCAAAAATTCAACCAAGTGTATCCTAATTGTGATAAGGTAGACCCATGATCATGAAGGGTGAATTATTTGATAGTTTATTTAAGAAAAACCCACCCTTACAACATTGGAATTTCGTCCAAGTGAGGGAGAGGTAAAATAGAAGCAAGGTAAAGGGAGGAAAGGAGAGGAAGAAAGGAAGAAAGAGTAAGGAGAAGTCTAGAGGACTAAGTGCTCTAGGTAAGTTTAACAATATTTCTTTTTAAAGAAAACTTTTGAAACTTATAATATTTACATGAGATTTTGATCTTATAACTTTGATGATTGGTCATGGATGTTGCTATATCATGTTACATATTATGTATGTTTGAATACTTAGGCTGGTGTAGATAGTTCTGCTTAGGTATGGCTATGGATCTTATAACAATATTTCTCATATTATGTATGTTTGAATACTAAGTGAGCCATGGATATTTTTAGGTATGTTTAACAATATCTCTTTTTGAAGAAACCTTTTGAAATTTATAACATTTATATGAGATTTTGTTCCTAGAACTTTGATAAAAATTACAATACTTTCTACTTTGATGATTGGCCATGGATGTTGCTCTATCATGTCACATGTTGATCTTGCATGTGATGTATGTTTGAATATTTAGGTTGATGTGGATGGTTCTGCAAAAGAATGGTTGTGGGTGGTAAAATTTTAGGGTTTTGTGCTGCTGTTATGTATATTTAAATTTGGTGAAAACTTGATGGGATAAGGTTAGATTGATAAAATGAATATAGCCTTAAACACCTAGAAGAAGACCATGAAAAATTTTTGTTGGGAACACCCTTAATAATACATAATTTGATTTTCTGTTTTCTCGAGAAGAGGATGATGGAATATGTTAAATTAAGTGTAAAGAATCTAATTGAAATGTTAAAATGATTAATCTTATGGTTAGATGTAAATTAGGAAGAAAATGGAAAAGGACATAATAAAATGATGAACTAGAACCTTAGAAAGGGTTTGGTTTGAAAAATGGATTTTGGAGTAAATAGGGAAGCTTTTGTTTTTGGAATTCTTGGAAGAATCAGTTGGGAATTAAAAGAAAGGTTCAACATAAAAAATGTAGATATATGTCTCAAGGATTTTTAGGCACTAAAATCAATTAATTTGGATTCCATATGAGGGAGATATGGTCATATTAGTAAGCAGTGATCAGAAACTAGCTAACCAGAGACGAATCTATTAAGTATGCTTCTATGATGGAATATGTTAAATTAAGTGTAAAGAATCTAATTGAAATGTTGAAAAGATTAATCTTATGGTTAGATGTAAATTAGGAAGAAAATAGAAAAGGACGTAATAAAATGATGAACTAGAACCTTAGGAAGGGTTTGGTTTGAAAAATGGATTTTGAAGTAAATAGGGAAGCTTTTGTTTTTGTAATTCTGGGAAGAATCAGTTGGGAATTAAAAGAAATAGTTAGCATAAAAAATGTAGATATATGTCTCAAGGAGTTTTAGGCATTAAAATCAATTAATTTGGATTCCATATGAGGGAGATATGGTCATATTAGTAAGGAGTGGTCAGAAACTAGCTAACCAAAGACAAATCTATTAAGTATTCTTCTATGTTTGAATTTCTAGGCAACATCTGTAGGCTCTTATATAACTTAATTTAGAGTCCATATGAGGGATATATGGCTGATTATTGAGCAAAGGTTAGAATCAGTCTAGAATCTAGAGTAGTAAATATAAGTGTTTTTATTTTCGACTTTCGGGTAATAATTCTTAAGTAATTTGAAGAAAGGATAAACATAAAAGTTGTAGATAGAACACCTATATTTCTATCTAGCCTTTAAATAAAAATATGTCTAACTCTTACCTTTCACTCACAGGCATGATCATTTGAAAAGTTATGATTCAAGGGTGGATGGTAGAAGTTTAAAAAAAAGAAGAAGAAAGAAAGTTAATACTCCCTAAATAAATAAGTTTGGGGGTGTTTATATTAAAAAAACAATAGTATGAGCAAATAAATGTAAGGATGATGAAAAGGTTGGAGATAGAATTCACAGTATAATATCAAAAGTATTTGTGAGGCTTTAAATGATTATGTACGTCGAAGAGTGAGTTGAGCTTTCATTCATATCATTTTATCCACCTTTAACCTGTGCCATACATTACAAGCCTAATGAAAGTCCTAATGATCTTAAATGTTATGATTAGTCTACATTAGTGGAGAGTGACATGAAAAATAAGCTTATGGAATCTCAAATGCATATATCTAGAGATCTATTTTAAATATTTGATTACATAAATTTATTTGAATGCAACAAGTCCAATGTCATAAGACTACTACACACACACACTTGGGATTCAAGAGTAAACCATATGTTGTATTTGAATAAAAGTTCTACATAACCTTAGAATTCTGATATCTTTCTTGGTTGCACATTTTAGATCCTTGAGGAATGCGTAATAAGTCAAAAAAAATTCATCACTCACTCATCATTTGAATTTTGAAGTTTGTGTGTTTTGCTTGAGGACAAGTAAAAGATTAAGTCTGGGGGTATTTGATGAGTGAGTTTTATACTCATAAATTAAATATTTTCATCTTATCTTTTGCCAGAATTAAGCATAAATCTCCCTTACTTGTCTTTAGTTTTGTGTCTTTCTTACAGATGGAGAGAAGAGTAGAAAATGGACTTAATTGGAGGAATCAGAGTTAAATTGTGGTTCTTTGGAAATGATGTCTATAAATCAAGCAGATAAAACAAATTCATTAAGGATGGCTGAGTAAGGAGCATTATCATATTGTCTCTTGAGACGCATCCTAATGGATATATGCACAAATTTATTCTTGATTTATGATCACATTTCCAAAAGAACTAAAACATAAAGATTCAAGGCAAAGCACCCAATGTTGAGAATATGTTTGCTGGTTGCAGTCCAGCCCAACCTTGCTGTAGTACTTGGGCCATATCTCTGAAAATACATATCCCATATGTATGCAATTTGGTAGGTGTGTAGCTGATACAATTGGGTACAACTTTCATTTTCAAGTGGTCAGACAATACGGACATTAAAAGGGCCAAAAGTGGGCTAGAAGAGAATCTGACTACTGCTGCAGTCCAGCCCGACTTTGCTCTAGTATTTTGACCATAACACACACATTACATATCCAATTTGTCCACAATTTGTCTTGCCGGAAAGCTAATGAAATTGTCTACAACTTTCGTGTTGATGAAGTCATAAAATTCGGCGGTTTTCAAGACGATATTCAAGGATCAATTTCGGTGCACATATGGAATTCAAATTGTCAACTTTGTACAACTTCCTACCTAACAATTTTGACAATTACCACACCAACCACACTTAATTGTATCTATAAATAGAGGGCTTGAGGGGTGAGTTAAAGAGTTTTTTTGGAGAGCTTTGGAGAGAGCTTGGGAAAGCTTTGTTGGAATTCTACGAACTTGTAATGTTATTCTCTCTTTAGACATCTTGTATTTTTCATTTTCTTTCATAATATTATTATGTTTCTTCATCTTTCATTTCACTTTCTTGCCTTGATTATGGAGAACTAATCTCCTAATGCTAAGGTAAAAGGGCGAAACTCTTGGTATGAGAATAATAATTTATCTAACTCTTAATCTTAAAGTTTATCTTTGATATTGTATTTACCTTCCTATTTCTTTTCTCATAATTATTTCTTCATGGCTGGTTTTATCATACCGCCGATTTCTTATTATGTTATTGGCTGGTTTTAATAGACCGCCTATTTCTTATTATTTTCATGGGTGGCTTTGCCACCTACTTTATTTTATTTTACTATTGGTTGGCTTTGCCACCTATTCTATTTCATTTTATTTTGTTATGTTAATTAATTTTCTACCTTTCATTTTTTGCATAAGTTAATCTTGTAAAATGTGAATTTTGATATATTGTAGACAATATAATGATTGGCACAATTTATGCTTGAATCCATTTACAAGTTATCTTTTGCATCTTTGTATTTTTAATCTTGTAAAGTGTGAACCTCGATACATTGTAGACAATTTTTGGCACAATAAATACTTGAATCACTCTTGATTTATTGTAGACAATATGGTGATTGGCACAATGTACGCTTGAATCCATTTTACAAGAATGTTTTAATTATTAGAAATGAGGTAAATATAATTCATGTATAAAGAAAGTTGAGCTTAAATTAACATATCATCCGATTAGAACTTTATTCGTGTAAAGATTCTAATTGAGTAATAAAAGAGTTAAATTTATTTTTATTCGATATACCAAGAGTGGATCCCCTAACCTTAGCATGCTTCTTTACCTTGAATACATCTTCATTTAATTTCAGTATATTAGTTCTTTGTGTATTTTGTTCAATATTCCTCTCACAGAACAAGACATCGGGAACTAGGTTAGAAGTATTTATTTCGGATCTATATTAGAATTTTCTCTCAATTGGCAATCTCTGTGGGATCGACCTTGCATACCACTAAATCTATACTCCACTAGATTCGTGCACTTGCGAGTTTTAATTAAAACAACAACACCGGGGTAGCTTGAAATGAGAATAAGTTGATGGCCATCATATGATATTTTGAAAATAGTTAATCATGTCATACATATCATTACAGTATGATTCTTATGTGCATAGATATAATGCATTCATGTGACCAAAGATATTTTCTGTAGTTTATACAGCTGAACATGACGTGATGAGCTTTACTAATGATAATTTATTGTTGAACTTACTGGGATTTAATTCTCACTATATTTCCATATCATGTTCAGAAAATTATTTATGCAGCTTTTGTTTCTAAGGCTATGGCTTTTAGTGCACATTGGATTGAGTTACTTTATGTTGGGAAGATTTCAGAATCAAATAAGATGTTTGTGGTCGAGTTGGCTCAGATCCCGGTGAAGGTGCAACCACCCGCACCTGTATCTCCAGAATTGGTCAACTAAAATAAACAAGATGTAAATATCTATGTGTTTGATATGTTATACGTATGTTTTGATTAATGACATGTATGTGAACTCAATATTGTATAATAATAATAAAAAAAAGGTTGTTACATAATTGGTATCAGAGCAGGTCGATCCTAGATGGCCAGTGGGTGGTTGGTTATCTGAATCGATCTTATAGTATCTTGAGTATGTTGTGGTAGTGTTGTGTAGGGGATGAGTGATTTCATATAGGTAGGAAATTACTAGTGTTTCCTATCTATATGCCGAGGTGGTGTTATGACTGCTATTAAATTTTTTTTTAAACTAACTATTGTGCCTGATCACCTCAATAGCAATTTATTTTTCCCACAGTAGGAAATGGCACCAACAAGGCGGAATCCGGTAAACAATGCGGAGGAAATCTTACACAACCTTGCCACGGCAATTTGAGAATTTGATATTGATTTACTCCTTAAAACCCAACTAGTATCTATATCCCTATATAGAATGATATCGATTGAATTTAAAAAAAAAATAGTTACAAGACTTGTTAGACAAGGGATTTAAATGCCCTAGTACTATTATTTGGAGTGCTCTAGTTCTATCTGTGAAAAAGAAAGATGGATCATTATAACTATGCATAGATTATAGACAGTTGAATAAGGTGACAATGTAGAATAGAAACCCATTAGCTCGTATAGATTACCTGTTTGACCAGTTATAAGGTGTTCAATATTTTTCCACAAATAGATTTGGGATATGAGTAACATTAATTAGGGATAAGAGAAGAGGATGTAGGACTTATTATGGGCATTATGAGTTCTTGGTGATGCATTTAAATTGACAAACATTTAGCTACATTCATAAATTTAATGAATAGTAATTAGGTCATCCTTGGAACAATTTGTTATTATATATATGGATGATATACTAGAATATTTCAAAGGTTCAGAGGATCATAAGCAACATTCAAAGATAGTTTTACCAACTCTAAAGGAGTATGGTTGGTAAATATGGTATACAAGTAGAGTCTAAGAAAGTAAAAGTAGTACAATAATAGCTACGTTTTACTACATTTAAAGATGAAGATCCAAATCCAATTTACGCTTCTTGCGGTTATCTGCCGTCCATTCTACTGGAGTAATAGTTAGATCAGGTACATGAACATAGGCTTATAAAGCATCAATCAACTCCTCAGCATTTGAAGCTGAGATGAGAATTTGTCGTGCTGAGTGTGAGATAAACCTCTGTTCCACAGCTTGATCTAGAAAAGATAACAAACCATCAAAGAAGTGATTAACATTTAACAAACCTATCGGTTTGTGATGCATATTTAGTTACGCCCAAGAGACTATTTGGAAAATCTCCTCTAAAGTACCAAAACCACCTGGTAAGGAAATGAAGGCGTCAGCATTGCTCATCATTCTAGCCATGCATTCATGCATGAAAACTACCCTATATTCTTCCCCAATTTTCTTTCCTATGTTGCTGGATGTAGCTAGAGCTGTGGGAATAATACCTAGAACTTGGCATCCCCCTGCATGTGCAGCTGTAG
This sequence comes from Gleditsia sinensis, assembly GCA_037074535.1. NCBI lineage: Eukaryota > Viridiplantae > Streptophyta > Magnoliopsida > Fabales > Fabaceae > Gleditsia > Gleditsia sinensis. The sequence goes on from CM073466.1 coordinate 27,262,869, forward strand.
CCACACACCCCATTAACCCACAGTTACCTCCACCATACACTAAATGAATTTTTCTCCTAGCCAGCACCATACCCAGATTTTGTGCTGCTTTAACATACTCCTCATCTTTTCCAGGACTGGAACCACAAAAGACACAGATATTTCGAAACTGACGGAATGCGGTTCCCTCCATAATTTTTATCACCTTAACTTTGAGAATAGACAAAGATACTAATGGAAGTATTTATAGAACTCAGAGAAGGGCATATTTATAATAGCTATGCAAATAGGCTGGGTATTATTAGAACAACTATGTGAGTGATTGGTGGATATCAGCTAAATTAAAGGTAAAAAAAAATAAATTTCAAAAATGATGGCAAGCATGTAAATTTACAGTAGTATGACTGTGACCCATATTAAACACATAAAGAGTATAAGATAAGATATCACCAGAAATCTGTCTTTATCTTGTTGTCTTTGATGAAGCATTGATGTTTTGATTCTTGTAGAAAAGTTGTAGGTGATAGTCGTCATTGAAAAAAAAATGCAATCAAATGATTTATTTTGTATTCTCAATGTTTTTGCCAGTCGACTATCAGTATTATTAAGTCGACTAGCTATTTTGAGAAATTTTAATTTGGACTGGTTTTTTTTTACAGTTGATTGATTACATTTATTTTGAAGCAATCAACTGCATCCTACCAGTTAACTACATATTCTTTGATTTTCACAGACTTTTATAAGCTCAGAAATGTTTCTTTTCCATGTGATATCTTTCCACCGAATACCGATAGATTTAAAGTAGATTCTGACACATATATTCAAAATTTGCAGCCACCAATTTTTGCTAAAATCATAGATAGATTTTGTTTATAGATTTTCAAGAATTACGGCCACCGATTTTAATATTTTTCAATGCTTTGTCGAAATGTTTGACTTTCGCTTTTGGCACCATTCTCTATTATGCTTTTCGTCTGTTTCACTCATTAACGGTTGGCATTAAATGCAAGGTTATTTTCCCTCATTGCAATGAAAGATAATTTCTTTTCTTTGAAACTCGGTTATTATGGTGTCTAAGTTGTTAGTAGGTTAAAGTAATGAAAAGTTTGAAAAGAATGGACGGATGATGGTCTTATGGTATTTTGACAAATGTAATCAAGAGAATTAGTGGTGTTGAAGTTCTCAAGAAACAAAATATAGGAAGTAGGATTTAAGTTAGTCTTTGAACTCTTAATTTGGAAATATAGAGAATATTTTGAGAACCATGTCCGAAAATAATGTAGGTTATCAAGATATTTGTGTTAAAGGATTATATCATGCTAAATTGAGTCTAGTATCTAGGATGTGAATTATGTTGGAATTGAGAATTCATGTATGAGTCATTGTTAAAAAAAAACACAAATCTTCTTGAAATGATTGGGTGAATTAAATGGGATTGGCATAAGCTAGAATGAGGTGCTTTTGGATATGATAGAAGAAATAATTGAAATTTTTGACAATGAGTTTAATGGTGTTAATAAGCTTGTATAGAATTACTGTGATGAGGTAAGTTGGAATTATTAGACATGTGTCAATGGTACATAAACGTTATTAAAGGTTTGAAGGATTTATTGCTACGTATGTTTAACATATTGATTAAAGGATTTGAGGATAAAAATAGATGATAGATTAAGATGATGATATTCAGGGGATGATGTTGATATATGAAAAAAAAAATTGACTTGATAGAAGTTTGGAATAAGAAAAGATAGTTACACAATATGAAGGTGTATATGTTCCTTTATATGTGTGTTTTCTAATATCGACCCATAGATATATCCATGCGGGCTAGAGGATATCAATTGAAGAACTTATGAGTGAAAGAAATCCTTATGGTTAAGTTATATGGCAAAATCACTCAAGTGAATAGACATATTAAAAAGTAAAGATGTCATACAGAAAAGATATCTCTAATTATTTAGGTAATAAACTTGGTAACTCTGAATAATGCCTTAATTTCATTCCCTACATATGGTAGGATGGATTGAAATTCGGGGACCGAATTTCTTAAAGGGGGAAGAATGTAATATCCCGTAATTTTTAGATATTTTCCTTAGAAATTCTTCACCTTACATATATGCATAGAAATGTTCTAATATTAATGGAATAGGTAAAGAAAGAAAACCTAAGAGGAAATATTAGAAATAAATATATTAAAGAAAGGTGAAATTCTTAGGTAAAGAAAGATAAATTTTTGTGAAGTAAGTAAAGGTCTTAAAATTTCAAGAAAATCGGATTAGGGTAATTTTTCTTAATTTAAGAGCAAAAGTTACTAAGTTTAGTATCTCCACCCGTAATTGGGCTTTAACCTATAGACACTTCATATAGAGTTTTTCTACTTCACATGAATTTTTAGCAAGCCAATATGATAGCCCAAGGAAGAAATAAAACATAGACTTGGACTAGGATATAGAAATTGGACCGGTAGCCCAAAAATCATGAAAATGTGACCAAGCCCATTATGAAAGGAAGAATTTTAACCAAAGTAAGGAAAATGGGCAAGAATGAGCCCAAACCCAAGAGGAAAAATAAAAATAAAAATAAAATTAAAGTGATGAAATATTGGTGTAATCAAGATTAAGTGACATGGCATTAAGACAAAAATTTGGCAAGTGGTGTGATTCTACATTCATCATTTTGGCAAGTGGCATAATAATACAAGGCTTTAGGAAAAAAAAATCTATATCCTACATTCATAACTTTAGCAAGTGGGTAATAATACATAGCATTATGACAAAACATTATTATCCTACACAAATAATTTTAGTTAAGTAAGGAAAATTCAAGGGCTAGAAATTTGCCACTTAAAAAGGCAAATCTATCATACTTGATTAAGACAAAAGAAAAAGGAAATGAATCCCTAAATCAAAGGGATCTTGCCCCATATCTTAAGAACATATCATCATAATTTTCAAAATACAAATCTCCTTTTTCTATGCATATCTTGACTAAGGAAGAGGAAGACAAAAACATAAGTTGTTTGTTTTCCAAAAATTCAACAAAGTGTATCCTAATTGTGATAAGGTAGACCCATGATCATGAAAGGTGAATTATTTGGTGGTCTATATAAGAAAACCCACCCTTACAACATTAGAATTTCGTCCAAGTGAGGGAGAGCAAAAATACAAGCAAGGTAGTGTGAGGAAAGGAGAGGAAGAAAGGAAGAAAGAGGAAGGAGAAGTCTAGGGGACTAAGTGCTCCAGGTAAGTTTAACAATATTTCTTTTTGAAGAAAACCTTTGAAACTCATAATATTTATATGAGATTTTGATCTTAGAACTTTGATGATTGGTCATGAATGTTTCTATATCATGTTACATATTGATCTTGCATGTGATGTATGTTTGAATACTTAGGTTGGTGTAGATAGTTCTGCATGGGTATAGCTATGGTTGACAGAATTTTAAGTTTCGGTATTTTAATTTTTGGGAAAAATATATAAGGAATTAAAATAAATGGTTAACATAAGAATTAAAGATATATGTGTCACGGATTTTCACTCACTTGAATCGTTCCATTTGGAGTCCATATGAGGTAGTTATGGTCTGATTAGTAGTCAAAGGTCAGAAAATGAATCATCAGGGAAGAATATGTTAGGATAGCTTCGGTAATGTAATTTCTGGGAATTATTGGTAGGGAATTAAAATAAATGGTTAACTTAAGAATTAAATATATGTGTGTCATGGATTTTTAGCCACTGGAATCATTCAATTTGGAGTCCACATGTGGTAGATATGGTCTGATTAGTAAGTCAAGGTCAGAAAATGGTTCATCAGGGAAGATTATGTTAGGATAGCTTTTGTATTTTAATTTCTGGGAATTAGCTGTATGGAATTAAAATAAATGATTAACATGAACATTATATATCTATGTCTCATGGAAATATACCCACTGGAATTATGCAATTTGGAGTTCATATGAGGTAGATATGATCCGATTAGTAAGCAGAGGTCAAAAAATGTTTATTCAGGGAAGAGTATGTTATTAATGTTTTAGTTTTTGAATTTCTGGGAATATTCTGTAGGGAATTAAAATAGTGCGTCAACATAACAATTATAGATATATGGCTCATGGATTTTTACCAACTAAAATAACTCAATTTGGAGTTCCAATTTGGAAGATATGGTCTAATTAGTCAGTAAAGGTCAGAACCTATCCGAGAGGAACTATCATGTACTTTGAGGGAATAATATCACCTTCGTTTCTTAATTTTTCGATACAATGTTCACCATAATTGTTTTAGATAATTGTTTTATCTTGAAATGGACACCAAGATCACCTACATCAGAGTTAAATTGAGGGAGTTATGCTCTGATTAGTAAGAGAATGTTAGATAGGATGAAAACCTGCATCAAGAAAATAAAGAAAATAAAATTAGTATTTAAACAAGAAGATGAATCTTAATAAATGACTAGTATAGCCATAGCCATTTCCATTGTATGAACTTCTTACCATCTTAAGTGTGAAATTTTGACATGAAAATATTTTATAAAGTGATATTTGAAATGGTTATGTTCATGGCATGATTACCAATGATTTATGGTAGTAGTTATATTTTGATGAACATACTTGTTATTGAAAACATATTTTTGGCTATCATTGTGAAAATAAAATAAAAGAGCACGGTCACATGGCAATCCGTGTGGTGCACCAGTAGGGGACGCCCTACCAATGGTTATGATCACGATAATGAGAAAAGAAAGAGAAAGTGGGCCATGTCGGACGGAGCGAGAAAAGCCCGTACCGGAGAATATAGGATACTCACCCTGACCGGGGTAGCTTGAAATGAGAATAAGTTGATGGCCATCATATGATATTTTGAAAATAGTTAATCATGTCATACATATCATTACAGTATGATTCTTATGTGCATAGATATAATGCATTCATGTGACCAATGATATTTTCTGTAGTTTATACAGCTGAACATGACGTGATGAGCTTTACTGATGATAATTTATTGTTGAACTTACTGGGATTTAATTCTCACTATATTTCCATATCATGTTCAAAAAATTATTTATGCAGCTTTTGTTTCTAAGGCTCTGGCTTTTAGTGCACATTGGATCGAGTTACTTTATGTTGGGATGATTTCAGAATCAAATAAGATGTTTGTGGTCGAGTTGGCTCAGATCCCGGTGAAGGTGCAACCACCCGCACCTGTATCTCCGGAATTGGTCAACCAAAATAAACAAGATGTAAATATCTATGTGTTTGATATGTTATACGTATGTTTTGATTAATGACATGTATGTGAACTCAATATTGTATAATAATAATAAAAAAAAAGGTTGTTACACTATTTATTTGACAAATGAAATTAAATGTTCTAAAGTTTTGTAATCAAAGTTTTCTGAAGTTTTGTAATCTAGTTGTCGAGAAGGAAGTTAAATGTTTCAAAGTTCTATAATCTATTTCCTAAAATGAAATTTAATAGTATAAACTTCTATGGATAAGATTATCCAAATTGAATTAAATGTTCTAAAATATTGATGAAATAGGAATATGATTATTTCTACTCTGAGTTACTAATGTTCTGATGTAAAACAATGGCTTCAGCATAGAAATTCTAACATGTATTTATCTGTAAAGATTATCTATTTATTGTGCATCTCTTTATTTCGATATAAAAGAAAAGTTGTATAAGAGGGATTTTGTTCAGAGAAACAACGTCAATTAGCAGCAAAAGATGCTAACACAGGTGCACCTTGAACCACCAACTAGCATAGGTGCTACTAGCTTCGTGTGTCGGCTACCACATGTGATATGTTTCGTTTTGTTTTATTTAGCAATAGGGAGTGATACGCCACCTATGATCATCCCCAAAAAGATGAGAAAAAGTATGGAATTGCCAAGCATTTACCAACATAAAGACATATGATTGGTGATTTCACATCCCTTATTGTGTGCTTGGGATTAATTATGGTTCTAATCGAAGTTCTCTTAAGCAAACATGAACCAACTTAAGTTATACATTATATATATATATATATATATATATATATATATATATATATATATATATTAATGTTATCAATTTATCTTTGAATTTGAGATTAAAAAATTTCAATTACATTTATCGAATTCTGCATTTGTCAAAGTTTTGAAGGTAATAATTTTTGTGATGCTACTGTGTATGAAATGTATTAAAATAGATCCTAGTTATGATACAAATGAAGCTAAATGTTCTAACGTCATGTAATCTAAGTTTTCTGAAGTTCTGTAATCTAGTTGTCTGGAATGAAGGTAAATGTTTCAAAGTTTAATAATCTGTTTCCTAAAATGAAATTTAATAGTATAACCTTCTATGGATAAGATTATCCAAATTAAATTAAATGTTTTTAATTATTGATGAAATAGTAATATGATTATTTCGACTCTGAGTTACTAAAGTTCTAATGTAAAACAATGGCTTCTATATAGAAATTCTAACATGTATTTATATATAGAGATTATTTGTTTAACGTCCATCTCTATATTCTGATATAAGAGATTAGTGTTATAAGAGGGATTTTGTTCAGAAACAATGTCTATTAATAGTAGAAGATTCTAACCCAAGTGCACCTTGAACCACCAACTAGCACAGGTCCTACTAGCTTCGTGTGTAGGCAACCACATGGGATATGTTTCATTTTGTTTTGTTCAGCAATGGGGAGTGGTACGCCACCTATTATCATCAACCAAAACATGAAAACAAGAATGGAATTTCCAAGCTTTTACCAACATAAAGACATATGATTGGTGATTTCACATCCCTGGTTGTGGGATTGGGACTAACTATGGTTTTAATCGAAGTCTTATTAAGCAAACATGAACCAACTTAACTTATACATTATAGATATATATTATATTAATGTTATCAATTTATCTTTGAATTTGAGATTAAAAAAATTTAAATTTCATTTATCGAATTCTGCATTTGTCAAAGTTCTGAAGGTAACAATTTTTGTGGTGCTACTATATATGAAATGTATGAAAAAAGATCCAATTTATGAGACAAATGAAGACAAATTTTCTAAAGTTTTGTAATCTAAGTTTTCTGAAGTTCTATAATCTAGTTGTCTAGAATGAAGTTAAATGTTTCAAAGTTTTGTAATCTATTTCCTAAAATGAAATTTAATAATATACCCTTTTGTGGATAAGATTTTCCAAATTGAATTAAATATTCTAAAATATTGATGAAATAGTAATATTGTTATTTCTACTATGAGTTACTAATGTTCTGATGTAAAACAATGGCTTCTGCTTCAGAAATTTAGACATGTATTTATCTGTATTGACGATTTGTTTAACATGCATCTCTTTATTCTAATATAAAAGATTAGAGGTATAAGAGGGATTTTGTTCAGAAACAATGTCGATTAGTAGCAAAAGATGCTAACCTATGTGCAACTTGAACCCCTAACTAGCACGGGAACTACTAGCTTCGTGTATCAGCTACCACTTGGGATATGTTTTGTTTTGTTTTGTTTAGCCAAGGGGAGTGGTACGCCACCTGTTATCATCAACAAAAACATGAGAAAAAGAATGACATTGCCTTGCATATACCTACATAAAGACATATGATTGGTGATTTCACATCCCTTGTTGTGTGCTGAGGAATAATTATGGTTTTAATAGCCTCTTAAGCAAACACGTACCAACTTAACTTAAACGTTATAGATATATATTATATTAATGTTATCAATTTATCTTTAAATTTGATATTTAAAAATTTCTGTTGCATTTATCTAATTCTTCATTTGTCAAAGTTCTGAGGGTAATAATTTTTGTGATGCTACTGTATATGAAATGTATTAAAAGAGATCCTATTTATAAGACAAATGAAGTAATATGTTCTAAAGTTTTGTAATCTAAGTTTTATGAAGTTCTATAATCTAGTTGTCTGGAATGAAGTTAAATGTTTCAAAGTTTTGTAATCTGTTTCCTAAAATGAAATTTAATAATATACCCTTTTGTGGATAAGATTTTCCAAATTGAATTAAATATTCTAAAATATTGATGAAATAGTAATATTGTTATTTCTACTATGAGTTACTAATGTTTTGATGTAAAACAATGGCTTCTGCTTCAGAAATTTAGACATGTATTTATCTGTATTGATGATATGTTTAACATGCATCTCTTTATTCTGATATAAAAGATTAGAGGTATAAGAGGGATTTTGTTCAGAAACAACGTCGATTAGTAGCAAAAGATGCTAACCTATGTGTAACTTGAACCCCTAACTAGCACGGGAACTACTAGCTTCGTGTATTAGCTACCACTTGGGATATGTTTCGTTTTGTTTTATTTAGCCAAGGAGAGTGGTACGCCACCTGTTATCATCCACAAAAACAAGAGAAAAAGAATGACATTGCCTTGCATATACCTACATAAAAACATATGATTGGTGATTTCACATCCCTTGTTGTGTGCTTAGGAATAATTATGTTTCTAATAGCCTCTTAAGCAAACACGAACCAACTTAACTTAAACATTAGAGATATATATTATATTAATGTTATCAATTTATCTTTAAATTTGATATTTAAAAATTTTTGTTGCATTTATCTAATTCTTCATTTATGAAAGTTCTAAGGGTAATAATTTTTGTGATGCTACTGTATATGAAATGTATTAAAAGAGATCCTTTTTATAAGACAAATGAAGTAATATGTTCTAAAGTTTTGTAATCTAAGTTTTATGAAGTTCTATAATCTAGTTGTCTGGAATGAAGTTAAATGTTTCAAAGTTATGTAATCTGTTTCATAAAATGAAATTTTATAATATAAACTTATATGGAGAAGATTATTCAAATTGAATTAAATGTCCTAAAATATTCCTAAAATAGAAAGATGATTATTTCTACTCTGAGTTATGCCTTCTTCTTTAGAAATTCTGACATGTATTTATCTGTACAAATGATATGTTTAACATGCATCTCTTTATTATGATATAAAAGATAAGTGGTATAAGATGGATTTTGTTCAGAAACAATGTCGATTAGCAGAATATGCTAACACATGTTCACCATGAACCCTTAACTAGCACGGGTACTACTAGCTTCGTGTTTTAGCTACCACAAGGGATATGTTTCGTTTTTTTTTTCAGCAGAAGGGAGTGGTACACCACCTGCTATGATCAACGAAACATGAGAACAAGAATGACATTGGCATGAATTTTCCAACATAAAGACATATCATTGGTGATTTCAGATCCTTTGTTATGTGCTTGGGATTAATTATGGTTCTAATCGGAGTCCTCTTCAGCAAACCTGAACCAACTAAACTTATACATTATAGATATATATTATATTAATGTTATCAATTTAACTTTGAATTTGAGATTTAAAATTTTATGTTGCATTTATCTAATTCTGCATTTGTCTAAGTTTTGAAGGTAATAATTTTTTTATGCTACTGTATATGAAATGTATTAAAAGAGATCTTATTTATGAGATAAATGAACTTAAATGTTCTAAAGGATTGTAACCTAAGTTTTCTTAAGTTCTATAATCTAGTTGTCTATAATGAAGTTAAATGTTTCAAAGTTCTGGAATCTGTTTCCTAAAATGAAATTTTATAATATAACCTTCTATGGATAAGATTATCCAAATTGAATTAAATGTTCTAAAATATTCCTTAAAGAGCAATATGATTATTTATACTCTAAGTTACTAATGATCTAATGTAAAATGATGCCTTCTGCTTTAGAAATTCTAACATGTATTTATCTATAGAGATGATCTGTTTAACATGCAGCTCTTTTTTCTAATATAAAAGGTAAGTGATATTACAGGGACTTTGTTAAGAAACGATGTGGATTGGCATGTGCACCTTCAACCCCCTACTAGCACGGGTGCTACTATCTCCGTGTGTTAACTACCATATGGGGTATGTTTCATTTTGTTTTGTTCAACAAAGGGGAGTGGTACGCAAATTGTTATCATCAACAAATGCATGAAAAAAAGAATGACATTGCCAAGCATTTAGCTACATAAAGACATATGATTGATTATTTCACATCCTTTATTATGTACTTAGGATTAATTATCCTTCTAATCAGAATCCACTGAAGCAAACATGAACCAAATTAACTTATACAATATAGATATATATTATATAATGTTATCAATTTATCTTTGTATTTGAGATTTAAATTTTTTTTTTTTTGCATTTGTCAAAGTTTTGAAGGTAATACTTTTTGTGATGCTACTGTATATTAAATGTATTAAAAGTGATCCTATTTATGAGACAAATGAAGTTAAATGTTATAAATTTTTGTCATCTAAGTTTTCTGAAGTTCTGTAATCTTTTTGTCTAGAATGAAGGTAAATGTTTCAAAGTTCTATAATATGTTTCCTAAAATGAAATTTAATAATATAACCTTCTCTGGATAAGATTATCCAAATTGAATTAAATGTTCTAAAATATTGATGAAATAGCAATATGATTATTTCCACTCTGAGTTACTAATTTTCTGATGTAAAACAATGGCTTCTACTTTAGAAATTTTGACTTGTATTTATCTATAGAGATGATTTTTTTAACGTGTATCTCTTTATTCTGATATGAAAGATAAGTGTTATAAGAGGGATTTTGTTCAGAAACAATGTCAATTAGCAGCAGAAGATGCTAACCCATATGCACCTTAAACCCCCAACTAGCACAGGTACTACTAACTTCGTGTGTCAGCTACCACATAGGATTTCTTTTGTTTTGTTTTGTTTAGTAAAGGGGAGTGGTATGCCACCTGTTATCATCAACAAAAACATGAGAAAAAGAATGACATTGCCAAGCAATTACCTACATAAAGACATATGATTGATGATTTAACATCCCTTGTTGTGTGCTTAGGATTAATTATGGTTCTAATCGGAATCTTAAGCAAGCATGAACCAACTTAAATTATACATTATAGATATATATTATATTAATGTTATCAATTTATCTTTGAATTTGAGATTTAAAATTTTTTGTTGCATTTATCTAATTTTGCATTTGTCAAAGTTCTGAAGGTAATAATTTTTGTGATGCTACTATATATTTTATATTCTCACTGAGTGATTAGCTCACTCCCCATTTTTTTAACATGCATTAGGAAAAAGATACAAAATTAGATCCCTTTATTTCTGAGAAGTGATTAGCTAGGCTCCTTTTGTTGGGTCAGTCTTCTTAGTTTCAAGGACTTTAGAAATTCCATTTGTACTTTATGTATGTTGGAATTTTAGAGTTTACTCCATGGGCCACAAGTAGGGTTACATTTCTGTTATATATCTGATATATATCTTATGTGTATATATAAGTATACAAATAATTATTAGCATGGAATATAAACCCTGAATCGGTTCAATAATTATATAAAGTTATGATGTTTATATGAGAATCCATAATATATTTTGATATTTTGTATTGGAACCTTAACTCAATGTTCTATATATATTTATAATAGTTGAATATTTGTAAATGTCTATGTTTGAGGCTTATGGGTGTAACTATCCTTATTACCGGTGCCGGTCACATACTCAAAAATAGGGTTTGACAAGAATATAGCATAAAAAATCAAATTTTTTTTATTTTAAAAAATTTAAAATCTCAAAAAAGTTATTCAAAAACCATTACTTTCAGATATTTAAATAAATAAACTACATAAATTGAAAACTTAGCTTTGCCCAAACTAACAAAATCAAATATCAGAAACTCAAATATCTAAAACTCATCAAATATTATAACTCATATCCACACAAATATGAAAATATCTCTCTCATTTAAATACAAAACCCTTTATCATAAAAAAAACATAACAGATATGCGTGGGAAGCAAAGATCCTTCCTATGGTGATATGGAGACAACTCTAGAGCATATATTCATTACATGTAATAAATAAACTAAGTCCAATAGAATAAATTAGCCTCACCAAGAATATCCTACTTGTCACAATGTATGATCACATTTCTAACTTGATCTAAAAATTCTAAAAAGGAGAAGAGCGAGGCTTATGACTTAGTGAGTATATATCATATACTATTTGGGAACGGAACATACTACACACATAATTTTTCTATAATAAATATATTTTTCAAATCAAATGGCAATATTTGTAAATATAAAACCTTTCAAAAAATATTTGAATAAAGTAATACTTAACATGTGCCAAGTCAGATAAGTATGTAAATTCAAAGATATAGCAATTTTTAAGAATCTCATTTCTGGAGGAAAGGTAACTACTCATTTTATAAAATACATCCTTGTAAAAAACCCTTTCCAATTTCATAGTTTAAAAATTATTTTTGTAAAACATAGTGCTTATATCTTCAAAACCAAATACTTTACATTATCCTTTATACAAAATGAATCAATTACCCAAAACTTAACAAAATACCTTATAGCCATCTTATAACGAACATGTCGTGTAATAGTAATGTAAAAACATATAGGAAATACTTTTATTTATCTTAAGATGTCATTTAGTGTAAGAGCTCAAGAAGAAACCATATTCAAACTATAATACATATGAATATTTTTCAAAGAAGGAGAATAAATTATTAACCATGGTTGTTTATAAATCCAAAAGAAAACATATAACAAACTTGTAATTCTACTAAAATCATTCCAAACAAAAATCAATGTTTTTTAATAACATTATAAATGATGACGGGGTTTACATTAGAAATAAATATTTAAATATTAGTAAGAACACACACACACACACACACATACACAGATATATATATATATATATATATATATATATATATATATATATATATATATATATATATATATATATATATATATATATATTCAAAATCAAATTAAATAATGTAAGATACCATAAAAGTAAAATACATTGTTTCAAAATATTTTAGTAAAAATCAATAATTACCTTTTAAACCTTTAAAACTAGGAATAAATAAATTTAAAGGGAAACATATAAAGGCTTGTAAAAAAAATTTAACATTTCAAACTTATAATATCCAATAATTGATAACTTAAAATAAAATATAAGCTTGAGGATTAAAAAGGTTTACTTTTCTAATTACATTAATTATCCAATCAATAAGTTCTTAAGATATGTATTAAATTCATGTTCTTATACTTATTAATTCATTTAGTCATTTAGGTTTCAGATAAACAAATATTTTTTAAAAATTGGTTATTAATCCAATTAGAAAGATATTATAAATTTTTAAGAAAGTAGTTTCACAAAAGATTTTATAACTGCCTTGTAAGATAGCTATACCTAACATTACTAACCCATCATACCAGCACATTCAACTTTAGGCTTCATAACCACAATATCACTCGTTTACATATTCAAAATACTTTGGATATATAAATTTCAAATCAATAGGAATCATTATTCCCATATTATACAAAACTATAAAATCATAGTCAAAAGTATAACTATTGACAATCCCTATTTAACACAAATAAACAAATTTAAAAATAGATAAATTTTGAATAAAAAGGACAAAAGCTCAAATTATAAAAGTTTCATAAAATAAGAACTTTAACCATCAAAATAATATTAAACTAAAATAGAATAAATTAAATTAATAAATTTAGACAGGATTCCTTTAGAAGGATTCTATATCAGAACCAAAAGTTTTTTCCATCTACTCAACAAGATAGGGTAAATCGTAATCCAATAATTTCCATTCGATAATGATGGGAGGCATTTCGCTAGCAATATCCTTATTAGTAGAGTTTTCAAGGTGTACACACACACACACACGCACATATATATGAAACAAAATTTAGGAATTGAAAATGATAATTAAAAACAAGCTATAGTATATCTTATCTACTCACAGGGCTATGAATTCAAAGATGGTTAACGATTAAAGCTAACTTCCAAAACCAAATAAGTTAAACAGATGTTAGTACGTGCTCAACAATTCCAAAGATACACAAAACATCTCCTACATGTGAACAGTTCATATACGGACACAAATAATTGTTGACAGCATTGTTTACATCAAAAAATGGCCTTATATGATCATAGAAAATTTGATACTAGGATTTTGTCAACCCCTAAACTCAAATACAGTATCCGTATTTCCAATAATGTTCTATAAACATAATTTTATGAATTTTACCTTTAGTTCACCAATGCTTAAATAATTGTTTCTGAATAAACCAATTAGTTAAAATTGCTATATGCTTTGTGCTCATCACAACATTGCATTCAATTTCTTTAACAGAGGTCCAAATGTACCAAAAACTTAGAGAGAGAAAGCAAGAAGTAGAGGAGAGAGAGAGAGCAAGAAGTAGAGGAGAGAGAGATGATAAAAGCTTGGAGAATGCCTCCCTCTCTCACAGTCATGCCCCCAATTTAAGAGAACGTGAAACATATACTTCACAACATATATTTTCCATAACATGCATAATACACTCCTTTATCATTGAAAATAGTTACATATAGGTATTCCCATGTATACACAATATACAAATCAAGTCTATAAATATTAGAGTAATAACATAAGCAGGGATCTTGCCTGTAACATCCCTAATTTCGTTTCTTTTATTAATAAAGGTACATAAATATTTAATTAAGAAAATAAAGTTTATTAGACAAATTTTAAATATCTAAGGAAATAGAAGCCTTAGAAAATCTTCACCTTATGTGTATGCATAGAAAATGTTATAACATTAAAGGAATAAGTAAAGAGAGAAAACCTAAAAGGAAAAATTAGAAATAACATACTAAAGAGAGGCGAAATTCTTGAGTAAGGAAGATAAATTTTTGGGAAGTAAGTAAAGGTCTTAAAATTTCAAGAAGATTTGATTAGGATAATTTTTCCTAATTCAAGAGCTAGAATTCCTAAGTTTAACATCTCTACCCATACAGTGGGCTTTCACCTATGGACACTTTATATAGAGTTTATCCACTTCACATGAGTTTCTAACTAGCCAATAGGATAGCCCAATCAAGAAATAAAACATAGACTTGAACTAGGATATAGAAGTTGGACCGATAGCCCATAAACCATGAAAATGTGACCAAACCTTTCATGAAAGGTAGAATTTCAGCCAAAGTAAAGGAAATAGGTAAGAATGAGCCCAAATCTTAAGAGGGAAAAATAAGAATCATGTGATGAAATAATAGTGTAATAATAATCAAGATTAGGTTACATGGCATCAGGACAAAACATCTATATCCTACATTCATAATTTCAGCAAGTTGGTAATAATACATGGCATTCGGACAAAACATCTATACCCTACATTCATAATTTCAACAAGTAAGTAATAATACATGGCATTATGACAAAACATCCTTATCCTACACAAATAATTTTAGCTAAGCAAGGGAGACTCAAAGGTTGGAAATTTGCCACTTAGAAAGGAAAACCTATTATACTTGAGTGAGACAAAAGAAAAAGGAAATTAATCCCTAAATCAAAGGGACCTTGTCCCTTGTCTTAAGAACATTTTATCATTATTTTTAAAATACAAATCTCCTTTTGCTATGCATATCTTGACCAAGGGAGAGGAAGATAAGAAAATGAGTTGTCTTTTAAAAAAAAAACAACTAAGTGCATCCTAATTGTGATAAGGTAGACCCATGATTATGAAAGGTGAACAAATTGATAGTTTATTTAAGCAAAACCCACCCTTATGAAATTATAATTTTGTCCAAGTGAGGGAGAGAAAAAACAAAAGCAAGGTAGAGTAAGGAAATGAGAGAAAGAGAGGAGAAGAGAGGAAGGAACAAGAAGGAGAAGTCTAGAGGACTAAGTACTCAAGGTTCGCTAGCTTAATCTCCACTTGAATCCATCTTTTCTCTTCATCATTGGGGTTCAAAACTCACCTCTCTTCTCTTATTTAAGCTGCTGAAAAAGCTAAGGGAAGGGAGGAATCTTACCACTTCCTTCAAGAGAAAACAAGAAAACAATTCACTAAGTGAGCTAGAGAGATCTTTAGGTAGGTTTAACAATATCTCTTTTTGAAGAAAATATTTAAAATTTGTAACATTTATATGGGATTTTGATCCTAGAACTTTGATGAAATTTATTATGTTGATGATTGGCCATGGATGTTGCTATATCAAGTTACATGTTGATTGTAACATCCATAATTTCGTTTCATGTATTCAAAGTAACATCCCTAATTTCGTTTTTTTTATTGATAAAGGTAGATAAATATTTAATTAAGGAAATAAAATTTATTAGACAATTTTTAGATATATAAGGAAATATAATCCTTAGAAATTCTTCACTTTACGTGTATGCATAGAAATGTTCTAACATAAATGGAATAGGTAAAGAGAGAAAACATAAGAGGAAAAATTAGAAATAAGTATACTAAAGAAAGGTGAAATTCTTAGGTAAGGAAGATACATTTTTGTGAAGTAAGTAAATGTATTAAAATTTCAAGAAAATTAGATTAGGGTAATTTTTCCTAATTTAAGAGTTAAAGTTACTAAGTTTAGTATCTCCACCCATAAATTGGGCTTTCACCTATGGACACTTCATATAGAGTTTTTCTACTTCACATGAATTTTTAGCAAGCCAATAGGATAGCCCAAGGAAGAAATAAAACATAGACTTGGACTAGGATATAGAAATTGGACCGGTAGCCCAAAAATCATAAAAATGTAACTAAGCCCATTATGAAAGGTAGAGTTTTAACCAAAGTAAAGAAAATGGGCAAGAATGAGTCCAAACCCAAGAGGAAAACTAAAAAATAAAAATAAATAAAGTGATGAAATAATGTTGTAATCAAGATTAGGTAACATGGCATTAAGACAAAAATTTAGCAAGTTGTGTGATATCCTACATTCATAATTTTAGTAAGTGGTATGATAATACATGGCATTGGGAAAAAACATCTATATCCTACACTCATAATTTTAGCAAGTGGGTAATAATACATAGCATTATGACAAAACATCTTTATCCTACACAAATTATTTTAGCTAAGCAAGGAAGATTCAAGGGTTGGAAATTTGCCACCTAAAAAGGCAAACCTGTCATAATTGATTAAGACAAAAGAAAAAGGAAATGAATTCCTAAATCAATGGGACCTTGTCCCTTATCTTAAGAAAATATTATCATAATTTTCAAAATACAAATCTCCTTTTCCTATGCATATCTTGACTAAGGAAGATGAAGACAAGAACATGAGTTGTTTGTTTTCCAAAAATTCAACCAAGTGCATCCTAATTATGATAAGGTAGACCCATGATTATGAAAGTTGAATTATTTGATAGTCTATATAAGCAAAACCCACCCTTATACCATTAAAATTTTCGTCCAAGTGAGGGAGAGAAAAAAATAAAAGCAAGGTAGAGTGAGAAAAGGAGAGGAAGAAAGGAAGGAAGAGGAAGGAGAAATCTAGAGGATTAAGTGCTCAAGGTAAGTTTAACAATATTTCTTTTTAAAGAAAACTTTTGAAACTTGTAATATTTATATGACATTTTGATCTTAGAACTTTGATGATTGGTAAAGGATGTTGCTATATCATGTAACATATTATGTATGTTTGAATACTTAGGCTGGTGTAGATAGTTCTGCATAGGTATGGCTATGGGTGGCAAAATCTTAAGCTTCTATTTTTAAAATTCTAGGAAGCATCGATAAGGAATTAAAACAAATGGTTAACATAAAAAATGTAGATATATGTCTCACAGAGTTTTATCCACTAGAATCACTGAATGTGGAGTCTATATGAGGAAGATATGGTCCAATTAGTAAGCAATGGTGAGAAAATGGTTAATCAGGGAAGAATATGTTAGGATAGCTTTTGTGTTTTAATTTTTGGGAACCTTCTATAGCAAATTAAAATAATTGGTTAACATAAGAATTATCGATATATGTGTCACGGATTTTTAACCACTAGAATTGTAACATCCTTAATTTCGTTTCTTTTATTGATAAGGGTACATAAAAAATTTAATTAAGGAAATAAAATTTATTAGACAATATTTTAGATATCTAAGGAAATATAATCCTTAGAAATTCTTCACCTTATGTATATGCATAGAAAATGTTTCTAACATTAAGAGAACAAATAAAGAAGGAAAATCTAATAGGAAAGAAATTAGAAATAACATACTAAAGAGATGCAAAATTCTTGGATAAGGAAGATAAATTTTTAGAAACAAGTAAAGGTCTTAAAATTTCAAAGAACATTGAATTAGGGTAATTTTTCCTAATTCAAGAACTATAGTTACTAAGTTTAAAATCTTTACCCATACATTGGGCTTTTACCTATGGACACTTCATATAGAGTTTTTCCACTTCACATAAGTTTCTAGCAAGCCCATTGGATAACCTAAACAAGAAATTAAACATAGACTTGGACTAGGATATAGTAATTTCACCAATAGCCCAAAAATTATGAAAATGTGACCAAGCCCACCAAGAAAGGAAGAATTTTATCCAAAGCAAAGAAAATGGGTAGGACAAGCCCATAATGGGTAAGAATAAGCCCAAATCCAAGAGGAAAAATAAAATAAAATAAATTAGATGATGAAATAATAATAAGAATAAAGATTAGGTTACATGGCATTAAGACAAAAATTTAGCAAGTGGTGTGATTCTACATTCATCATTTAGGCAAGTGGCATGATAATACAAGGCTTTAGGACAAAAACATCTATATCCTTCACTCATAATTTTAGCAAGTGGTATGATAATACATGGTATTAGGACAAAACATTCATAGCCCACACAAATAATATCAACCAAATAATGGAGATTGAAGGGCTAGAAATTTGCCACTTAAAAAGGCAACCTATCATAATTGATTAAGACAAAAGAAAAATTAAATGAATCCCTAAATCAAAGGGACCTTGTCCCTTATCTTAAAAACATATCATCATAATTTTCAAAATACAAATCTCCTTTTCCTATGCATATCTTGACTAAGGAAGAGGAAGACAAGAACATAAGTTGTTTGTTTTCCAAAAATTCAACAAAGTGTATCTTAATTGTGATAAGGTAGATCCATGATCATGAAAGGTGAATTATTTGGTGGTCTATATAAGAGAACCCACCCTTACAACACTTTAATTTCGTCCAAGTGAGAAAGAGAGAGAAATAGAAGCAAGGTAGAGTGAGGAAAGGAGAGAAGAGAGAAGAAGAAAGGAAGGAAGAAGAAGGAGAAGTTTAGAAAGCTAAAGGTAAGTTTAACAATATTTCTTTTTGAAGAAAACTTTTGAAACTTATAATATTTATATGAGATTTTGATCTTAGAACTTTTATGATTGGTCATGATGTTGCTATATCATGTTACATATTGATCTTGCATGTGATGTATGTTTGAATACTTAGGTTGGTGTAGATAGTTCTGCATGGTTATGGCTATGGGTGGCAGAATTTTAAGTTTCGGTATTTTAATTTCTGGGAACAATCTATAAGGAATTAAAATAAATGGTTAACATAAGAATTAAAGATATATGTGTCCCGGATTTTTAGCCACTGGAATCATTCCATTTGGAGTCCATATGAGGTAGATATGGTCTGATTAGTAGTCAAAGGTCGGAAAATGAATCATCAGGGAAGAATATGTTAGGATAGCTTCGGTAATTTAATTTCTGGGAATTATTGGTAGGGAATTAAAATAAATGGTTAACATAAGAATTAAAGATAAATGTGTCATGGATTTTTAGCCACTGGAATCATTCCATTTGGAGTCCATATGAGGTAGCTATGGTCTGATTAGTAGTCAAAGGTCAGAAAATGAATCATCAGGGAAGAATATGTTAGGATAGCTTCGGTAATTTAATTTCTGGGAATTATTGGTAGGGAATTAAAATAAATGGTCAACATAAGAATTAAAGATATGTGTGTCATGGATTTTTAGCCACTGGAATCATTCAATTTGGAGTTCACATGTGGTAGATATGGTCCAATTAGTAAGCCAAGGTCAGAAAATGGTTTATCAGGGAAGATTATGTTAGGACAGCTTTTGTATTTTAATTTCTGGGAATTTTCTTTATGGAATTAAAATAAATGGTTAACATGAAAGTTATATATCTATGTCTCATGGAAATATACCCACTGGAATTATGCAATTTGGAGTTCATATGAGGTAGATATAATCCGATTAGTAAGCAGAGGTCAGAAAATGTTTATTCAGGGAAGAGTATGTTATTAATGCTTTAGTTTTTGAATTTCTGGGAATATTCTGTAGGGAATTAAAATAGCGCGCCAACATAACAATTATAGATATATGGCTCATGGATTTTTACCAACTGGAATAACGCAATTTGGAGTTCCAATTTGGGAGATATGGTCTAATTAGTCAGTAAAGGTCAGAACCTATCCGAGAGGAACTATCATGTACTTTGATGGAGTAATATCACCTTTGTTTCTTAATTTTTCGCTACAATGTTCAACATAATAGTTTTAGATAATTGTTTTATCTTGAAATAGACACCAAGATCACCTACATCAGAGTTAAATTGAGGGAGTTATGCTCTGATTAGTAAGAGAAGGTTAGATAGGATGAAAACCTGCATCAAGAAAATAAAGAAATAAAATTAGTATTTAAAAAAAAAGATGAATCTTAATAAATGACTAGTATAGCCATAGCCATTGCCATTGCATGAACTTACTACCATTTTAAGTGTGTAATTTTTAACATGGAATTTACCCTAGTACTCATATAAATTTACAAGAAGTTTTGAAAGTGCCAGTTTTTATTTGAAAAATCTTAGTATGCTCCGTGGTTGCAGTATTTTCACATCAGAAAAGAATTATTCTAGTTACTGGAAAACAAAATTGTGATTTGTGAAAAGTGCATGTCTAAGGAAAGCTCTGGCAAGGAAAGACATGGTACTTAAGCGTGTCCATTAGTGACCCACCTCTCTTTCCTGGGAACTTTTCTGGTGCGCTATTTACAGACTACAATTACTATCCAGTTACTAAGGTATTAGTATGGAATTTTGACATGGAAATGTTTTATAAAGTGATATTTTAAATGGTTATGTTCATGGCATGATTACCAATGATTTATGGTAATAGTTATATTTTGATGAACATACTTGTTATTGAAAGCATATTTTTGGCTATCATTGTGAAAAGAAAAGAAATGAGCACGGTCACATGGCAATCCGTGTGGTGCACCAGTAGGGGACGCCCTACCAACGGTTATGATCATGTTAATAAGAAAAGAAAGAGAAAGTGTGCCATGTCGGACGGAGCGAGATAAGCCCGTACCGAAAAGTAGAGAATACTCACCCTGACCGGGGTAGCTTGAAGTAAGAATAAGTGGATAGCCATCATATGAAATTCGAAAAATAGTTATTCATGCCATACATGTCATAACTGTATAATTTTCATGTGCATGATAAAGTGCATTCATGTGACCTAAAGATATTTTCTGTAGTTTATACAGCTGAACATGACGTGATGAACTATATTGATGGTAAATTATGATTTATTGTTGAACTTACTGGGATTTAATTCTCACTATATTTCCATATCATGTTCAGAAGAATAAATATGCAGATATTCTCTATGACACTTATTATCTCTGTACGTTGGATCGAGGTGCCCTACCTTGGGCAACTTCCAGTTATTTCTGATGTAACTGTCGTAGATGTAACTGAGATTCCGGTGGACGTGCCACCCGAACCAGTGTCCCCGGAAGTAGTCGATATAGATGATTAGAACTAATATGTATCTTTGTACAAATGTTTGTAAAATAATGGTTTGTAGTTTGTAAAATAATAGTGTGTATGGAAACTCAGTATTGTATAAATTAAATAAATGTTATATTGAGTTAAGTTGTAACGAGGTAATAACTTCATGGTATTTAAAAAAAAAAAAAATTACATAAATGGAGTTGTTACATAATTGGTATCAGAGCAGGTCGATCCTAGATGGCCAGTGGTTGGATGGTTATCTGAATCGATCTTATAGTGTCTTGAGTATGTTGTGGTTATGCTGTGTAGGGGATCAGTGATTCATATAGGTAAGAAATTACTAGTGTTTCCTATCTATATGCCGAGGTGGTGTTATGACTGCTATTAAATATTTTTGAACTAACTATTGGGCTTGATCACCTCAATAGCAGCATAACTTTGTTTTGTACCATAGTAGGAAATGGCACCACCAAGGAGGAATCCAGCAACCAATGCAGAGGAAACCCTGCACAACCTGGCCACGGCAATTCGAGACCAAGTTATGACCACCAACCAAATTTTACAACATCTCCAGAATGCTAATAACACAAATGTTGAGATTGGTCCTAACAACCGGACGGCTGGAAAAGATAATGGCATATCCGAGTTCCTGAGGACTAGACCACCTTGTTTCCAAGGTGGTTATGACCCAACGGTAGCCGAAAGGTGGATTAGGGAATTAGAGAAAATCTTTGAAGTGATGGGCTGTACTGAAGAGCAGCAAATCATTTTTGCTGCATATATGTTAAAGGATGAAGCAGAATACTGGTGGCGTGGAGCTAGAGAACTTTTAGCTCATCAGGGAAGACAGATCACCTGGCAAGTGTTCAAGGACATTTTCTTTGAAAAGTACTTTCCAAGTACTGTACGGGCAGAGAAAGAGATCGAATTTCTCCAACTCAGGCAAGGAAGCATGACCGTGGACCAGTATATCGCAAGGTTCGAGGAGCTGTCTAAGTTCTCCTCTTATCTACGATATAACCCAGATGAAGCATGGAAGGCGGTTAAGTTTGAAGCGGGACTAAACCCGGAGTTAAAGAATGCTGTTATAGCTATGGAGATCAGGGAGTTTGTACCTCTGATAAATAAATGCAGACTCCTGGAAAAGAGTTTAAGGGCAGTGGAGGACGAGAAGCAAAGGCGAAACCTATGGAAAAGGAAGAAAAATTTTCCCAACCCTAGAAAGAACGTGAGAAGAAGTGGATATGGAGCTGGTAAGAGGCCATTGATTGCGGGTCCTAGGCCTTTTCAACAAGACCTCGCCTCAGTCAAGTGCGCTAAATGCGGACGCATGCATGGTAACCGGCCATGCTACATGGGACAAGATGTCTGCTTCAATTGCGGACAGAAGGGACATTTTGCGAAAAACTGCCCACAGAATGTAGGAAAGCAACCAGAACAGAGGCCTCAGGTGAAAGGAAGGGTTTTCACCCTGAGCGGCCAAGAGGCAGCTCAATCTTCTGAAATGATTCAAGGTACATGCTATATTTATGGATTTGCTCTTATGGTGTTATTTGACTCTGGTGCTAGTCATTCATTTATATCAGAAGAATGTATTAGGAAGTTTCAGTTCCCTATTTCTGAAACTCCCTATGAGCTATCTGTAGTAACCCCTACAGGGGAACGGGTATTAACTTCCTCTGTATGTAAGGACTGTCAAGTCACCATCCAGGAGAAAACTTTTTCTGTAGACCTCGT
The DNA here is from genome assembly GCA_037074535.1 of Gleditsia sinensis. Classification (NCBI taxonomy): domain Eukaryota; kingdom Viridiplantae; phylum Streptophyta; class Magnoliopsida; order Fabales; family Fabaceae; genus Gleditsia; species Gleditsia sinensis. The sequence goes on from CM073466.1 coordinate 27,286,206, forward strand.
CAGTTTACCTTTAAGAGGTATTGAGGTCATTCTAGGGTTAGACTGGATGTCTAGAAATCGAGTCTTGTTGAATTGTTGTAACAAGACCGTTGAATTTCTACCTTCTACTCCGAAAGAGGAGGTCCAGTTATTGATGTTAAATGCCAATCAAGTTAATAGGGAGTTGAAGAATGGAGTACTTGGATACATTCTCTTGTATTTATCAAACCTAGAAGTCGAATCGAAACTTGATGAAATTCCAATAGCCAACGAGTTTCCTGAAGTGTTTCCATCAGATATTCCAGGCTTACCTCCCAAGAGAGAGATAGAGTTCTCTATTGATCTCCTACCTGGGACAGGGCCTATCTCTATTGCACCATATCGAATGGCCTCGAAGGAACTACAAGAACTAAAGAAGCAGTTGGAGGAACTATTAGACAAGCAATTCATTAAACCGAGTGTATCACCTTGGGGAGCTCCTGTATTGTTTGTTAAGAAGAAAGACGGGAGTTTGAGACTATGCATAGATTACAGACAGCTGAATAAGGTGACTATCAAAAATAAGTACCCTCTCCCTAGGATAGATGACTTATTGGATCAATTAAAGGGTGCCTCCATCTTTTCTAAAATTGACTTGCGATCAGGATATCATCAGATTAGGATTAAGGAGGAGGACATACCAAAAACTGCCTTCAGGACTAGGTATGGGCACTATGAGTTTCTCGTAATGCCCTTTGGGTTGACTAATGCACCTGCAATTTTCATGGATTACATGAATCGCATTTTTCGACCCTACCTAGATCAATTTGTTGTAGTGTTCATTGATGACATCTTGATATATTCTAAGAGTGAGAAAGAACATGAACAACATCTCCGAATCGTGCTACAAGTGCTGAAAGAGAAAAAGTTATATGCTAAATTGGAGAAGTGTGAATTTTGGCTGTCAGAGGTGAAGTTTCTCGGACATGTCATCTCTAATAGAGGGGTAGCCGTAGATCCTAGCAAGACGGAAGCAGTGATTAAGTGGGAGACACCAAAGACGGTTACGGAAATCAGAAGTTTCCTTGGTTTGGCAGGATACTACAGGAGATTTATACAAAACTTCTCTCGTATAGCCTTGCCATTGACTAAATTGACCAGGAAGGGAAGTCCTTTCAAATGGACTGATCAATGTGATGCTAGTTTTCAGGAGCTGAAGACAAGACTGACCACTCCTCCTGTTTTAATTATTCCAGACCCCACAGGACATTTTGAAGTGTATAGTGATGCTTCAAAGAAAGGGCTAGGGTGTGTGTTAATGCAAGACAAGAGAGTAGTTGCTTACGCCTCTAGACAACTAAGACCCCACGAAGGAAACTATCCAACCCATGATCTTGAATTAGCGGCAGTAGTGTTTGCCTTAAAGATTTGGCGACACTATTTATACGGGGCAACCTTTGAAGTATATTGTGATCATAAGAGTCTTAAATACCTCTTTGATCAGAAGGAGTTAAATATGAGGCAACGAAGATGGGTAGAATTCCTCAATGACTATAAGTTTGAGATAAAGTATCATCCCGGAAAGGCGAATGTTGTAGCAGATGCCTTGAGTCGAAAATCTCTGCATATGGGTCAGATGATGGTGTATGAGATGCAGATGCTAGAGGAGTTTCGAAATTTGAAGCTAGCCACTACTCTTACTCCAAAGAATTTAGTCATTAATGGTTTAAGTATAGGGTCTGACCTTAGAGCCCAGATCAAAGAAGCTCAAGCTCACGATCAATACTTACAAGATCATAAAGACCAAGGTAATTTTTCTGTAATGGAAGATGGAGCAATCATGTATCAGGGAAGGATTTGTGTCCCTCAAGAACAAGAGTTGAGGACTAAGATACTGAAGGAAGCGCATCAAAGTAAATACACAATCCATCCTGGATGCACTAAAATGTACCAGGATTTAAAAAGGATGTATTGGTGGCCAGGGATGAAAAATGACATTGCTGAGTTCGTGGCAAAATGTTTAACTTGTCAGAAGGTGAAAGTGGAACATCAAAAGCCAGCAGGATTTCTTCAACCTCTGGAGATTCCTGAATGGAAATGGGACAGTATTTCGATGGACTTTGTTGTAGGTTTACCTAAGACCTCAGTGGGACATGACTCTATCTGGGTAATAATTGACAGATTAACCAAATCTGCTCACTTTTTGCCCATAAAAATAAACTTTTCACTAGATAAATTGGCCCAATTGTACGTTCAGGAAATAGTTAGACTCCATGGGATTCCCTTAAATATTGTTTCTGATAGAGATCCGAGGTTCACGTCGAGGTTTTGGAAGGCATTGCAAGAAGCTTTTGGTACTCAATTGCGGTTCAGTACTGCCTACCATCCTCAAACTGACGGGCAGACAGAACGAACCATTCAAACCCTAGAAGATATGTTGAGGGCCTGTGTGATAGAGCAAGGTAAAGGATGGGATAAGTACCTACCTTTAGTAGAGTTTGCTTATAATAATAGCTATCACTCTAGCATTAAGATGGCCCCCTATGAAGCTTTATACGGTAGAAAGTGCCGATCTCCACTATGTTGGTTCGAGGTAGGAGAAAAGAACTTGTTAGGTCCTGATTTAGTTCAACAAACCACTGAACAAATCAGGATGATACGAAACAAAATACTTACAGCTCAAAGTCGGCAAAAGAGTTACTACGATAAGAGACATAGACCTCTAGAGTTTGAGGAAGGAGACCATGTATTTCTGAAACTTTCCCCGACTACTGGAGTTGGTAGGTCTCTCAAAACAAGAAAGCTAAGTCCGCGATTTTTAGGACCCTACCAAATTCTAAAGAAAGTTGGGACATCAGCATATCAAGTTGCTCTCCCACCTAATTTGTCCAACCTGCATAATGTTTTCCACGTATCACAGCTGCGGAAGTATCTTTCAGATTCATCACATATAATACTGGATGAACCAATCCAAATAAAGGAGAACATGACATACCAGCTAGTACCTGCATCCATATTGGACACTGACGTGAAGCAACTGAGAAATAAAACCATTCCCCTAGTTAAGGTGTTATGGGAAGGTTTGACTCCGGAAGAAGCAACTTGGGAGCTGGAAGAAGTCATGAGGAAGAAATATCCGCAATTGTTCTTATAAGGTAATTTCTGAAATTTTGAGGACAAAATTTCTTTTAGGGGGAGAGAAATGTAACATCCTTAATTTCGTTTCTTTTATTGATAAGGGTACATAAAAAATTTAATTAAGGAAATAAAATTTATTAGACAATATTTTAGATATCTAAGGAAATATAATCCTTAGAAATTCTTCACCTTATGTATATGCATAGAAAATGTTTCTAACATTAAGAGAACAAATAAAGAAGGAAAATCTAATAGGAAAGAAATTAGAAATAACATACTAAAGAGATGCAAAATTCTTGGATAAGGAAGATAAATTTTTAGAAACAAGTAAAGGTCTTAAAATTTCAAAGAACATTGAATTAGGGTAATTTTTCCTAATTCAAGAACTATAGTTACTAAGTTTAAAATCTTTACCCATACATTGGGCTTTTACCTATGGACACTTCATATAGAGTTTTTCCACTTCACATAAGTTTCTAGCAAGCCCATTGGATAACCTAAACAAGAAATTAAACATAGACTTGGACTAGGATATAGTAATTTCACCAATAGCCCAAAAATTATGAAAATGTGACCAAGCCCACCAAGAAAGGAAGAATTTTATCCAAAGCAAAGAAAATGGGTAGGACAAGCCCATAATGGGTAAGAATAAGCCCAAATCCAAGAGGAAAAATAAAATAAAATAAATTAGATGATGAAATAATAATAAGAATAAAGATTAGGTTACATGGCATTAAGACAAAAATTTAGCAAGTGGTGTGATTCTACATTCATCATTTAGGCAAGTGGCATGATAATACAAGGCTTTAGGACAAAAACATCTATATCCTTCACTCATAATTTTAGCAAGTGGTATGATAATACATGGTATTAGGACAAAACATTCATAGCCCACACAAATAATATCAACCAAATAATGGAGATTGAAGGGCTAGAAATTTGCCACTTAAAAAGGCAACCTATCATAATTGATTAAGACAAAAGAAAAATTAAATGAATCCCTAAATCAAAGGGACCTTGTCCCTTATCTTAAAAACATATCATCATAATTTTCAAAATACAAATCTCCTTTTCCTATGCATATCTTGACTAAGGAAGAGGAAGACAAGAACATAAGTTGTTTGTTTTCCAAAAATTCAACAAAGTGTATCTTAATTGTGATAAGGTAGATCCATGATCATGAAAGGTGAATTATTTGGTGGTCTATATAAGAGAACCCACCCTTACAACACTTTAATTTCGTCCAAGTGAGAAAGAGAGAGAAATAGAAGCAAGGTAGAGTGAGGAAAGGAGAGAAGAGAGAAGAAGAAAGGAAGGAAGAAGAAGGAGAAGTTTAGAAAGCTAAAGGTAAGTTTAACAATATTTCTTTTTGAAGAAAACTTTTGAAACTTATAATATTTATATGAGATTTTGATCTTAGAACTTTTATGATTGGTCATGATGTTGCTATATCATGTTACATATTGATCTTGCATGTGATGTATGTTTGAATACTTAGGTTGGTGTAGATAGTTCTGCATGGTTATGGCTATGGGTGGCAGAATTTTAAGTTTCGGTATTTTAATTTCTGGGAACAATCTATAAGGAATTAAAATAAATGGTTAACATAAGAATTAAAGATATATGTGTCCCGGATTTTTAGCCACTGGAATCATTCCATTTGGAGTCCATATGAGGTAGATATGGTCTGATTAGTAGTCAAAGGTCGGAAAATGAATCATCAGGGAAGAATATGTTAGGATAGCTTCGGTAATTTAATTTCTGGGAATTATTGGTAGGGAATTAAAATAAATGGTTAACATAAGAATTAAAGATAAATGTGTCATGGATTTTTAGCCACTGGAATCATTCCATTTGGAGTCCATATGAGGTAGCTATGGTCTGATTAGTAGTCAAAGGTCAGAAAATGAATCATCAGGGAAGAATATGTTAGGATAGCTTCGGTAATTTAATTTCTGGGAATTATTGGTAGGGAATTAAAATAAATGGTCAACATAAGAATTAAAGATATGTGTGTCATGGATTTTTAGCCACTGGAATCATTCAATTTGGAGTTCACATGTGGTAGATATGGTCCAATTAGTAAGCCAAGGTCAGAAAATGGTTTATCAGGGAAGATTATGTTAGGACAGCTTTTGTATTTTAATTTCTGGGAATTTTCTTTATGGAATTAAAATAAATGGTTAACATGAAAGTTATATATCTATGTCTCATGGAAATATACCCACTGGAATTATGCAATTTGGAGTTCATATGAGGTAGATATAATCCGATTAGTAAGCAGAGGTCAGAAAATGTTTATTCAGGGAAGAGTATGTTATTAATGCTTTAGTTTTTGAATTTCTGGGAATATTCTGTAGGGAATTAAAATAGCGCGCCAACATAACAATTATAGATATATGGCTCATGGATTTTTACCAACTGGAATAACGCAATTTGGAGTTCCAATTTGGGAGATATGGTCTAATTAGTCAGTAAAGGTCAGAACCTATCCGAGAGGAACTATCATGTACTTTGATGGAGTAATATCACCTTTGTTTCTTAATTTTTCGCTACAATGTTCAACATAATAGTTTTAGATAATTGTTTTATCTTGAAATAGACACCAAGATCACCTACATCAGAGTTAAATTGAGGGAGTTATGCTCTGATTAGTAAGAGAAGGTTAGATAGGATGAAAACCTGCATCAAGAAAATAAAGAAATAAAATTAGTATTTAAAAAAAAAGATGAATCTTAATAAATGACTAGTATAGCCATAGCCATTGCCATTGCATGAACTTACTACCATTTTAAGTGTGTAATTTTTAACATGGAATTTACCCTAGTACTCATATAAATTTACAAGAAGTTTTGAAAGTGCCAGTTTTTATTTGAAAAATCTTAGTATGCTCCGTGGTTGCAGTATTTTCACATCAGAAAAGAATTATTCTAGTTACTGGAAAACAAAATTGTGATTTGTGAAAAGTGCATGTCTAAGGAAAGCTCTGGCAAGGAAAGACATGGTACTTAAGCGTGTCCATTAGTGACCCACCTCTCTTTCCTGGGAACTTTTCTGGTGCGCTATTTACAGACTACAATTACTATCCAGTTACTAAGGTATTAGTATGGAATTTTGACATGGAAATGTTTTATAAAGTGATATTTTAAATGGTTATGTTCATGGCATGATTACCAATGATTTATGGTAATAGTTATATTTTGATGAACATACTTGTTATTGAAAGCATATTTTTGGCTATCATTGTGAAAAGAAAAGAAATGAGCACGGTCACATGGCAATCCGTGTGGTGCACCAGTAGGGGACGCCCTACCAACGGTTATGATCATGTTAATAAGAAAAGAAAGAGAAAGTGTGCCATGTCGGACGGAGCGAGATAAGCCCGTACCGAAAAGTAGAGAATACTCACCCTGACCGGGGTAGCTTGAAGTAAGAATAAGTGGATAGCCATCATATGAAATTCGAAAAATAGTTATTCATGCCATACATGTCATAACTGTATAATTTTCATGTGCATGATAAAGTGCATTCATGTGACCTAAAGATATTTTCTGTAGTTTATACAGCTGAACATGACGTGATGAACTATATTGATGGTAAATTATGATTTATTGTTGAACTTACTGGGATTTAATTCTCACTATATTTCCATATCATGTTCAGAAGAATAAATATGCAGATATTCTCTATGACACTTATTATCTCTGTACGTTGGATCGAGGTGCCCTACCTTGGGCAACTTCCAGTTATTTCTGATGTAACTGTCGTAGATGTAACTGAGATTCCGGTGGACGTGCCACCCGAACCAGTGTCCCCGGAAGTAGTCGATATAGATGATTAGAACTAATATGTATCTTTGTACAAATGTTTGTAAAATAATGGTTTGTAGTTTGTAAAATAATAGTGTGTATGGAAACTCAGTATTGTATAAATTAAATAAATGTTATATTGAGTTAAGTTGTAACGAGGTAATAACTTCATGGTATTTAAAAAAAAAAAAAATTACATAAATGGAGTTGTTACAAGAATCACTCAATGTGGAGTATGTATGAGGCAGATATGGTCCTATTAGTATGAAGTGGTTAGAAATTGGTTAATCAGGGAAGAATATTTTAGGATAGCTTCTGTGTTTTAATTTTTGGGAACATTCTGTAGGGAATGAAAATAAATGATTAACATAAACATTATTTCTATATGTGTCACGGATTTTTAGCCACTGGAATCACTTAATTTAGAATTCTTGTGAGGGAGATATGGATAGATTAGTAGGTAGAGGTCAGAACCTACCCAAGAAGAAATAACCTGTACTTTGAGGGAGTAATATCACCTTGAATTCTTAATAGTTCGCTAAACTATTCAACATAATAGTTTTAGATAATTGTTTTATCTTTAAATTGACACCAAGATCACCTACATCGGAGTTAAATTAAGGAAGGTATGCTCTGATTAGTAAGAGAATTTCAGATAGGATGAAAACCTGCATCAAGAAAATAAAGAAATAAAATTAATATTTTAAAAAAAGAAGAATCTTGTAAATGAAAATAATAAATGATTAGTATATGCCATAGCCATTGTCATTGTATGAACTTTTTACCATCTTAAGTGTGAAATTTTGACATGGAAATATTTTATAAAGTGATATTTGAGATGGTTATGTTCATGGCATGATTACCAATGATTTTTGGTAATGATTATATTTTGATGAACATACTTATTATTGAAAGCATATTTTTGACTATTATTGTGAAAAACAAAGAAATGAGCACGGTGTAACTTCCCCAATTTCGTTACATTTATTAATGAAAGTACAAAAGTATTCAAAGTAACATCCATAATTTCATTTCTTTTATTGATAAAGGTACATAAATATTTAATTAAAGAAATAAAATTTATTGGACAATTTTTAGGTATCTAAGAAAATATAATCCTTAGAAATTCTTCACCTTACGTGTATGTATAGAAATGTTCTAATATTAATGGAATAGGTAAAGAAAGAAAACCTAAGAGGAAATATTAGAAATAAACATGCTAAAAAATGGTGAAATTCTTATGTAAGGAAGATAAATTTTTGTGAAGTAAGTAAAGGTCTTAAAATTTCAAGAAGATCATATTAGGGTAATTTTGCTTAATTTGAGAGCAAAAGTTACTAAGTTAGTATCTCTACCCATAAATTGGGCTCTCACCTATGGACACTTCATATAGAGTTTTTCTACTTCACGTAAATTTTTAGCTAGCCAATAGGATAGCCTAATGAAGAAATAAAACATAGATTTGGACTAGGATATAGAAATTGGACTGATAGCCCAAAAATCATGAAAATTTGACCATGCCCATTATGAAAGGTAGAATTTTAACCGAATTAAAGAAAATGGGCAAGAATGAGCCCAAACCCAAGAGGAAAAATAAAAATAAAAATAAAAATAAAAGTAAAGTGATGAAATAATGATGTAATCAAGATTAGGGGACAAGGCATTAAGACACAAATTTAGCAAGTGGTGTGATATCCTACATTCATAATTTTAGAAAGTGGTATGATAATAAAAGGCTTTAGGACAAAACATCTATATCCTACACTCATAATTTTAGCAAGTGGTATGATAATACATGGCATTAGGACAAAACATTCTTATCCCACACAAATAATTTCAACCAAATAATGGAGATTCAAGGGCTAGAAATTTGCCACCTAAAAAGGAAAACCTATCATATTTGATTGAGACAAAAGAAAAAGGAAATGACTCTCTAAATCAAAGGGACCATGTCCCTTATCTTAGAAACATATTATCATAATTTTCAAAATACAAATCTCCTTTTTCCATACATATCTTGACTAAGGAAGAGGAAGACAAGAACATAAGTTGTTTGTTTTCAAAAAATTCAACCAAGTGTATCCTAATTGTGATAAGGTAGACCCATGATCATGAAAGGTGAATTATTTGATGGTAAATTTAAGCAAAACCCACCCTTACAACATTAGAATTTTTGTCCAAGTAAGAGAGAGGAAAAATAGAAGCAAGGTAGAGTGAGGAAAGGAGAGGAAGAAAGGAAGAAAGAGGAAGGAGAAGTCTAGAGGACTAAGTGCTCCAGGTAAGTTTAACAATATTTCTTTTTGAAGAAAACTTTTGAAACTTATAATATTTATATGAGATTTTGATCTTAGAACTTTGATGATTGTTCATGGATGTTGTTATATCATGTTACATATTATGTATGTTTGAATACTTAGGCTGGTGTAGATAGTTCTGTATAGGTATGGCTATTGATGGCAAACTTTTAAGCTCCAGTTTTTAAAATTCTAGGAAGAATCGGTTAGGAATTAAAATAAATAGTTAACATAAGAATTATAGATATATGTCTCATGGATTTGAAGCCACTGGAATCACTCAATGTAGAGTCTGTATGAGGTAGATATGGTCCAATTAGTAAGCAGTGGTTAGAAAATAGTTAATTAGGGAAGAATATGTTAGGATAGCTTCTGTGTTTTAATTTTTGGGAATTTTGTTGTAGGGAATTAAAATAAATGGTTAACATAATAATTATAGATATATGTGTCATGGATTTTTAGCCACTAATATCACACAATTTAGAGTCCGTATGAGGTAGATATGGTCCGATTAGTTAGCAGTGGTTAGAAATTGGTTAATTAGGAAAGAATATTTTTGGATAGCTTATGTGTTTTAATTTCTGGGAACATTCTGTAGGGAAGTAAAATAAATTATTAACATAAAAGTTATTGCTACATGTGTCACAGAGTTTTAGCCACTGGAATAACTTAACTTGGAATTCTTATAAGGGAGATATGGACAGATTAGTAGGTAGAGGTCAGAACCTATCTGAGAAGAAATAACTTGTACTTTGAGGGAGTAATATCACCTTGATTTCTTAATATTTCACTACACTATTCAACAGAATAGTTTTACATAATTGTTTAATCTTGAAATTTACACCAAGATCACCTACATCAGAGTTAAATTGAAGGAGTTATGCTCTGATTAGTAAGAGAAAGTTAGATAGGATGAAAACCTACATCAAGAAAATAAAGAAATAAAATTAATATTTAAAAAAAAAAGAATCTTATAAATAAAAATAATAAATGACTAGTATATGCCATATCCATTGCCATTGTATGAACTTCTTACCATCTTAAGTGTGAAATTTTGACATGAAAATATTTTATAAATTGATATTTGAAATGGTTATGTTCATGGCATGATTACCAATTATTTTTGGTAATAGTTATATTTTGATGAACATACTTGTTATTGAAAGCATATTTTTGGCTATCATTGTGAAAAGAAAAGAAATGAGCACAGTCACATGGCAATCCGTGTGGTGCACCAGTAGGGGACACCCTACCAACGGTTATGATCATGTTAATGAGAAAAGAAAGAGAAAGTGGGCCATGTCGGACGTAGAGAGAAAATCCCATACCGGAGAGTAGAAAATACTCACCCTGACTAAGGTAGCTTAATATGAGAATAAATTGATAGTCATCATATGATATTCTGAAAATAGTTAATCCTCTCTTACATGTTATTATTGTACGATTCTCATGTGCATAGATATAGTGCATTCATGTGACCAAAGATATTTGTTGTAGTTTATACAGCTGAACATGACGTGATGTGCTATATTGATGATTATTTATTGTTGAACTTACTAGGATTTAATTCTCACTATATTTCCATATCATGTTCAGAAAATTAGTTATGCAGATTTTTTCTATGGTTATGGATTTTAGTGCACGTTGGATCGAGTACTTTATGTTAGGCAGATCCTAAAAGCAAATAAAATGTTTATGGTCGAGTTGGCTTAGATCCCGGTGAAGGTGCAACCACCCGCACTTGTATCTCAGGAATTGGTCAACCAGAATAAATAAGATGTATGTGTTTGATATGTTGTACGTATGTTTTGATTAATGACATGTATGTAAACTCTGTGTTGTATAAATTAAATAAATATTTGATGAGTGAGTTTTATACTCATAAATTAAATATTTTCATCTTATCTTTTGCCATAATTAAGCATAAATCTCCCTTACTTGTCTTTAGTTTTGTGTCTTTCTTACAGATGGAGAGAAGAGTAGAAAATGGACTTAATTGGAGGAATCAGAGTTAAATTGTGGTTCTTTGGAAATGATGTCTATAAATCAAGCAGATAAAACAAATTCATTAAGGATGGCTGAGTAAGGAGCATTATCATATTGTCTCTTGAGACGCATCCTAATGGATATATGCATAAATTTATTCTTGATTTATGATCACATTTCCAAAAGAACTAAAACATAAAGATTCAAGGCAAAGCACCCAATATTGAGAATATGTTTGCTGGTTGCAGTCCAGCCCAACCTTGCTGTAGTACTTGGGCCATATCTCTGAAAATACATATCCAATATGTATGCAATTTGGTAGGTGTGTAGCTGACACAATTGGGTACAACTTTCATGTTCAAGTGGTCAGAAAATACGGACATTAAAAGGGCCAAAAGTGGGCTAGAAGAGAATCTGACTACTGCTGCAGTCCAGCCCGACTTTGCTCTAGTATTTTGACCATAACTCCCACATTACGTATCCAATTTGTCCACAATTTGTCTTGAGGGAAAGCTAATGAAATTTTCTACAACTTTCATGTTGATGAAGTCAGAAAATTCGGCGGTTTTCAAGACGATATTCAAGGATCAATTTCGGTGCACATATGGAATTCAAATTGTCAACTTTGTACAACTTCCTACCTAACAATTTTGACAATTACCACACCAACCACACTTAATTGTATCTATAAATAGAGGGCTTGAGGGGTGAGTGAGGGAGTTTTTGGAGAGCTTTGGAGAGAGCTTGGGAAAGCTTTGTTGGAATTCTACGAACTTGTAATGTTATTCTCTCTTTAGACATCTTGTATTTTTTTCATTTCCTTTCGTAATATTATCATGTTTCTTCATCTTTCATTTCACTTTCTTGCCTTGATTATGGAGAACTAATCTCCTAATGCTAAGGTGAAAGGGTGAAACTCTTGGTATGAGAATAATAATTTATCTAACTCTTAATCTTAATGTTTATCTTTGATATTGTATTTACCTTCCTATTTCTTTTCTCATAATTATTTCTTAATGGCTGGTTTTATCATACCGCCGATTTCTTGTTATGTTATTGGATGGTTTTATTAGACCGCCTATCTCTTATTATTTTCATGGTTGGCTTTGCCGCCTACTTTATTTTATTTTACTATTGGTTGGCTTTGCCACCGATTCTATTTCATTTTATTTTGTTATGTTAATTAATTTTCTACCTTTCATTTTTTGCATAAGTTAATCTTGTAAAATGTGAATCTTGATTTATTGTAGACAATATAATGATTGGCACAATTTATGCTTGAATCCATTTACAAGTTATCTTTTGCATCTTTTGTATTTTTAATCTTGTGAAGTGTGAACCTTGATACATTGTAGACAATTTTTGGCACAATAAATACTTGAATCACTCTTGATTTATTGTAGACAATATGTTGATTGGCACAATGTACACTTGAATCCATTTTACAAGAATGTTTTAATTATTAGAAAGGAGGTAAATATAATTCATGTATAAACAAAGTCGAGCTTAAATTAACATATCATCAGATTAGAACTTTATTCGTGTAAAGATTCTAATTGAGTAATAAAAGAGTTAAATTTATTTTTATTCGATATACCAAGAGTGGATCTCCTAACCTTAGCATGCTTCTTTACCTTGAATACATCTTCATTTAATTTCAGTATATTAGTTCTTTGCATATTTTGTTCAATATTCCTCTCACAAAACGAGACATCGGGAACTAGGTTAGAAGTATTTATTTCGGATCTATATTAGAATTTTCTCTCAATTGGCAATCTCTGTGGGATCGACCTTGCATACCACTAAATCTATACTCCAATAGATTCGTGCACTTGCGAGTTTTAATTAAAACAACAATAATATTATTTTGAGTTAAGTTGTAACGAGGTAATAACTTCATGGTATTTAAAAAAAATTGATACTTAAATGGAGTTGTTACACCCAGTCACATGGCAATCTGTGTGGTGCACTAGTAGGGGACGTCCTACCCACGGTTATGATTATGCTAATAAGAAAAGAAAGAGAAAATGTTCCATGTCGGACGGAGCGAGAAAAGCCCGTACCAAAGAATAGAAAATACTCACCTTGACCGAGGTAGCTTGATATGAGAATAAATTGATAGTCATCATATGATATTCTGAAAATAGTTAATCTTGTCATACATGTCATTACTGTACGATTCTCATGTGCATAGATATAGTGCATTCATGTGACCAACGATATTTGCTGTAGTTTATACATATGAACATGAAGTGATGAGCTTTATTGATGATGATTTATTGTTGAACTTACTAGGATTTAATTCTCACTATATTTTAATGTCATATTCAGAAGAATAATTATGCAAATTTTCTCTATGGCACTAGCTTTTAGCGTATGTTGGATCGAGTTACTCTATTTTGATCTGATCCTAGTAATATATATGGTGTCTGTGGTCGAGTTGACTAATATCATGTTGAAGGTGCAACCACCTGCACCCGTATCTCAGAAACTAGTCAACAGGGATGCATAAGATGTAATTCTATATGTGTTAGACTTTTGTACGGATGTTATTAATTAATGATATGTATGTAAATTCTGTATTTTATAAATTAAATAAAAAAAATTTTGAGTTAAGTTGTAACGAGGTAATAACTTCATGGTATTTTAAAAAAATTGTTACTTAAATGGAGTTGTTACATTGATCTTGCATGTGATGGAAGTTTTGAATACTTCGGTTGGTATGGAAAGTTCTGCATAGATATAGCTATGGGTGGCAAAAATTTAGGGCTTTAATGTTGTTATTATGTATATTTGAATATGGTAAAAATGGACGGAAGATGGTTAGGTTGGTAAATTAAGTATGCCTTTAAACAACTAGGGAAAAATCAAGAGAAATTTCTATTGAGAAACACCCTTAGTGATGCATGATTTGATTATGTTTTTCTTTTGAAGTGAATAATGAAATATGTTAAATTAAGTAAGAAATATAATTAAATGTTGATATGAGTAATTCTATGGTTAGGTGAAAATTTAGAAGAAAAATGGAAGATGAATTAATAAAAGGATAAACTAGAACTTTCGAAAAGGCTTATTTTTAACATTTTTCTACTATAAATGAACCTCATTCACTATAGGGTAATAATAGAAACTAAATTGGAGAAGAATGCCCTATAAAATTTGTGAAAACATGTGTTGAAAATGATATAAGTAGGAGGAAAATAACTAGAGACCAAGCATAAATAAAATGAAAAGATGAAAATAATATTTAAAAAAGAAGAAGAATCTTATAAATGGAAATAATAAATAACTAGTGTATGCCCTAGCCATTGCCATTGCATGAACTCTTTACCATCTTAAGTGTGTAATTTTGACATGGAAATATTTTATAAAGTAATATTCAAAAATGGTTATTATCATGACATGATTTCAGCTTACAAATGATTTTTGGTAGTAATTGTGCTTTGATGATAAATTATGGTATGTAAGTATAATGAACATACTTGTTATTGAAATCATATTTTTGGCCATTAACGTGCAAAGAAAAGAAAAGAGACGAGCACGGTCACATGGCGGTCCATGTGGTGCACCAGTAGGGGATGCCTTACTAACGGCTATAATTATGTTAATAGCCATCGGGCGTACCGGAGAGTAAAAAGTACTCACCCTGACTAGAGTAGGTTAATATGAAAATAAGTTGATAGTCATCATATGATACTATGAAAATAATTTTTCATGCCACACATGTCATTACTATACGATTTTCATGTGCATAGATAAAGTGCATTCATGTGACCTAAGATATTTGTTGTAGCTTATACAGATGAACATGATATGATGAACTATATTGATGATAATTATGATTTATTGTTGAACCTACTGGGATTTAATTCTCACTATATTTTTATATCATGTTTAGAAGACTAAATATGTAGATATTCTCTATAATCGACTTTTGACATATGTTGGGTTGAGTTGGCTAAGATCATGGTGAAGGTGCAACAACCTACACCAGTATCGTCGGAACTGGTCAATATGGATGAATAAGATGTAGACATATATATATTTGATTTTTGTATGGATATTTTTAATTAATAATGTGTATGTGAACCCATAATTGTATCAGTATTAATGGTATACCATAAACCTTAATTATGCTTGGTTAATTGAATGTGATTATGCATTAAATAGTTAGAAGTAAAGAGGTAATAACTTCATGGAATTTCAAATATATATATATATATGTGTGTGTGTGTGTGTGTGTGTGTGTGTGTGTGTGTGTTTATAAAAAAAAAATGGAGTTGTTACATTGCATGTGGTGTTTAGAGCATACTTTAGAGTACAAGTACAATATAAGCCAAAATCTATGAGCGTTGGAATCAAAATAAGTTCACAAGAAAAAATGTCACCTAGCTTATCACCTATTTGAAGGGGAAAGACCAAACTCTGTATTCTTATATGAAAAATATGGAAATATCGTGTAATGAGTCTGAAAATTCAGTGAGCAGATAATACCTCCTATGACCTCTTAGGTCAGCATATGGATGTACTCATTTTTTAAAAATTTATACATAAAAAATACAGTTCGAAAGTACATTCATATAGGACCTATATTTCAAATATTCTTAAATCAAAGGATATTCAGATATCCAAAACCATATACAGAATGGTATGATCATTAAACAAATATTATTATGCATCAAAATATTTCACATGAAAACATCAGGAGGATTCCATATCAGAACCACCATATCATATTTCAATCATTTCTGTACTTTGGCGGTGTAGGATTTGCCTAAACTCAGCATCCTAACTAAAGTTTGCCCTACCACCATTTAAGAAGACACGTGAAGGGTGTAACATCCCTAATTTCGTTTCATGAATTAATAAAAGTACAAAAGTATTCAAAGTAACATCCCGAATTTCATTTCTTTTATTGATAAAGGTACATAAATATTTAATTAAGGAAATAAAATTTATTAGACAATTTTTAGATATCTAAGGAAATATAATCCTTAGAAATTCTTCACCTTATGTGTATGCATATAAATGTTCTAACATTAATGGAATAGGTAAAGAGAGAAAACCTAAGAGGAAAAATTAGAAATAAATATACTAAAGAAAGGTGAAATTCTTGGGTAAGGTAGATAAATTTTTGGAAACAAGAAAAGGTCTTAAAATTTTAAGAAAACATTGGATTAGGGTAATTTTTCCTAATTCAATAACTAGAGTTACTAAGTTTAACATATTCACCCATGCATTGGGCTTTCACCTATAGACACTTCAAATAGAGTTTTTCCACTTCACATAAGTTTCTAGCAAGCCCATTGGATAACCTAAGCAAGAAATAAAACATAGACTTGGACTAGGATATAGAAATTGGACCAATAGCCCAAAAATTACGAAAATGTGACCAGGCCCTCCAAGAAAGGTAGAATTTTATCTAAAGCAAAGGAAATGGGTAATAATAAGCCCAAATCCAAGAGGAAAAATAAAATAAAATAAATCATGTGATAATATAATAAATATTAGGTTACATGACTTTAAGACAAAAATTTAGCAAGTGGTATAATAATACAAGGCTTTAGGATAAAACATCTATATCCTACACTCATAATTTTAGCAAGTGGTATGATAATACAAAGCTTTAGGACAAAACATCTATATTCTACACTCATAATTTTAGCAAGTGGTATGATAATACATGGCATTAGGAAAAAACATTCCTCTCCCACACAAATAATTTCAACTAAATAATGGAGATTCAAGGGTTAGAAATTTGCCACCTAAAAAGGCAAACCTATCATAATTGATTAAGACAAAAGAAAAATGAAATGAATCCCTAAATCAAAGGGACCTTGTTCCTTATCTTAAGAACATATTATCATAATTTTCAAAATACAAATCTCATTTTCCTATGTATATCTAGACTAAGGAAGAGGAAGACAAGAACATGAGTTGTTTGTTTCAACCAAGTGCATCCTAATTGTGATAAGGTAGACCCATGATTATGAAAGTTGAATTATTTGATAGTCTATATAAGCAAAACCCACCCTTATAGCATTAGAATTTCGTCCAAATGAGGGAGAGAAAAATAGAAGCAAGGTAGAGTGAGGAAAGGAGAGGAAGAAAGGAAGAAAGAGGAAGGAGAAGTCTAGAGGACTAAGTGCTCCAGGTAAGTTTAACAATATTTCTTTTTGAAGAACATTTTTGAAACTTGTAATATTTATATGAGATTTTGATTTTAGAACTTTAATGATTGGTCATGGATGTTACTTTATCATGTTACATATTATGTATGTTTGAATACTTAGGCTAGTGTAGATAGTTCTACATAGGTATGGCTATGGGTGGCAAACTTTTAAGCTTCTATTTTTAAAATTCTAGGAAGAATCAGTAAGGAATTAAAACAAATGGTTAACATAAAAATGTAGATCTATGTCTCACGGACTTTTATCCACTGGAATCATTCAATTTAGAGTCCATATGAGGTAGATATGGTCTAATTAGTAAGCAAAGGTTAGAAAATGGTTAATCAGGGAAGAATATGTTAGGATAGCTTCTGTGTTTTAATTTATGGGAACATTCTGTAGGGAATTAAAAAAAATAGTTGACATAACAAATGTATATCTATGTCTCACGGATGTTTATCCATGGAATCATTGAATTTAGAGTCCATATGAGGTAGATATGGTCTGATTAGTAACCAAAGGTCAGAAAATGGTTAATCAACAAAGAATATGTTGTGATAGCTTCTGTGTTTTAATTTTTGGGAACCTTCTGTAGGGAATTGAAAGCAATGGTTACCATAAACAATGTATATCTATGTCTCACGGATTTTTAGCCACTGGAATCATTCAATTTAGATTCCATATGAGATTGATATGGTTTGATTAGTAAGCAAAGGTCAGAAAATGGATAATCAGGGAAGAATATATTAGAATAGCTTCTGTGTTTTAATTTCTGAGAACATTTTATAGGGAATTAAAATAATTTATTAGCATAAAATTATAGCTATATGTGTCACAGAAGTTTAGCCACTGGAATCACTCAATTGGGAATTATCATTAGGGAGATATGGACATATTAGTAGGTAGAGGTCAGAACTTACCCGAGAAGAAATAACCTGTACTTTGAGGGAGTAATATCATTATGATTTCTTAATATGTTTCTAAACTACTCAACATATTAGTTTTAGATAATTGTTGTATCTTTAAATTGACACCAAGATCACCTAAATCAGAGTTAAATTGAGGGATTTATGCTCTAATTAGTAAGAGAATGTCATTTTACATCAAAAAAATAATGGAATAAAATTAATATTTAAAAAAGAAGAAGAATCTTATAAATGAAAATAATAAATGACTAGAAGATGCTATAGCCATTGCCAATGCATGAACTTCCTACCATTCTAAGTGTGTAATTTTGACATGGAAATATTTTGATGAAACATTATGGTATGTGAGTATAATGAACATACTTGTTATTGAAATCATATTTTTGGCTATTATTGTAAATAGAAAAGAAATAAGCACGATCACATGGCGATCCGTGTGGTGCAGCAGTAGAGGACGCCCTACAAACGGTTATGATTATGAGAAAAGAAAGATAAAGTGTACCATGTCGGACAGAGCGAGAAAAGCCCGTACCGGAGAGTAGAAAATACTTACCCTGACCGGGGTAGCTTGATATGAGAATAAACTGATAGTCATCATATGATATTCTGAAATTAGTCAATCTTGCCATACATGTCATTGCTATATGATTCTCATGTACATAGATAAAGTACATTCATGTGACCAAAGATATTTGCTGTAGTTTATACAGATGAACATGATGTGATGAGCTATATTAATGATGATTTATTGTTAAACTTACTGGGATTTAAATCTCACTATATTTCCATGTCATGTTCAGAAAATTAGTTATGCAGATTTTTCTATGGCTATGGATTTTTGTGCACATTGGATCGAGTTACTCTATGATGGGTAGATCCTAAATAAAATGTTTTGGGCGAGTTAGCTCAGATCCCGGTGAAGGTGCAACCACCCGCACCTGTATCTCCGGAATTAGTCAACCAAAATAAATAAAATGTAGATATTTAAGTGTTTGAAATGTTGTACGTACATTTTAATTAATGACGTGTATGTGAAATCTATATTGTATAATAATAAATAATAAATAAATAAAAAATTGTTACTCTAATATGAGCATTTCCTAAGTACATAGTAAGGGAGGGCAAATCACATATTATATAGTCGGCATCTTTCCCAGATATGAAGCATCCCACTCTCCTTTTCATATCATATCTTGTGTGTTAGCCGTCGAACGAGGTTAGCACCACCCCTGCTAGCTGAGGTGTCAAAGTGGACCAAAGCTAACATCACTTACTATTAGCAAACAATGTTTCCAATAAAATTCTTCCACAAAAATTATCATTTACACATATGCCATATCATTCAAAGCAGAGTTTTTAATATAATATAGAATTTCAGTCTCAATACAATTCATCTGTCATAAACTTCCCAATTGGGGTTTTCACATATACATGCCCTTTTCCAAGGCAATCATATAGTTTTACATATCAATGCCACGTGCACAATATATTTCCTTTACCATATGACGAGAAATACATTTAGAATCACATATTCAATGAGTTCAAAAATCCATTTTTAAAACCATACTCTTTTTGAACTATATGCTAAATAGTAAACAAATAAGGTAATTTAATCAATTTCAGAGATATATAAAAGTATAACTAACTTGTAAACAGAATCAATTATACATTTAAAGTTCAAGAAAAGTATAAGGTAAGTCATAGAAAGAATTATCTACTCACAAGGTAAAGCTCCAAGTTAGATAGCCCCAAAATACACTTTTCCAATCTAACTTTGACCAAATATACCTCAAAAACGTGTTTCGAGGATCCAAAAACCTAGAAAATGACTCCAGGAGCTTGGACAATGCGCACTACTACAGGTTAGTTTAAGGTAATTCCAGTCTCTGTGGGATCGACCCTTACTCCCACTACTACAGGTTAGTTTTGAGGTAAGGTATTAATTTGGGTGCACCTGCGACAGTGCGCACTAAATTTTGGCGCCGTTGCCGGGGACTGTGTCTAATTACCTTTTGTGATTTTTTTTCTTTTCTTTTTGTTCGTAACTTTGAATATGGCAGCCAATTTTCAACAATTTGGCACTAGGCTGGGCTCTCCATTAAGATATGCTGGTGAGGTATGTAGTTCTTCCCTTGAAGAGCAACTTGCAAATTTAACTTCTCTTGTTCGTCAACGTGTAGAAAATATGCAAAGAGAGAAGTGCTATGGAAATTATTCAGCCATAGGGCATCCTTCTTTTGGGTACCCAACTTTCTATGATGTGTCATTTGAGCAGGTAAATATGGTTAATGGTTTCCATGAACCACAACAAGTGAGGTATGATTCATATTCAAACATGTACAATATTGGATGGAGGGATCATTTCAACTTCAGGTATGAGAATGCACAAAATAGTCTTGCAGAACAAAATTTTGCAAATTTTCAGCATACTCAACAGGCCTATTATCCTAGACAGAATACATGTCAGGATTTTCAGGTAAGTACTCCTTTAGAAGATATTGTTAAATCTCTTACACAAAGTACTCATCAATTTCAACAAGAGGTAAGGGCCAGCATTCAAAGCTTAACAAATCAAATTAGGCAATTAGCAACAACAGTCAGCAGGCTAGAGTATCAAAATGCAGAAATTGAAAGTCTAGCCCCAGCATCGTTAATGCAAAAGGAAGAAAATTCTGCACTAAATGAAAAAGATGACTTGAAAGTTGACACTAGTAATCCTACTAAGAAAGAGGTTATGGAATGTACCCTAAACGTCAAATTTGAAGAGAATATTATAGTAGGAGAGTAAGCACCAGAACTGCAGCAAACAGGTAAGGATTTTTCTATGTTGTTATCAATTTCTAATAAGATGCCTGTACCTTCTATTTTGCAGTATTCTGACCTAGGTTTAAAGAGCCTCCCTAGCCAATTAAAGGGCCTATACAGTGGAGAACCACCTGCAGTTATAACCTCAAATAAATATGCCCTACTCAAAGATAGAGGAAAGTTACCGCATGCTTTGGTAGAATCTCAAAAGGATGAAATTAAATTGGATGCCAAAAGCTACTCAAGACATCGGTTATTTCCAGGTAAGTTGAGTTCTCATTTAATTAAATCTTTGACTAATGCTAACTTCCCTCTTCATAATGCAGCTGAACCTCAGAATTCTGCACATTCAAAGGCAAGCCAATTCAAAGTTGACATCAAGGATCCTCCTTGAATGA
The DNA here is from genome assembly GCA_037074535.1 of Gleditsia sinensis. NCBI lineage: Eukaryota > Viridiplantae > Streptophyta > Magnoliopsida > Fabales > Fabaceae > Gleditsia > Gleditsia sinensis. Next base: position 27,307,690 of record CM073466.1, read on the forward strand.
CATAAGGAGCCTTGAGTCGAGCCAACGACATTAAACAAAGGCGCTTATTGGGAGGCAACCCAACATAATCAAAAAAAAAGTGGGAGTCAGAAATATTCATGGTCTAGTAATGCAACATGCTCATTCCACTCCAAACAAATTCAGGGAAGTTCACTTAACTCATATGTTTTTCTATATCTTTCCCTAATTCTTATTTTTCTTTTACATTGAGGACAATGTAAAGTTTGAGTGTGGGGGTGGAATTATATTTTTCTGAATTATTGTGACCCTATTATGAGCATTAATTTTCTGATTTTCACTATCAATGCACTTTTATTGCGTTTAGCAAGTTGAGTGATTGTGTGAGTATTCAATTTATGTTTTGGGATGTTAGGCACAACCAACAGCTAACGATATGACTATCCAATTTTTATTTTTTTTAGCTCTTGAAAAATGTAGAAACTTCATGGTTGTATGCAATTTTATCTCTTTTGCAATTTATTACTTTTGACTTTAGAATCCTGAAATATTTTGCACAATAAATTTGGGCATTCGATTTATCTTTTACTTAGAGAAGGTTTATATAATTCAAATATATTTCATGATCTCCACAGGATTCTAGAACTTATTTGAATGCTACTTAAGGCGAAATCCTAGGTTAATACTATTTTTTTAGGATATGATTTAGGCATTATTTGATAGATTGAGCCTTTCTAGCCTAACCTAAACAATGAAATATCCTTAGTTACTCTATCTTGAGCTTAATGAACTTTTCTTTCTAAAAACCACAAATGAGCCGAAAGCCAAATTTTGTATGAATATCCTTATTTTTGATCCCATTCACTCACTCCATGATTATTTTTCTGAATACTTGTTTTGTAGAGCTTAAATTGACAAAAGGGTGGAAGGGTGGAGCAAGGAAAAGAAAAGAATTATGAAAAGAAAAAAAGGAGAGAATTATGAAAAAGAAAGAAAAGAAAATTTCAAAGAGAATAAAAGCATATGTTGTGGAAAAAAAATATCTTTTGAGAATCAAGGAAAATGATGGATCAAACTCAATTGAAGTAAGAAAATGAATGTGGGGGAAAGTCATCCAAACTTGAAAATGCTCAATAGATCATATTTAGTCATGTGGTGTTGGGTGATTGAGCCTACATTTGTATCCTTTGTCCCACCTTATACCCTGGCCACATTATAAGCCTAATAAAGTCCTATTGATCCTAGAGGTAGTTTTGGCCTACATTAGTGGAGAGTGGCATGAAAAATAAGCATATGGAAATCCTAAACTATTTAGAGATCTACAACCAAAATTTTGAGATATATAAACTCATCTGGGTAAAAGAAAATTTAGTGACCCAAAACACACACACACATTCGGGATTCAAGAGAATAAAATAATGAATTGCATTTGAGTTAATCTTGTGTATGATTATGATCTTTCAAAAATTTTCTTGAGAATATTTTTAAGATATGAGGCAAAAAGTTTGGGAAGCCTAACACTCACCACAGATATTGATTTTTGATTTTGTCTTTAGGGATTATTTTGCTTGAGGACAAGCAAAAGGTTGAGTGTGGGGGTATTTGATGTGATCATAATTAAGCATGATTTTAATACCTTTATGCTTACCTTTTGTTTGATTTAAGTAAAATATAATTAGGAATTAGCTTAGTTTTGTGCTTTGTGTTGTAGGAACAAATGAAGAAGAAAATGGAAGAAAAAGATAAGAAATTCATGGAAAAATGCTACATTGCAGCGATTCCAGACCTTTCAGTACTGTTTTGAGAATATAGCCCTCTTATGAAATCCAATAAAAGTGATTCAAGTGTCTGTGAAAAGATAACACAATAAGCTACAACTTTTATGTTGAACACTTGGTCAATTTATGGAGATTTCATAGCCTTACAGAGCTCGCCAAACAAAATCACAGTGCAGCAAAATGAATTCTGACATTTGGTCACTAATTTTATCATATCGCCTTCAATTTAGATCCGATTGAGGTGACTTCAGTGGCTATGGAAAGAAGAGACATAGAGCTACATCTTTCATGTTCAACACTTTGGCAAATTCTGGAAATTTCTGGGCTCCGTGGCGCTTTCAAGTGAGCGCCGCGGTGCTGAACAACCCAGCCAAGTTTTGCAGCATGTGAGCACCGCGGCGCCCCGTCCCTGATTCCCCGCAGCGCCGCGGCGCCCGCCGCCACACCAGGTTGCTAAATTCACGATTTTAAGGGTTTTTTTACTCCAATTGAAGCCCGATAGGTCAAAATTTGACCTAGAAACACTCCTACATCAATTAGGAGGAGTTAATCTATAAAAAGGGAGCAAAACAAGCAGAGAAGGGATCCGATTCATCATCCAATTCTTCATCTACATTCTTCAATTCTTCTTTTGATTTTCTTATGGCCCTGCGTGGCTAGTTCTCTTTAGTTGGTTGAGGTGAGTTGAAACCTCAAGGGATTTTTATACATTGTGAGATGTGGATCTGATGTTATTATTTCAATTTGTTTTGAATATTGATTGTTCATCTGTTTTTGTTCTTAATGATTATGCATATGTTTGCTAGGAGGCCTACTAGTATTTCGTCTGTTTTAATCTACCGCTGAATTGTGTTTTGAACAAAGTCTTTAATTCTGCGATTCGTGAGGCAAATAGGTTTGAGGGTTTTGGATTATAAATCATTGAACCTATGATGAATGATTGACTAAATTAGATATAGCCGATGTGTTTATATTTGTTTAGCTCTGTCAGTTTCTCTAGTTCTTCATGCGGTTAACAAGTTATATTTTATCGATGTGCTAAAAGATGGCTTGTTGACTAGGGTTTAATTAGTGCGATTGTCATTAATTTGCTAGGCTTAAGGAGAAACAGGGTTAAAACCCCAATGATAGATATTCATTTGCAGATTGATTATGTTGTCGATGATCAATGTAATCCCTTGATGGTGGATACCAACCGAAACCAACGTCTTTATCATTAATCACTTTCGCTGATTTATTTTCATTATTGTTTACTTTACTTAATTTGTGATTATCAATTCCCCCCTTTTAATCACATAAGGTAATTCCAGTCTCTGTGGGATCGACCCTTACTCCCACTACTACAGGTTAGTTTTGAGGTAAGGTATTAATTTGGGTGCACCTGCGACAGTGCGCACCAGTCAATCTTATAGTGTCTTGAGTATGTTGTGGTTATGTTGTGTAGGGGATCATTAATTTCATATAGGTAATAAATTACTAGTGTTTACTATCTATATGCCGAGGTGGTGTTGTGACTATTGTTAAATATTTTTAAAACTAACTATTGGGCTTGATCACCTCGATACCAGCATAACTTTATTTTTGTAACAGTAGAAAATGGCACCAACGAGTAGAAATCTGGCAAACAATGAAGAGGAAACCCTGCACAACCTGGCCACGGCAATTTGAGACCAAGTCACAACCACCAACCAAATTCTACAATACCTTCAAAATGATAATAACTCGAGTGGTGAGAATAGTGCTAATAACCAGATGGTAGGAAATGATAATGGCATATCTGAGTTCCTAAGGAGTAGACCACATTATTTTCAAGGTGGCTTTGACCTGACTATAACTGAAAGGTGGATAAGGGAACTGGAGAAAATCTTTGAAGTGATGGGTACTAAGGAGCAGCAAGTTATCTTCGCTGCATATATGCTGAAAGATGAAGTAGAATACTAGTGGCGTGGAACTAGATAACTTTTAGCTCACCAGGGAAGGCAGATCACCTGTCAGGTGTTCAAGTACATCTTTTTGGAAAAGTACTTCCCAAGTACTGTGCAGGCAGAGAAGGAGATTGATTTTCTCCAACTTAGGTAGGGTAGCATGACCGTAGACCATTACATCACAAAGTTTGAGAAGTTGTCTAAGTTCTCCTCTTACTTGTAATTTAACCTGATGAAGCATGGAAGCCTGTTAAGTTTAAAGCAGGATTGGATCCATAGATAAGGAATGCTATTGTATCTATGGAGATCAAAGAGTTTGTACCTCTGATAAATAAATGCAAACTCCTAGAGAAGAGTTGGAGAGTAGTGGTAGATGAGAAACAAAGACGAAACTTTTGGAAAAGGAAGAACGGGCCACAAAACTCTAGCAGAAATGTTAGAGGATAAGGACAGGGTACTGGCAAGAGGCTAATGACTACAAATCCCTGACCCTTCCAACAAAAATTTTCCACAGTCAAGTGTACTAAGTGCGGATATATGCATGGTAACCGGCCATACTACATGGTATCAGATGTTTGCTTCAATTGCAGACAAAAGGACTACCCATAGAATTTGGGGAAGTAGCCGGAACAAAGGCCTCAGGTGAAAGGAAGGATTTTTATCGTGAGCAGCCAAAAGGCAACTCAATCCCCTGAAATGATTCAAGGTATATGCCATATCTATGGATTTGCTCTTATGGTGTTGTTTGATTCTGGTGCTAGTCATTCATTTATATCGGAACAATGTATTATGGAGCTTTAGTATCCTATTTGTGAAACCCCCTCTGAGCTATCTATAGTAACTCCCACGGGGGAAAGGGTCTTAACTTTCTCTGTATATAAAGATTGTCAGGTCATTATTCAGGAGAAAACTTTTTCTATAGACCTCGTTTATCAACCTTTAAAAGTTATTAATGCCATTTTAAGGTTAAACTGAATGTCTAGAAATTGGGTCTTGCTGAATTGTTGCAATAAGACTGTTCAATTTCTACCTCCTACTTCAGAAGAGGAGATGCAGTTATTGATGCTTAATGCCAATCAAGTCAATAAGGAGTTGAAGAATAGAGTACTTTGATACATTTTCTTGTATTTATCAAACCAAGAAGTTGAACCAGAGCTTGATGAAATCCTAATAGTCAACGAGTTTCCTGAAGTATTTCCATCAAATATTCCAAGCTTACCTCCCAAGATAGAGATATAGTTCTTTATTGATCTCCTACTTAGGACAGGGCCTATCTCTATTGCACCTTACAGAATTTCCTCAAAGGAACTATAGGAACTCAAGAAATAGTTGGAGAAATTGTTAGATAAGTAATTCAGTAGACTAAGTGTATCACCTTGGGGAGCTCCTGTGTTGTTTGTTAAGAAGAAAGACAGGAGCTTGAGACTATGCATAGATTATAGACAGTTGAATAAGGTGACTATCAAAACTAAGTATCTTCTCCCTAGGATAGATGATGTATTAGATCAATTGAAGATAGCCTCCATCTTTTCTAAAATTAACTTGAGATCAGGATACAATCAGATTAGGATTAAAGAGGAGGATGTACCAAAAACAACTTTTAGGACTAGTGATGAGTGAGTTTTATACTCATAAATTAAATATTTTCATCTTATCTTTTGCCATAATTAAGCATAAATCTCCCTTACTTGTCTTTAGTTTTGTGTCTTTCTTACAGATGGACAGAAGAGTAGAAAATAGACTTAATTGGAGGAATTAGAGTTAAATTGTGGTTCTTTGGAAATGATGTCTATAAATCAAGCAGATAAAACAAATTCATTAAGGATGGCTGAGTAAGGAACATTATCATATTGTCTCTTGAGACGCATCCCAATGGATATATGCACAAATTTATTCTTGATTTATGATCACATTTCCAAAAGAACTAAAACATAAAGATTCAAGGCAAAGCACCCAATGTTGAGAATATGTTTGCTGGTTGCAGTCCAGCCCAACCTTGCTGTAGTACTTGGGCCATATCTCTGAAAATACATATCCAATATGTATGCAATTTGGTAGGTGTGTAGCTGACACAATTGGGTACAACTTTCATGTTCAAGTGGTCAGAAAATACGGACATTAAAAGGGCCAAAAGTGGGCTAGAAGAGAATCTGTCTACTGCTGCAGTCCAGCCCGACTTTGCTCTAGTATTTTGACCATAACTCACACATTACGTATCCAATTTGTCCACAATTTGTCTTGACGGAAGGCTAATGAAATTGTCTACAACTTTCGTGTTGATGAAGTCAGAAAATTCGGCGGTTTTCAAGACGATATTCAAGGATCAATTTCGGTGCACATATGGAATTCAAATTGTCAACTTTGTACAACTTCCTACCTAACAATTTTGACAATTACCACACCAACCACACTTAATTGTATCTATAAATAGAGGGCTTGAGGGGTGAGTTAAGGAGTTTTTTGGAGAGCTTTGGATAGAGCTTGGGAAAGCTTTGTTGGAATTCTACGAACTTGTAATGTTATTCTCTCTTTAGACATCTTGTATTTTTCATTTTCTTTCGTAATATTATTGTTTCTTCATCTTTCATTTCACTTTCTTGCCTTGATTATGGAGAACTAATATCCTAATGCTAAGGTGAAAGGGTGAAACTCTTGGTATGAGAATAATAATTTATCTAACTCTTAATCTTAATGTTTATCTTTGATATTGTATTTACCTTCCTATTTCTTTTCTCATAATTATTTCTTAATGGCTAGTTTTATCATACCGCCGATTTCTTGTTATGTTATTGGCTGGTTTTATTAGACCGCCTATCTCTTATTATTTTCATGGTTGGCTTTGCCACCTACTTTATTTTATTTTACTATTGGTTGGCTTTGCCACCTATTCTATTTCATTTTATTTTGTTATGTTAATTCATTTTCTACCTTTCATTTTTTGCATAAGTTAATCTTGTAAAATGTGAATTTTGATATATTGTAGACAATATAATGATTGGCACAATTTATGCTTGAATCCATTTACAAGTTATCTTTTGCATCTTTGTATTTTTAATCTTGTAAAGTGTGAACCTTGATACATTGTAGACAATTTTTGGCACAATAAATACTTGAATCACTCTTGATTTATTGTAGACAATATGATGATTGGCACAATGTACGCTTGAATCCATTTTACAAGAATGTTTTAATTATTAGAAAGGAGGTAAATATAATTCATGTATAAACAAAGTTGAGCTTAAATTAACATATTATCCGATTAGAACTTTATTCGTGTAAAGATTCTAATTGAGTAATTAAAGAGTTAAATTTATTTTTATTCGATATACCAAGAGTGGATCTCCTAACCTTAGCATTCTTCTTTACCTTGAATACATCTTCATTTAATTTCAGTATATTAGTTCTTTGCATATTTTGTTCAATATTCCTCTCACAAAACAAGACATCGGGAACTAGGTTAGAAGTATTTATTTCGGATCTATATTAGAATTTTCTCTCAATTGGCAATCTCTGTGGGATCAACCTTGCATACCACTAAATCTATACTCCAATAGATTCGTGCACTTGCGAGTTTTTATTAAAACAACAACAACTAGGTATGGGCATTATGAGTTTCTCGTAATGCTCTTTGGGTTGAAAAATGCATCTGCAATTTTCATAGACTACATGAATTGCATTTTTCAACCCTACCTAGATCAATTTGTGGTAGTGTTCATTGATGACATCTTGATATACTCTAAGAGTGAGAAAGAATATGAACAACATCTCTGAATTGTGCTACAAGTGCTAAAAGAGAAAAAGTTGTATGCCAAATTGGAGAAGTGTGGATTTTGGTTGACAGATGTGAAGTTTCTAGGACATGTCATCTCTAACAGAGGGGTAGCCATAGACCCTAGCAAGACGGAAGCAGTGATTCAGTGGGAAAGACCAAAGATGCTTACAAAAGTCATAAGTTTCTTAGGTTTAGCAGGATACTATAGATAATTTATACAAAACTTCTCTCGTATAGCCTTTCCATTTATTAAATTGACCAAGAAGGGAAGTCCTTTCAAATATACTGATCAATGTAAAGCTAGTTTCCTGGAGCTTAAGACAAGATTGACCACTCTTCTTGTTTTAATTATTCCAGACCCCACAGGACATTTTGAAGTGTATAGTGATGCTTTAAAGAAAGGGCTAGGGTGTGTGCTGATGCAAGACAAGAGAGTAGTTGCTTACGCCTCTAGGCAACTGAGATCCCACAAAGGAAACTATCCAACCCATGATCTTGAATTGGCAGCAGTGGTGTTTGCCTTAAAGATTTGACAACACTATTTATACCGAGTGACATTTGAAGTATACTGTGATCATAAGAGTTTTAAGTACCTTTTTGATCAAAAGGAGTTAAATATGAGGTAACGAAGATGGGTAAAATTCCTCAATGACTACAAGTTTGAGATAAAGTATCATCTAGGAAAAGTGAATGTTGTAGCTGATGCCTTAAGTCAAAAATCTCTACACATAGGTCAAATTATGGTGTATGAGATGCCGATGCTAGAAGAGTTTTGAAATTTGAAGCTGGACATTACTTTTACCTCAAAGAAGCTAATCATCAATGGGTTGAGTATAGAGTGTAACCTTTAAGCCCAGATTAAAGAGGCTCAAGTTCACGACCAAAACTTACAGGATTATAATGATTAAGATGATTTTTCTGTCTCAGAAGATGGATTAATCATGTATCAAGGAAGGGTTTGTGTTCCTCAAGAACAAGAGTTGAAGACTAAGATCTTGTAGGAAGCGCATCAGAGTAAATACATAGTCCATCCTGGATCCACTAAAATGTACTAGGATTTAAAGAGGATGTATTGGTGGTCAAGGATGAAAAAGGCCATTGCTGAGTTTGTGGCAAAAATGTCTAACTTGTTAGAAGGTGAAGGTAGAGGATCAAAAGCTAGTGGCATCTGAAACTTTTCCCAACTACTGGAGTTCGTAAGTCTCTCAAAACCAAAAAGCTAAATTTGTGATTTTTGAGACCCTACCAAATTTTGAAAAAAGTGGGGAAGTCAGCATATCAAGTTGTCCTCCCACCTAATTTTTCCAACCTACAAAATATTTTCCATGTATCACAGCTTTGGAAGTATCTTCTAGACTCATCACATGTAATACATGATAAATCAATCCAAATAAAGGAGAACATGACATACCAACTAGCACTAGCATTCATATTGGAAACTGACATGAAGCAATTGAGGAATAAGAAAATTTCCTTAGGTAAGGTGTTATGGGAAGGTTTGACTCCGAAAGAAGCAACTTGGTAGCTAGAATAAGTCATGAGGAAGAAATATCCGTAATTGTTCTTAATAGATAATTTCTAAAACTTTGAGGACAACATTTCTTTTAGGGGGAAAGAAATGTAACATCCCTAATTTCGTTTCATTTATTAATAAAGGTACATAAATATTTAATGAAACATCCATAATTTCATTTTTTATAAATAAAGGTACATAAATAATTAATTAAGGAAATAAAATTTATTATACAATTTTTAGATATCTAAGAAATATAATCCTTAAAAATTCTTCGCCTTATGGGTATGCATAGAAAATGTTTCTCACATTAAGGAAATAGGTAAAAAGATAAAACCTAATAGGAAAAATTAGAAATAATATAATAAAGAGAGGAAAAATTCTTGGGTAAGGAAGATAAATTTTTGTGAAGTAAGTAATGGTCTTAAAATTTAAAGAAGATTGGATTAGGGTAATTTTTTCTAATTCAAGAGTTAAAGTTATTAAGTCTAACATCTCCACCCATAAATTGGGCTTTCATCTATAGACACTTTATATAGAGTTCTTCCACTTCACGTGAATTTCTAGCAAGCCAATAGGATAGCCCAAGTAAGAAATAAAACATAGACTTGGACTAGGATATAGAAGTTGGACCGATAGCCCAAAAATCATGAAAATGTGACCAAGCCCTTCAAGAAAGGTAAAATTTTAGCCAATGCAAAGGAAATGGGTAAGAATGAGCCCAAATCCAAGAAGGAAAAATAAGAATCATGTGAGGAAATAGTAGTGTACTAATAATCAAGATTAGGTCACATGGCATTAAGACAAAACATCTATATCCTATATTCATAATTTCAACAAGTAGGAAATAATACAAGGCTTTAGGACAAAACATCTATATCATATATTCATAATTTCAAAAAGTGGGTAATAATATATAGCATTATGACAAAACATCCTTATCCTAGACAACTAATTTTATCCAAGCAAGGGAGATTCAAGGGCTACAAATTTGCCACCTAAAAAGGCAAACCTATCATACTTGATTAAGACAAAATAAAAAAGAGATGAATCCCTAAATCAAAGAGCTTTTCCATTATCTTAAGAATATTCTAACATGATTTTCAAAATACAAATCTCCTTTTACTATGCATATCTTGACTATTGGAGAGGAAGACAAGAACATTAGTTGTTTTTCCAAAAAAAAAAACCAAGTACATCCTAATTGTGATAAGGTAGACCTATGGTTATGAAAGGTGAACCACTTGATAGTTTATTTAAGCAAAACCCACCCTTATAACATTATAATTTTTTCCAAGTGAGGGAGAGGAAAAACATAAGCAAGGTAGAGTGAGGAAAGGAGAGAAAGAGAGAAGAGATGAAAAAAGAGGAAGTAGAAGTCTAGAGGACTAAGTACTTAAGGTAAGTTAGCTAAATCTCTACTTGAATCTATCTTTCTTCTTCATTCTTGGGGTTCAAAAACTCACCCTCCTTTGCTAATTTAAGCTGCTAGCTAAGGGAAAGGAGGAATATTGCTACTTCCTTCAAGAGGAAACAAGAAAAAGAATTCACTAACTGAGCTAGGGAGATCTTTAGGTAGGTTTAACAATAATTTTTTATATAAAAGCTTTAAAATTAGAAACATTTATATGAGATTTTGATCTTCTAACTTTGATGAAATTTACTATATTTTTAACCTAGATGATTGGCCATGGATGTTGCTCTATCATGTTACATGTTGATCTTGCAAGTGATGTATGTTTGAATACTTAGCTTGATGTGGAAAGTTCTACATAAGTATGGCTATGGGTGACAAAATTTTAAGATTTTTATGCTACTATTTTGTATATTTAAATGTGGTTAAAAATTGATGAAATATGATTAGATATAAATTAAGAAGAAAATGGAAGAGGACATAATAAAATGATGAACTAAAACCTTAGAAAAGATTTGGTTCGAAAACTTGATTTCTGAGTAACCAGGGAAGCTTCTATTTTTCAAATTCTAGGAAGAATCAGTTAGTAATTAAAAGAAATGGTTAATATGAAAAACTAGATATATGTCTCATGGAGTTTTAGCCACTGGAATCACTCAATTTGGAGTCCATATGAGGTAGATATGGTCAGATTAGTAAGCAGTGGTCAGAAAATAGTTAGCCAGGGATGAATCTGTTAGGAAAGCTTCTGTGTTTGAATTTCTGGGAAAATTATGTAGGGAATTAAAATAACTAGTTAACACAAAAAATATAGATATATGTCTCACAAAACTTTATCCACTTGAAGAACTCAATTTGGAGTTCATATGAGGGAGATATGGTTAGATTAGTAAGTAAAGTTCAAAACCTACCTGAGAAGAAATAATGTTTAATTTGAGGGAGTAATATCACCCATATTAGTTACGATTTAACTAAAATGTTCAACATAATAGTTTTTGATAATTGTTTTATCATTATATGGACACTAAGATCCCTTAATTCGGAGTTAAAATAAGGGAGTTATTCTTTGATTTGTGAGAGAAGGTTAGGTAGGACGAAAACCAGCATCAGGAATTAACACAACATAGAGCATGGCCATGTTCCATGGCACGGCTAGGCCATGTTCTGTGCTGGAAAGGGCATTTTGAAGCCTAAAGCATGGCTATTTTATAGGAAATGTCCAAGCCGTGTTATAAGATACGCTTAGACCATGTTAGAAGCTGGTAAAGCTCATTTTCAACATTTTTCTACCCTAAATCAACCTCATTAAGTATAGGATATTAATAGAAACAAAATTGAAGAAGAATGCCATATTAAATTGGTGAGAAAATGTGTTGGAAATGATATAAGTAGGAGGAAAGCGACTAGAGGTCAAGCATAAAGAAAATAAAGAGATAAGAATAATATTTAAAAAAGAAGAAGAATCTTATAAATGAAAATAATAAATGACTAATGTATGCCATAGCTGTAACAACTTTTTTATTTTATTTATTATTATACAACATAAAGTTCACATACACATCATTAATCAAAACGTACGTACAACATTTCAAACACATAAATATCTACATCTTATTTATTCTGGTTGACCAATTCCAAAGATTCGGGTGCGGGTGGTTGCAACTTCACCGGGATCTGTGCCAACTCACCCACAAACATTTTATTTAGGATGCGCCCATCATAGAATAACTCGATCCAACGTGCACTAAAAGTCAGAGCTATAGAAAAATCTGCATAACTAATTTTTTGAACATGACATGGAAATATAGTGAGAATTAAATCTCAATAAGTTCAACAATAAATCATTATCAATATAGTTCATCACGTCATGTTCAGCTGTATAAACTATAGTAAATAACTTTGGTCACATGAATGCACTATATCTATGCACATGAGAATCGTACAGTAATAACATGTATGACAGGATTAATTATTTTCAAAATATCATATGATGACTATCAATAATTTATTCTTATATCAAGCTACCCCGGTCAGGGTGAGTATTTTCTACTCTCTAGTACGGGTTTTTCTCGCTCCATCCGACATGACACACGTTGTCTTTCTTTTCTCATTAACATATTCATAACCGTTGGTAGGGCGTCTCCTACTAGTGCACCACACGGATTGCCATGTGACCGTGCTCATTTCTTTTCTTTTCAAAATGATAGCCAAAAATATGCTTTCAATAACAAGTATGTTCATCAAAATATAACTACTACCAAAAATCATTAGTAATCATGCCATGAACATAACCATTTCAAATATCACTTTATAAAATATTTCCATGTCAAAATTTCATGCTTAAGATGGTAAGAAGTTCATACAATGGCAATGGCTATGTCATATACTAGTCATTTATTATTTTCATTTATAAGATTTTTTTTTAAAATATTAATTTAATTTCTTTATTTTCTTGATGCAGGTTTTCATCCTATCTATCCTTCTCATACTAATCAGAGAATAACTCCCTCAATTTAACTCTGATGTAGGTGATCATGGTGTCAATTTCAAGATAAAACAATTATCTAAAAGTATTATGTTGAACAGTTTAGCTAAATATTAAGAAATCAAGGTGATATTACTCCCTCAATGTATAGGTTATTTCTTCTCAGATAGGTTCTAACCTCTACCTACTAATCTGTCCATATCTCCTTCATAAGAATTCCAAATTAAGTGATTCCAGTGGCTAAAACTCCATGAAACATATATATATAATTCATATGTTAACCATTTATTTTAATTCCTTATAGAAAGTTCTCAGAAATTAAAACACCGAAGCTATCATAACATATTCTTCCCTAATTAACCATTTTATGACCTTTGATTACTAATCGGAACATATCTACCTCATATGAACTCTAAATTGAATGATTCCAGTGGCTAAAAATCTGTGAGACATAAATCTACATTTGTTATGTTAACCATTTGTTTAAATTCCCTATAGAATATTCCCAGAAATTAAAACAAAGAAGCTTAAAATTCTGCCACCCATAGCCATACCCATGCAGAACTATCTACACCAACCTAAGTATTCAAACATACATAATATGTAACATGATATAGCAACATCCATGACCAATCATCAAAGTTCTAAGATCAAAATCCCATATAAATATTACAAGTTTCAAAAGTTTTCTTCAAAAAAAATATTGTTAAACTTACCTGGAGCACTTAGTCCCCTAGACTTCTCCTTCCTCTTTCTTCCTTTCTTCCTCTCCTTTCCTCACTCTACCTTGCTTCTATTTTTCCTCTCCCTCACTTGGACGAAATTCTAATGTTGTAAGGGTGGGTTTTCTTATATAGACCATCAAATAATTTACCTTTCATGATCATGGGTCTACCTTATCATAATTAGGTTACACTTTGTTGAATTTTTGGAAAACAAACAACTTATTGTTTTCCTCTTCCTTAGTCAAGATATGCATAGGAAAAGGAGATTCGTATTTTGAAAATTATGATAATATGTTCTTAAGATATGGGACAAGGTCCCTTTGATTTAGGGATTCATTTAATTTTTCTTTTGTCTTAATCAATTATGATAGGTTTGCCTTTTTAAGTGGCAAATTTCTAGCCCTTGAATCTCCATTATTTGGTTGAAATTATTTGTGTGGGATAGAAATGTTTTGTCCTAATGCCATGTATTATCATACCACTTGCTAAAATTATGAGTGTAGGATATAGATGTTTTGTCCTAAAGCCTTGTATTATCATACCACTTGCTAAACTTTTGTCTTAATGCCATGTCACCTAATCTTGATTACACTATTATTTCATCACTTTAATTTTATTTTTATTTTTATTTTTCCTCTTGGGATTGGGCTCATTCTTGCCCATTTTCTTTACTTTGGTTAAAATTCTACCTTTCATAATGGGCTTGGTCACATTTTCATGATTTTTGGGCTACCGGTCCAATTTCTATATCTTAGTCCAAGTCTATGTTTTATTTCTTTATTGGGCTATCCTATTGGCTTGCTAAAAATTTATGTGAAGTAGAAAAACTCTATATGAAGTGTCCATAGGTGAAAGCCCAATTTATGGGTGGAGATACTAAACTTAGTAACTTTTGCTCTTAAATTAAGAAAAATTACCCTAATCCGATCTTCTTGAAATTTTAAGACCTTTACTTACTTCACAAAAATTTATCTTCCTTACCTAAGAATTTCACCTTTCTTTCATGTTTATTTCTAATATTTCCTCTTAGGTTTTCTTTCTTTACCTATTCCATTAACATTAGAACATTTCTATACAAACACGTAAGGTGAAGAATTTCTAAGGATTATATTTCCTTAGATATCTAAAAATTGTCTAATAAATTTTATTTCTTTAATTAAATATTTATGTACCTTTATCAATAAAAGAAATGAAATTATGGATGTTACTTTGAATAATTTTGTACTTTTATTAATACATGAAACGAAATTAGGGATGTTACAATAGCCATTGCCATTGCATGAACTCCTTACCATCTTAAGTGTGTAATTTTGACATGGAAATATTTTATAAAGTGATATTTGAAATGATTATGTTCATGTCATGATTACCAATGATTTTTGGGAATGATTATATTTTGATAAAAAATTATAGCATGTGAGTATAATAAACATACTTGTTATTGAAATCATATGTTTTGCTATTAATGAGAAAAGAAAAGAAATAAGTACAGTCATTGTTGTATATGTTTTATAATTAACTACAAGGGCGTAGCTATAGCTAATCCAGCGAGTACGAGTTGTATCCCACAGAGAACAATGTCAACTACTAGAATTATACGAAATATACTATCTAGATCGATGTAATGCGATAGAAAGTTTATCACAATTAAACTAATAAGTAATTCAATTAATAAATGCCTAGGGTTACGGTTCACCAAACTTATGATATTCAACATTCAACATGTACCTCTAATTGTAATTATCTAGGTAATTGGGGATGGTTTAACCTTAATTAACTAGTAACCTCTTTCAAGTATTACTAATCGTACCTACATTAATCTAATTGCCTACTTTCGTGGTTCTTAGTTCAACCTAGGTCTATTAAGTTCTATGCCAACCATGGAATTCAATTAATTGGTTTTCTCTTGCCCACTAATTGATTCATTCCTAGACAACCTTAAAGTACTTTCGTGATTAATATATCCCTAATTAACTATTAGGTTCCAGTTTTAAATTTCACCTTTCAGTTTATCAATTAAATACCTAAGACATGATAGATTGGTGATCAGGCATTCTACAACCTCTCATTCATGCACATAATAGTTAATCCTAATTAATCTAGAAATAATCACAATGAGGGTTCTAACATTCAACTCAACAATGCAGTATCATCATACCATAAATGGGTTTACGAAAACCCTAGATCAAATATACTCAAGCATAATAAAATCAAAAACCAAAATCATATTCATTAAGTAAACCATTAAAGTTCAATATAATTCAAGAGAAAGGAGTAGAAGTAGAAGTAGAGAACTAAAGTAGAAAGATGAAACCTAAATTGTAGAATGTAAAGATGAAATACAATGCTTCAATTGCTGTAAATCCTACTCTAGAACATGAATTCAACAATGAATCTAGTAAAACCCTAATCTAAAAGTGTTTTCTAAGCCTCAAAACTGAGTCGAAGATGTATGTATGAGTCTGTCTACTCTTGGCTACACTTCCCCATGTATTTATAACCACTTGGCTACTCAAAACCCTAAAAATCATGTGGTGTATGAACACGAAGCATGGTCGTGCTTTGGGCTGGATTCTAGGAATTTTCTCCATCTTTTGCACAAAGCACGGCCTGGGCATGCTTCATGCACACCAAGCACGGCCTAGCCATGCTTCAAATTGCTAGGCTCTAAATTTTCCAATTTCTTCAGGGTTGCCTCCTTGCTTCCTCATCAACATGTTCCAAGTCCATATGGCTCCCCTCATAAGTGTTTTTCCTTGCTTCTTGGCCTTTTTCTCACCTACAAGCATAAAACAAACCAAAGCAGTATCCAGAGCAAAGCATAACGAAAAATAGGAGAATAATGACAAGTTTACTTTAAATTAAGGGATAAAATATAATCATTAAACACTCAAATTTCCCCTTTATCAACTCCCCCATTCTTAAACCTTTTCTTGTCCTCAAGCAAATAACATGTCATATCAAAAGGAAGAGAGATGATGCATACAAATTTTAGATAACAGATAAATGCAATACAGGAAATTGTTCACTCCATCAATGTGCACACAACAAATATATGAATAGAAATTTATCAAATAGTCTTTGTTCTTCTAAAACTAAACCAAAATTCTCCTATTATATATCTTCTTCTATTGGTGCCATTGAATGTATGCATCTAATTGATTTTTAGACACTCAAGTAGGTCACCTCATCCTTTAAATCTCTCTATGTTGTCTTACCTTTATTTCTATTTTTCTCACTCTTTTTCTCACTCAATTTCTTTTATTTCTCATCATTTTTTTATTTTACTTTTTCTATTTCATTCATCATTTTTTTTCTTTTATAAAAATATGCAGTGAGTGCATTTTATGCTCCATCTCACTAGGGTAAATGCAGCTAGGTACTTATACTAGGGCCTTTTGGTGCCTTGAAGGGGTACTCATAGTGAAAAATTTTTGGGTTTTATATTCCCTCATTTTTCACCTCTCTCAGCCTCCACACTCTCATAGTGTTAAAAATCAATAAAGACATATAATTCACAGCACAATAGGAGAGATATTTTTCAAAAAAAAATTAGAGGTTTAATCCTAGAAGAGAAAGACTAAAATTTAAACTAACTATTTCTTATCCTATTGTGCATCACATGTTCATGACCTCAAATTAACCTATATTACATCAATCTATCTCTAAAACAATAAACTATATGTTTATGCTATGAAACAAGAAATATGTGATATATATATAGTATATACATGCAAAAGACAACTAAATCAGCCAGTGCAAATCAGAAGTTCATCTAATACAAACCATATACTCAGTCAAAGAAAATCAAAAGCTAAAGTCTACACCCCTATGCTTAAACTTGACATTGTCACCAATGTCAAGAATAAAGAAAGAATAGGCAAAGGGATAAGCGACTTACTTGTTCACTAGTTGTCTGGAGGAGGAGGTGAAGGATTCTTGCTCAAGTGCCAGTGGTACTAGCCATTCATCATTCCCTGCATGATGTTGATTGATTCTTGAGTACCATGCAAGGTTGCTCTCTGTGATAGTTGTCTTACCTCAATTCGGCTAAGCCATGAAGAGATGTAGTCTGGATCCTCTGGAGGAGCATATGATGTACCTACATAGTCAATAAAATGGGAAGGGGTGGGGGTGGTAAAGCCAAAAGTGACTCATGGGGGAAGTCATCCCCCTTAGAATCTTGATCACCCTCTTTACCCTCTTCTAGAGGGTAGATCTAGTTCTCCTAATTTGTAACTGCAATCCTAGTAGGGTTAGGGAGGCAAAAAGATATTATGGCCTCTGAGATGCAACCAATAATCAGCATTTCTTTTCACAATTAATTCCATATGCAAACAGAATTCTAAATCAATCCTGTTGCTGCCAACTATTGGTTGCAAACCCTGGAAATTTACCTCAAATCCTAGCCCTCTAACTATTGTAGTTACTAGTCCCCCAATGACCACTTTGCCATTCATGGCATTACCTACCCTGGCCATCTATTGGGCCATAAAGGTGCTAATATCCACCTTATGACTGTGTATCATGGTCCAAAGAAAACAGAGCTCTCTTTTATTTACAACCACATCACTTTCAGCTCTACCAAAAATGGTATAAGACATCAGGCGCTGTAAATATCTAAAAGTGGGATTGCAAATAAAAGAGGCTTTTGAACTCGATACATCATATTACCCCCCAACAGAGATAAAGTTCCAAAAATGTTTAGCAAGAAAACTTGAAGGGACTGATCTATCTCTCCCGGGAGGCAATCTGAATAATGCATTAAATCTAGCCAATGATAAAGTAAAAGAAAGGTCAAATAATCTAAAGTTAATGCGACCCTGGTCGACGTCGGGACCCCGAAACAAGACCATATTAACTAAACTAAAAAACTCTAAGGTGGTCTTAACTTAGGCCAGGTAACGTAAGCTAATGAATGTAGTCTTCTACCTAATCCTATCAAGTAGGTAGAAGACGTCATTTAAAAGACCTAACCGGTCCAAACATTCCTTATCCATGTACCAGGTACTTAGTATTCCTGTTTAACTAGAGTATCGTATCGTGTCCATTGACTATCATCAACAAACACAATACCATACTCATTGATTTGGTGAGGAAGTTGGGACGATATTTGAATTCATTCTCTACATGGTTGGTAGGATTGGGAGGATGAATAGCCAGTTCTGGCTTTTTGTGGCCTATGTTAAATGATATGTAGTGCAAGATATAATGGGGATGGGGGTGATAAAGGCCAAAAACTAAATAATTTAGCAATGCAGTCACACTATAAACCAGGGCACTAAATATTTAGATGCAAAGCAAAAATTAGTCCAAGCAAACCAGGAAATTTTAGCAAGGTGATTTTAATATCAGTTGGGTATCATGAAATTAAAACTTCAAGCAATCATCTACATGTGCAATAAACCAGTTATAATGTAGATTAAACCAAACATCCAAAATTCAAAAGTTAGATGATTATTTAAAATCAGAATGCAAGCAACCAGTGAAGTAATGTAGCCAACCAATTAACCAGCAAATTGAGTGATTAAGTTTTCTAAATATTGTAGTATTTTAGCCAAAATTAATCAATGAGTCCCATGCAAATAAACCATCCAGCAAGTTTAAATAATAAGAAAGAAATTGGGATGCAGCAAGTCAAGCAAATCCAGAATATTTAAGGTAATAAACCAACAAATTGAGGCTCAAATTTAGACAACAAAACAGAGCAATTCAGTACAACCACCAAGTCCAAAAAGTTCAATGCATTAAACCAGCAAATTGAATCCAATTGCAGAAAGCAAAAACTAGCCTAATTCAGAATCAATTACCAAGTGCAGAATGTCCAAACCAGCAAGTCCAACAAGCAGGGAATTCCAATATAGATTATAAACCACTTGTTAAGAGTTTAGAGTTACTTGGATGGAAGCATGATGGAGAATGCAGCAACGAGCAACTAGCAATAAGTAATGCAGGATGAACAGGGAGCAAAGGAACAATGGTGATGGGACTTTGGAAATTAGGTGGGAGGAGATGCTTAGAGAAGGGTGGGCTACGAGTAAAGGTAGTGCAGGGAGTGTATAGGCTACGGGTATTTGGGAAATTTATGGGTTTGTGTGTATGGGTGGGGTAGGACTTTAGGTTACATGGAGAGGGAGTGGGAGGAAGATGGAAAAGTGGTAGGAGGGAGCACAGAAATGGTTGGGATTTGGAAAAACCGAAAGGAAGAGGGAACTAGGTTAGGGAGTTGGCCACGAGAGAAATTTTAGGAGAGTGGCAGGAGTGGAGGAGGGGAAAATGCTGAGAGGTCTCAGGTTTTGGTGTGCTAGTTAGGGCGTGGGTAATGCAGGAGGATTCGGGTTTGGGTGTGCAGTGAAGTGGAAAGGCTGGGTGAGGGAGTTAGCCACAAGAGAAATTTTGGGAGAGTGGTAAGAGTGGAGGAGTGGAGAATGCTGAGGGGTCTCGGGTTTTGGTGTGTTGGTTAAGGCATGGGTAATGCATAGGGATTCAGGTTTGGGTGTACAGCGAAGTGGAAAGGTTGGGTGAGGGAGTTAGCCATGGGTTGTTGGTGTTTAAGGGAGCTGGGTAATTGGAGGATGATTTTCGGGTGTTTTGCTTGGCTAGGGAATGGGCTATTTGGGATATTGGTGAAAAGAATGGGAGAAGGGGATGGAGGTCACAGGAGAGAAAAATTACAGTGAATTATGGCAAGGAAATTGAAGGGAAGAAGGGAGAAGAGAGCACAGGAATGTAGGGGAAGGAGACACGGGCTAGGGTACGATGAGAATGAGGTGAGACACGAGAGAAGAAAAGAGGGAAAAAAATTCTTACCTAAGCCTGAAGCACGGCCGTGCTTCAAGATGAAATGGGCCATTCTCTTGGATTAGGCTCATGTTTAGGAACACGTGCAGGGTGGGCTGAATGAGAGCCTGAGGCACGGCCGTGTCATGAGACACGGCCAATATGTGCATGGCGCTGGATTTAGAATTGCTTAGAGAAGGCTCGTGTTAAGCAACACTGCCTAGGGTTGCTTGGACCTAGACACGGGGCATGGCCATGTCCTATGACACGGCTTGCCTGTGTTTAGTGCTAAAAGTGCCAAAATTCTAAATTGTTGGGCTGGGCTTGAAGCACGAGCATGCCCATTGACATGGGCAACCCGTGTTTGGTGCTGACACCTATTTTTCTTTGAAATTCACCTCAGTTTTTGCTCTACTATAATTTTTCCTCAAAATTCTTACTTTCTTCACTCTTAGACATGCAAGTTATGACCTACAAAACACCCAAAAAAAATCTTAAACTCCAAACCTAAAAAATCAACTAAAATTAAAGATAAAAACAGAACTAAAGATGATGAAACTAAGTAAAAAGAAAGTTAAAAATTAAATGTGGATTGCCCTTGGTGCGCACTGTCGCAGGCACGCCCAAATTAAAACCTTACCTCAACACTAACCTGTAGTAGTGGGAGTAAGGGTCGATCCCACAGAGACTGGAATTACCTTATGTGATTCAGAAAGGGGGGATTGAGAGTCGCAATTAAAATTAAGTAAACAATAGCAAAAATAATTGAGAGAAAGTGATTAATGAGAAAAGCGTTGGTTTCGGTCGATATTCACCATCAAGGGATTGCATTGATCATTGACAAAATTATCAATCTTAAACCAAATATCTATCATTGGGATTCTATCCCAGTTCCTCCTTAAGCCTAGTAAATTAATGACAATCGCACTAATTATACTCTAATTAACGAGCAATCCTTTAGCACATCGGTAAAGCATAACTTATTAACCGCATGAAGAACAAGAGAAACTAATAGAGCTAAACGAATACAAGCACATCGGTTATATTCAATTTAGTTGATATTCATCATAGGGTTAATGATTTATAATCCAAAATCCTTAATCTTATTTGCTTCACGAATCAAGTAATAAAAGCTTTGTTCAAAACCTAATTCAGCAGCTACACATACAATATACTAGTAGGCCTCCTAGCAATCACATGCATAATATTAAGAAAACAAGAACAGATGAATAAACAATACCTGGTTAAGATTGAATGCAATGAAATCAAATCCGTATCTCACAATGACATCAAATCCCTTGAGGTTTCAATCTCCCTCAACCAACTAAAGAAAATTAGCCGCGCAGGGCCATAGAAAACTAAACAAGAAGTAAAGAAAAGAGTTGAGAACTTGAATGAATTCTTTGCTGAATGAATAACTGCCTTCTCTGCTTACTTTCCTTCCTTTTTATCGATTCAACCCTCCTAGTCGAAGTAGGAAAGTTTTTAGGTCAAATCTCCATCAATTAGGCTTCAAATCAGGCGAAAAAACCCTAAAATCGCGACTTCCGGAGCGGCGGCGCCGCGGCGCATAAGTTCAGCGTCGCGGCACTGTGAAACTTCATCCACGGGGTGCCGCGGCGCACGCATACAGCGCCGCGGCGCTCGTGGTTCTGGGGCAAGGGCGCCGCGGCGCTACGAGACATCCATGATGGGCCACCGCGGCGCTGTATTGTGAGCGCCGCGGCGCCTAGAAAACGCCGGATTTTGCTAAAGTGCCGAACACGAAAGTTGTATCTCTATGTTTCTTCTTTCCATAGCCGCTAGAATAAGCTCAATCGGAGCTCAAATGAGTGAGATATGCTTCCATTAGTGACGAAAGGTCAGAAATCATCATTTTTCATGATTTTCTTATCTTTTTCTTCCATTTTCTTCTTCCTTTGTTCCTACAACACAAAACACAAAACTAAGCTAATTCCTAATTATATTTTACTTAAATCAAACAAAAGGTAAGCATAAAGGTATTAAAATCGTGCTTAATTAAGATCACATCAGCCCTCTACAAAGCCCTTATTTTAAGTCATTAGCTCGACTCCCTTACACTTTATTGAATTGATGGAGAATCTAAGAGAGCTTGTGTGGCTCTCTTTTCAACCAATTGTCCTGTGACAAATTGCTTGAGGCATTGTCCATTAACTTTGAAGGGTCTGATAGTTTCACTCCATATTTCCACTGCTCCATATGGGAAGACTTGACTTACTTGGAATGGACCAAACCAACAAGAACAAAACTTTCTGGAAAAAAGCTTTAACCTAGAATTAAATAGTAGGACCCAATCTCCTACTTGAAATTGATGCCTCAAGATAGTCTTATCGTGCCATCTTTTTGTTCTTTCTTTATACAATCTAGCACTATCATAAGCATCAAGTCTCAGCTCATCTAGCTCATTTAATTGTAAGCATCTCCTTTTTTCAGCAGCTGTCAAATCAAAATTAATTGTCTTCATTGCCTAATATGCTTTATGTTCAAGCTCTACTGGCAGGTGACAAGGTTTTCCATATATTAACCGAAAGGGTGTTATGCCTATCAGTGTTTTATATGCTGTTCTGTAAGCCTATAATGCATCATCAAGCTCGAGAGACCAATCTTTTCTTGCCTTTGACATAGTCTTCTCCAAGATTTCCTTGATTTTCCTATTAGATATCTTAACTTGTCCACTTTTTTGGTGATGATAAGCTAGAGCCATTTTATGAGTGAATCCATATTTCTTCAAGAGATTCTAAAATTGTTGCTCAATAAAGTGGGAACCACCATCACCTATCACAGTTCGGGGTACTCCAAATCTTGGAAAAATCACTCTCTTGAAGAGCTTGGCAACCACTCTAGCATCATTAGTGGGAGATGCCACTGCTTCTACCCACTTAGAAATATAATCCGTAACTACTAGGATACACTTATTCCCACATGAGGATGAAAAGGGGCCCATAAAGTCAATACCCCAAACATCAAATATTTCTATTTCTAAAATACTATTTAGGGGCATCTCATTCCTCCTTGATATATTGGCAATTCTTTAACACCGATTACAGGCTTTTACAAAGGTATGCATATCTTTGAAAAGCGAAGGCCAATAGAAACCAGCTTGAAGATTTTCAGCTGCAGTTTTTGAGGTGCTAGTATGGCCTTCACAAGGTGAGTTATAGCAATGAAATATGACACTCTGTACCTCTTCTTCTGGAATACACCTACGGAAGATTCCATCTGCACACTATTTGTAAAGACATGGATCATCCCAGTAGTATAACTTGATATCAGAGAAAAATTTCTTTCTTTGATGGTAGCTCAACCCTTCAGGTAAAATCCTACATGCTAGATAATTTACAAAATATGCATACTAAGGAGCATCGGTATGAGTAACTATAAGGAGTTGGTCATTAGGAAAAGAATCATTTATAGGCAGCTCATCTTTATCATCTCTCATTGAATCTTGTCTCAGCCTTGAAAGATAGTATGCAACCACATTCTCTGTTCCTTTTTTATCCCGAATCACAAGATCAAACTCCTGCAATAGAAGGATCCATCTAATCAATCTTGGCTTGGCATCCTTCTTATTCAACAAATATTTGATGGCAGCATGGTTTGTATATACTATGACTTCAGATCCCAGAAAATATTGGTGAAATTTTTCAATTGTAAATACTACTACCAGAAGCTCCTTTTCTGTGGTGGAATAGTTGACTTAAGGCTTCATCCAAGGTCTTGCTGGCATAGTAAATAACAGAAGGCTTTTTATCTCTTCTTTGCCTAAGTACAGCTCCCACAGCATAGTCACTTGCATCACACATGATCTCAAAGGGTAGCTTTAATTAAGAGGTTTAATGATTGGTGCATGGGACTCTCATCAATAATTTGAGCATATGCATCAGCTTTTACCTGTTCATCACAAGAAATAGGACTATCCACAAGGAAAAGCTCAAGTGGGTCAGTAGAACAAAAACTTACTGCATTATCAACAATATTCTGCTCAACTACATCAATCATGCAGCAAGAATCACCTAAAGATGGGCATTTCATTGCATCATTTAAATTGAACTCAATCTTTTTATCCCCTACATTGAAGGAAATCTTTCCATATTTTACATTGATAATTGCACCTGCAGTGGCTAAGAAAGGCCTTCCAAGAACGATGGGGATTTGGTTATCTTCCTCTATCTCTAAAACAACAAAATCAATAGGTATGAAAAATTTATCTACCTTTAGAGGAACATCCTCTAATATACCTACCTGATGAGTAACGGATCATTCCGCTAACTAGAGGGAAATAGTAGTAGGCTTCAAATCACCCATCTGGAGCTTCTTGCATATTGATAATGGCATAAGACTCACACTTGCTCCATGTAACAACCTTTTTTTTTTCTTTATTATTATACAATATTGAGTTCACATACACGTCATTAATCAAAACGTACATGCAACATATCAAACACATAGATATTTACATCTTGTTTATTTTGGTTGACCAATTCTGGAGATACAGGTGCAGGTGGTTGCACCTTCACCGGAATCTGAGTCAACTCGACCACAAACATCTTATTTGATTCTGAGATCTGCCCAACATAAAGTAACTTGATCCAATGTGCAATAAAAGCCAGAGCTATAGAAAATCTGCATAACTAATTTTTCTGAACATGATATGAAAATATAGTGAGAATTAAATCCCAGTAAGTTCAACAATAAATCATCATCAATATAGCCCATCATGTCATGTTCAGCTGTATAAACTACAGAAAATATCTTTGGTCACATGAATGCATTACATCTATGCACATAAGAATTATACAGTAATGATATGTATGACAGGATTAACTATTTTCAGAACATCATATGATGGCAAACAACTTATTCTCATTTCAAGCTACCCCGGTCAGGGTGAGTATCCTCTACTCTCCGGTACGGGGTTTTCTCGCTCCGTCCGACAAGGCACACTTTCTCTTTCTTTTCTCATAATCATAATCATAATCATAACCGTTGGTAGGGCGTCACTTACTGGTGCACCACACGGATTGCCATGTGAGAGTGCTCATTTCTTTTCTTTTCACAATGATAGCCAAAAATATGCTTTCAATAACAAGTATGTTCATCAAAATATAATTATTACCAAAAATCATTGGTAATCATGCCATGAACATAACCATTTCAAATATCACTTTATAAAATATTTCCATGTCAAAATTTCACACTTAAGATGGTAAGAAGTTCATAAAATGGCAATGGCTATGGCTATACTAGTCATTTATTAAGATTCATCTTCTTTTTTAAATACTAATTTTATTTCTTTATTTTCTTGATGCAGGTTTTCATCCTATCTAACCTTCTCTTACTAATCAGAGAATAAATCCCTCAATTTAACTCTGATGTAGGTGATCTTGGTGTCAATTTCAAGATAAACCAATTATCTAAAACTATTATGTGGAACATTGAAGCGAAACATTAAGAAATCAAGGTGATATTAATCCCTACATGTATAGGTTACTTCTTCTCGGATAGGTTCTGACCTCTACCTACTAATTGGACCATATCTACCTCATATGGACTCCAACTTGAGTGATTCCAGTGGCTAAAAATCCGTGATACACATATCTATAATTGTTATGTTAACCATTTATTTTATTTCCATACAGATAATTCCTGAAAATTAAACTACAAAAGCTATCCTAACATATTCTTCCCTGATGAACCATTTTCTGACCTTTGACTACTAATAAGCTCATATCTTCCTCATATGGACTCCAAATTGAATGATTCCAGTGGATAAAAATCCATGACACACATAGCTATAATTCATTTGTTAACCATTTATTTTAATTCCATACAGATAATTCCCAGAAATTAAAATACAGAAGCTATCCTAACATAATCTTCCCTTATGAACCATTTTCTGACCTTTGACTACTAATCAGCTCATATCTTCCTCATATGGACTCCAAATTGAATGATTCCAGTGGTTTAAAATCCATGACACACATAGCTATAATTCTTCTGTTAACCATTTATTTTAATTCCTTATAGATTGTTCCCATAAATTAAAACACAGAAACTAAAAATTCTGCCACCCATAGCCATAACCATGCAGAACTATCTACACCAACCTAAGTATTCAAACTTACATCACATGCAAGATCAATATGTAACATGATATAGCAACATCCATGACCAATCATCAAAGTTCTAAATCAAAATCTCATATAAATATTAGAAGTTTCAAAAGTTTTCTTCAAAAAGAAATATTGTTAAACTTACATGGAGCACTTAGTCCCCTAGACTTCTCCTTCCTCTTTCTTCCTTTCTTCCTCTCCTTTCCTCACTCTACCTTGCTTCTATTTTTCCTCTCCCTCGCTTGGACGAAATTCTAATGTTGTAAGGGTGGGTTTTCTTATATAGACCACCAAATAATTCACCTTTCATGATCATGGGTCTACCTTATCACAATTAGGATACAGTTTGTTGAATTTTTGGAAAACAAACAACTTATGTTCTTGTCTTCCTCTTCCTTAGTCAAGATATGCATAGGAAAAGGAGATTTGTATTTTGAAAATTATGATGATATGTTCTTAAGATAAGGGACAAGGTCCCTTTGATTTAGGGATTCATTTCCATTTCCTTTTGTCTTAAACAATTATGAAAGGTTTGCCTTTTTAGGTGGCAAATTTCTAGCCCTTGAATCTCCATTATTTGGTTGATATTATTTGTGTGGGATAGGAATGTTTTGTCCTAATACCATGTATTATCATACCACTTGCTAAAATTATGAGTGTAGTATATAGATGTTTTTGTCCTAAAGCCTTGTATTATTATGCCACTTGCCAAAATGATGAATGTATAATCACACCACTTGCTAAATTTTTGTCTTAATGCCATGTAACGTAATCTTTATTATTATTACATTATTATATCATCACCTAATTTATTTTATTTTATTTTTCCTCTTGGATTTGGGCTTATTCCTACCCATTATGGGCTTATTCCTACCCATTTTCTTTGCTTTGGATAAAATTCTACCTTTCTTGGAGGGCTTGGTCACATTTTCATAATTTTTGGGCTATTGGTCCAATTACTATATCCTAGTCCAAGTCTATGTTTTATTTCTTGCTTAGGTTATCCAATGGGCTTGCTTGAAACTTATTTGAAGTGGAAAAACTCTACATGATGTGTCCATAGGTAAAAGCCCAATGTATGGGTAAATGTTTTAAACTTAGTAACTCTAGTTCTTGAATTAGGAAAAATTATCCCAATCCAATGTTCTTAAAATTTTAAGATCTTTACTTGTTTCTAAAAATTTATCTTCCTTATCCAAGTATTTTGCATCTCTTTAGTATGTTATTTCTAATTTATGTTTTTCCTATTAGGTTTTCCCTCTTTATTTGTTCTCTTAATGGTAGAAACATTTTCTATGCATATACATAAGGTGAAGAATTTCTAAGGATTATATTTCCTTAGATATCTAAAATATTGTCTAATAAACTTTATTTCCTTAATTAAATTATCAATAAAAGAAACGAAATTAGGGATGTTACATTCTTCCCCCTTAAAATTCGGTCCCCGAATTTCAGTTCATCCTATCACATGTAGGGAATGAAATTAAGGCATTATTCGGAGTTACCAACTTTATTACCTAAATAATTAGGGATATCTTTTGTTTTTGTATAACATCTTTACTTTTTAATATGTCTATTCGCTTTAGTGATTTTGCTATATAACTTAACCATAAGGATTTCTTTCACTCATAAGTTCTTCACTTTATATCATCTAGTTCGTATGGATATATCTATGGGTCGATATTAGAAAACAGACACATAAAGGAACATATTCACCTTCATATTGGGTAACTATCTTTTCTTATTCTAAACTTCTATCAAGTCATTTTTGGTTTTCATATATCAACATCATTCCTTGAATATCATCATCTTAATCTATCGTCTATTTTTATCCTAAAATCCTTTAATCAATATGTTAAACATACGTAGCAATAAATCCTCCAAACCTTTAATAACGTTTATGTACCATCGACACATGTCTAATAATTCCAACTTACCTCATCACAGTAATTCTATACAAGCTTATTAACACCATTAAACTCATTGTCAAAAATTTCTATTATTTCTTCTATCATATCCAAAAGCACCTCATTATAGCTTATGTCAATCCCATTTAATTCACCCAATCATTTCAAGAAGATTTTTCCTAACAATTACTCATACATGAATTCTCAATTCCAACATAATTCACATCCTAGATACTAGACTCAATTTAGCATGATATAATCCTTTAACACAATTATCTTGATCACTTACATTATTTTTGGACATGGTTGTCAAAATATTCTCTATATTTCCAAATTAAGAGTTCAAAGACTAACTTAAATCCTACTTCCTATATTTTATTCCTCAAGAACTTCAACATCACTAATTCTCTTGATTACATTCGTCAAAACACCATAAGACCATCATCCATCCATTCTTTTCAAACTTTTCATTACTTTAACCTACTAACAACTTAGACACCATTAGAACCGAGTTTCAAAGAAAAGAAATTATCTTTCATTGCAATGAGGAAAAATAACCTTGCATTTAATGCCAACCGTTAATGAGGCAGAATGCAGTGAAACAGATGAAAAGCATAATAGAGAATGGTGCCAAAAGCGAAAGTCAAAAATTTGGACAAAGCATTGAAAAATATTAAAATCGGTGGCCGTAATTCTTGAAAATCTGTAAACAAAATCTATCTACGATTACAGCAAAAATCGGTGGCTGCAAAGTTTGAATATATGTGTCAAAATCTACTTTAAATCTATTGGTATTCGGTGGAAAGATATCACATGAAAAAAGAAACATTTATGAGCTTATAAAAATCTGTGAAAATCAAAGAATACGTAGTTCACTGGTAGGATGCAGTTGATTGCTTCTAAATAGATGTCATCAATCAACTGTAAGATAACCAGTCCAAATTAAAATTTCTCAGAATAGCTAGTCAATTTCATAATACCGATAGTCTACTGACAAAAATATTGAGAAAACAAGAAAAGTGTCCCTCTTCACTAATTATTTGGTTTGCATCTTCATTTTTTTTTTTACAATGACGCCTATCATCTACAACTTCCCTACATGCCTCAAGACATCACTCCTTCATCAAGGACAACAAGAAAAAGAAAATTTCCTGGTGATATCCTAACCATATTCTCTTTATGTGCTAAATATGGGTCACAGTCATAACTAGGGTACATATACATGCTTGCCGTCATTTTTGAAATTTTTTTTTACCTTTAATTTAGCTGATATCCACCAATCACTCACATAGTTGTTCTACTAATACCTGGCCTATTCACATAGCTATTATAAATATGCCCTTCTCTGAGTTCTATAAATACTTAGATTAGTATCTTTGTCTATACTCAAAGTTAAGGTGATAGAAATTATGGAGGGAACCGCATTCCGTCAGTTTCGAAATATCTGTGTCTTGTATGGTTCCAGTCCTGGAAAAGATGGGGAGTATATTAAAGCAGCACAAAATCTGGGTATGGTGCTGGCTAGGAGAAAAATTCATTTAGTGTATGGTGGAGGTAACTGTGGGTTAATAATGGGGTGTGTGGCTACAACTGCACATGTAGGGGGATGCCAAGTTCTAGGTATTATTCCTACTGCTCTAGCTACATCCAGCAACATAGGGAAAACAATTGGGGAAGAATATAGGGTAGCTTCCATGCATGAACGCATGGCTAGAATGATGAGCAATGCTGACGCCTTCATTGCCTTACCAGGTGGTTTTGGTACTTTAGAGGAGATTTTCCAAATAGTCTCTTGGGCACAACTGAATATGCATCACAAACCGATAGGTTTGTTAAATTTTAATCACTTCTTTGATGGTCTGTTATCTTTTCTAGATCAAGCTATGGAACAGAGGTTTATCCCACACTCAGCACGACAAATTCTCATCTCGGCTTCAAATGCTGAAGAGTTGATTGATGCTTTACAAGCCTATGTTCATGTACCTGATCCAACTATGACTCAAATAGAATGGACAACAGATAACTGCAAGAAGCATAAATTGGATTTGGATCTTAATCTTTAAATGTAGTAAAACGTAGCCATTATTGTACTACTTTTACTTTCTTAGAGTCTACTTGGATACCATATTTACCAACCATTCTCCTTTAGAGTTGGTAAAACTATCTTTGAATGTTGCTTATGATCCTCTGAACTTTTGAAATATTCTAGTAATCATCAATATATATAATAACAAATTGATCCAGGGATGACCTAATTACTATTCATTAAATCTATGAATGCAGCTAAAATATTTGTCAATTTAAATGCATCACTACGAACTCATAATGCCCATAATAAGTCCGACATCCTCTTCTCTTATCCTTAATTAATGTTACTCATATCCCAAATCTATTTGTGGAAAAATATTGAACACCTTATAACTGGTCAAACAGGTAATCTATACGAGCTAATGGGTTTCTATTCTACATTGTCACCTTATTCAACTATCTATAATCTATGCATAGTCATAGTGATCTATCATTCTTTTTCACAGATAGAATTGGAGCACTCAGAATAAAAGTACTGGGGTATTTAAATACCTTGTCTAACAAGTCTTGTAACTAAATTTTTTTTAAAAATTCGATCGATATCATTCTATATAGGGATATAGATACTAGTTGGGTTCTAAGGAATAAATCAATATCAAATTCTCGAATTGCCGTGGCAAGGTTGTGTAGGGTTTCCTCCGCATTGTTTGCCAGATTCCTCCTTGGTGGTGCCATTTCCTACTGTGGCAAAAATAAATTTATGCTGCTATTGAGGTGATCAAGCCCAATAGTTAGTTTCAAAAAAAATATTTAACAGCAGTCATAACACCACCTCGGCATATAGATAAGAAACAATAGTAATTTCTTACCTATATGAAATCACTAATCCCCTACATGACACTACCACAACATTCTCAAGATACTACAAGATCGATTCAGATAACCAACCACCCACTGGCCATCTAGGATCGACCTGCTCTGATACCAATTATGTAACAACCTTTTTTTTTCTTTATTATTATACAATATTGAGTTCACATACATGTCATTAATCAAAACATACATGCAACATATCAAACACATAGATATTTACATCTTGTTTATTTTGGTTGACTGATTCTCGAGATACAAGTGCGGGTGGTTGCACCTTCACCGGGATCTGAGCCAACTCGACCATAAACATCTTATTTGATTTTGAGATATGCCCAACATAAAGTAACTCGATCCAATATGCACTAAAAGCCAGAGCTATAGAAAATCTGCATAACTAATTTTTCTGAACATGATATGGAAATATAGTGAGAATTAAATCCCAGTAAGTTCAACAATAAATCATCATCAATATAGCCCATCACGTCATGTTCAGCTGTATAAACTACATAAAATATCTTTGGTCACATAATGCATTACATCTATGCACATAAGAATTATACAATAATGATATGTATGACAGGATTAATTATTTTCAGAATATCATATGATGGCCAACAACTTATTCTCATTTCAAGCTACCCCGGTCAGGGTGAGTATCCTCTACTCTCCGGTACGGGCTTTTCTCTCTCTATCCGACATGGCACACTTTCTCTTTCTTTTCTCATAATCATAATTATAATCATAACCGTTGGTAGTTGATAAACATCATTTTTATATATTATTTGATCATCATATATAGTGTTTTCATCATCTCCTACACTTATTTCTATCACTTAAGCTAGGCTTTATGATTTGAGTTTTATTTTGGTCTTTGAGATTTTTTTTTTCCAGCATTTCCGTCCTTTTGAACCTGTCTGTATTTCTGTTATATATGGAGTTTGAGACCACCAAAAATTCTGATTTCAGTCTTGTAGGAAAGCTAAGACAAATGTCCATAACTTTCATGAAGAGCCCAAGATCCCGTTCGGAGGTCCAATAGGCCGAATTCGACCAAGAGTCCAATACATGGACAACACAAACAAAATCTGACCTTTGGGTGTTCAAATGGCCATAAAATGAGTTAGGCATGTCCGTTTGGCATGATTTCAGTGGCCTTGGAACCCTATGACATATAGAAATAATTCATATGAAGACCACTTTGCCAGCCAGAGGAATCTGGGACCCGTAATTAGTGTTGTAAAGCTGGAGGAAAACATGCAGCCGAAAGCAGACCTGTCACATGTTGTCCTGGTCGGTTTTAATGATTAAGATTCCCTTCCTTTGGTCTAATTGGGGGGAATTCGGAATTCAGACCACTTACCACTCTCTCTCACACATCTATCTTCATCTTCAACCTCTAGAGCAGAGCTTGGAAATCCATGGTAGAGTAGAGAACTTTGTAACCAGCTAGACTTCCTCTCGAATTCGGTTAGGGTTTTAGATTCCATTTGTATTGTAATCAAGTTTATATAATCTTCTTCGCTTTCTGGAGTATTTCGAATCTTGGATGAATATATAGAGATTTCTGTTATCCATTCAAGTTTGATGTATGAGATAGAATCTTGATTGATAAATCTTTATTCTATTGCATGAAACAAAGGAAATAGACTGGTTGATATTTGATTTTCAGATAAATAACGGATTACAAGTTGTATGTGATGGCATGAATTTGTAATATATGTTGTTATCCAATTTTGAATGATGAAGGTTATGATGCAGAGATTTCGATTATAACTAAAATCAACCAACAACTTGATTAATCATATTTAGTCTAGGATAAACCGAACAAATTCTTGAAGAACGTCTAGTGAGGTTACATTTTCGATAATATAATCTTTGTCCAATTTTCCACTTATGATCTAATTGATTGTGATAAAATCCAAACCCCCCCGTTAGATCTTGAAACTATCATTTAACATTAGCATTCCTTGAGAGACGATCCGGAGTTACCCTATATTGCATTCCTTATAGGGGTTCGGTAATATTTTTGGTAGATCACGATAATCTTCATCAAAAATTTGGTACCGTTACCGGGGAATGTGAATGTTACTTAATAATTTCAAGTCTTTTGTATAAATAGTTATCACTTATATGTGTTTGTCTTCCTATTTCTCTTTATTTTTCATTATTGTTTTTGTTTTTCTTTCTTCCTTAGAATTGGCCGGAATAGTAGTTTGCTAAATTTACTGTTCCTAAAAAATTTTATCTCGGATTGATCTGAAATTTGGTGGGTTGATTCCAAATGGTGTTTTACACATAACTGATCGCTTTGCCATCAGCACCACCCTATCTTGGCCAAATTCGAATGTTTACACCTATTTTTGAATTTTTTAGTATTTATCATTTTATTTTTGTGTCGCATTTTAACCTAATTTGCATTCCGTGTTGATCACACCTTAACTAGTTGTGTTTTGTTGTGTTTTTGTGTTTTAGTGTGTTTCCATGTATGGTGTGTTTTGGTATATTGCATCTTGTTTAGTGCATGACTAGGTCCTCTTGTGGTGAACTGTGTGAGCTTGATCCTGAGATTGATAGGACTTTTCATACCTTGCAGAGATCTAGGAAAAGATTGTTTGATATATCTGTTAGTAGTCTTGTTAATCCTATTGTTGATATGGCTAACAATAATAATAGAACCCTTAAGGAACTTGCTGTACCAGATGTAACATACCAACCCTTGTGCATTCAGTATCCTGAGTTAAATGCTGACCTGGAACTTAAGTCTGGATTAATACACTTGTAGCAAAGATTTCATGGTCTTGCAGGTGAGGACCCTCATAGGCATTTGAAGGAGTTCCATGTGGTGTGCTCAACCATAAAACCGCAAGGCATTTCTGAAGAGCACATTAAGCTCAGGGCATTCCCATTCTCATTAGCTGATGTGGCCAAGGACTGGTTATACTACCTTTCATCAGGTTCCATCACTTGCTGGAATGACATGAAGCAAACATTCTTGGAGAAGTTCTTCCCTGCCTCTAGAACTGCATCCATTTGGAAGGAGATTTGTGGTATTAGGCAATTGGCAGGAGAGACACTATATGAGTACTGGGAGCGATTTAAAAAGTTATGTGCTAGCTGTCCGCATCACCAGATCAGTGACCAATTGCTCATTCAGTATTTCTATGAGGGGTTGTTTCCCATGGATAGAAATATGATAGATGCAGCCAGTGGAGGAGCATTGGTGAATAAAACCCCTGCTGCAGCTAGGGAACTCATAGCTAACATGGCTACCAACTCTCAACAGTTTGGTACCAGAATGGCACCTACCAGAGGAGGAGTCAATGAAGCCCAAGTATCATATGCAGATCAGCATCGTGTGGAGCACAGATTAGATGAGTTGACTTCCCTTGTTAGGCAATTGGCAATGGGTCAACATCAACGACCAGCTGCACAACCAGAACAACCAGTTCGAGTTTGTGGCATTTGTGCTTGTTCCTCCCATTCCACTGAAGTGTGCCCTACCCTTCAAGAAGATGTTTCTGTACTTTCCAACCAAGCAACAGTAGCTAATGTGTTTCCCAACAGGCCACAATACTACCAATCCAATCAGCAGCCAAGGCATGACCCTTTCTCCAGTACATATAACCCTGGTTGGAGAGACCATCCGAATTTTAAATGGGGTAATTCCACACAGCAGGAAAACCAGCAGCAGCAATATCAGCAACCAGTAAGGCAACAGTTTCCACAGAATATGCAGCCAAATAGACCAATTTACCAGTATCCAAATAAACCACACTACCAATAGCCTTCTGTTCAGCAACAGCAAAGTCCAGAAGCCACTTCATCTCAGTCATCATTGGAGGATTTGGTTAAGCAAATGGCAACAAATAACATTCAGTTCTAGCAAAGGACATAATCTACCATCCAGAACCTAGAAACTCAAATTGGACAATTAGCATCAATAATGAGTCAGCTGCAAGCACAAGGTTCTAGCCAGCTTCCTTCACAGACCGTACCCAATCCAAAAGGGAACGTGAGTGCTATTATGCTCAAAGGTGGCAAAACAATTCCAGATGCAGCAGTTCCACCTTCTAACAGCAATCAAAGTAAATATGCTGCACCAAAAAAATCAGTCTCTGAACCTAGCAGTTCTGGCCAAGGTTCTACCTCAGAGACAACATTGCAGCAACAGAATGACCATGTTGTACCTCTGCCTTTTCCTCAGAGGGAAGTGCAATCAAAAAAATTGGATGAGGCAGAGAAGGAAAAAGAACTTCTGGAGACATTCAGAAGAGTGGAAATAAACATTCCACTGCTAGAGGCAATCAAGCATATTCCAAAATATGCAAAGTTTATGAAGGAGTTGTGTACTCACAAGAGGAAGCTGAAGGGAAATGAAAGAGTTAGTATGGGTAAAATGTTTCTGCCCTCATTCAACCTATGCCTCAGAAGTGCAAAGATCCTGGAACTTTTACTATACCTTGTGTCATTGGAAACTGTAATTTTGAAGATGCTATGCTGGACCTTGGAACTTCAATTAATGTCATGCCCCACTCAGTATTTCAGTCACTTGGGATTGGCCCGTTACAACAAACAGGAGTGGTGCTTCAATTGGCCAACAGAAGCAATGCTTACCCTGCTGGAGTAATTGAGGATGTACTGGTCCAAGTTAATGAATTGGTCTTTCCTGCAGATTTCTACATTTTAGATATGGAAGGAGAGTCATCATTCAATAAAACTCCAATCATTCTTGGGAGACCTTTTCTCAAGACTGCCAAGACCAAGATAAATGTGCATGCAGGAACCCTCTCCATGGAGTTTGGCGATAATGTTGTGCAGTTTAATATCTTTGATGAAATGAGACACCCCATGGAAGATCATTCTCTTTTCTGCATTGATATTCTTGATGAATTGGTCGATGAGGTCTACGACAGTTTCTCCTTTGAATTTCCTGATGTGCTTCTATTTGATGATTCCCTATGCTGTAATTGTGTTGATGATGCTATTTGTTCTGCTTGTTCTGAAATCAATGCATTCTTAGAAAATGATGATTTTGTCACAGATTCTACAGAAGTGGATGATTCCAGAGTACTTGATAATGTTGAATATGCAGGAGTTTATTCAGCAGATGCACCAGCAGTAAAGTTACTTCCTTCCATAGTGCAGCCGCCCATACTAGAGCTTAAGCCTCTTCCTGAGCATCTCAAATATGCATTTTTAGAAGAGAATGAGCAGCTGCCAGTCATTATAGCTAAGAACCTTCAACTTGATCAAGAAGAAAAATTGTTGAACATCCTGAAACAGCACAAGAGGGCAATTGGGTGGACACTTGCAGATATACCTGGCATTAGCCCTTCCACTTGCATGCATAGGATTTTGATTGAGGAGGATGTTAAACCAGTACGGCAGCCACAAAGGCGACTGAACCCATTGATTCTAGATGTGGTTAAAAAGGAAGTAACCAAGCTTCTACAAGCTGGTATAATCTATCCAATTTCAGACAGCAAATGGGTAAGTCCAGTGCAAGTTGTCCCAAAGAAATCAGGAGTGACAATGGTAGCCAACCAGGATAATGAACTTATTCCCACTCGAGTTCAGAATAGTTAGAGGGTGTGTATTGACTATAGAAAGCTTAATCAAGCCACCCGTAAAGACCATTACCCTCTTCCCTTCATTGATCAGATGTTGGAGCGTTTAGCAGGAAAATCACACTATTGTTTTCTGGATGGATATACTGGGTACTTTCAGATACATATAGCCCCAGAGGACCAGGAGAAGACCACATTCACATGCCCATTTGGCACTTTTGCATACAGGAGAATGCCATTCGGTCTTTGTAATGCTCCAGGTACATTCCAACGTTGCATGGTGAGTATCTTTTCTGATGTTTTAGAGAACTGTATGGAGGTATTCATGGATGATTTCACCATATATGGTTCTTCCTTTGATGAATGCTTGGATAGTCTATCTAAGATATTACATCGGTGCACTACAACTAACCTTGTTTTAAATTTTGAAAAATGCCATTTCATGGTAAAACAAGGTATAGTTTTAGGGCATATAATTTCTAAAAAGGGCATAGAGGTAGATCCTGCTAAGATTGATGTTATTACTGCTTTACCTTACCCTGCAAGTGTGCGGGAAGTTCGTTCCTTTCTTGGCCATGCAGGATTTTACCGGCGCTTCTTTCGTGACTTCAGCAAAATTGCCCTTCCATTATCCAGCTTGCTACAAAAGGATGTGGACTTCATTTTCAACTCATTATGCAAGGATGCATTTGATCATATTGAGAAGGCTCTCACTTCAACTCCCATCATCCAATCACCTAACTGGACACTTCCATTTGAACTGATGTGTGATGCGTCTAACTATGCCGTGGGAGCAGTCCTTGCCCAAAGAGTTGATAAAGCTCCATATGTCATCTATTATGCCTCGAGGACACTTTATTCTGCCCAAGAAAATTATACCACAACAGAAAAAGAGCTTTTAGCAATTGTTTTTGCATTAGATAAATTTAGATCATACTTGCTTTGTTCTCATGTCGTAATTTTCTCTGATCATACAGCTCTTAAGTTCCTCTTAAAGAAACCCGATGCCAAACCAAGGTTAATTAGATGGATGCTCCTTCTTCAAGAATTTGACCTAGAGATTCGAGATAGGAGTGGAGCAGAAAATGTGGTTGCTGACCACTTGAGCAGAATAGAGAGAGCATCTGATTCTCTTCCCATTCAAGATTCATTCCCAGATGAGCAGCTTTTATAGCTACATGGTGAGTTTCCATGGTATGCTGACATTGTAAACTATTTGGTTGCACATGTGTTGCCCTTAAATCTCGCACGTGCACAGATGCATAAATTCAAGAGTGAAGCTAAATACTATGTGTGGGATGATCCTTATTTATGGAGGTTTTGTAGTGACCAAATAATCAGAAGATGTGTACTTAATTATGAGTTTCATTCTGTACTTTCCTTTTGTCATTCCTATGCTTGTGGAGGTCATTTTGATCCCCAGAGGACTGCAAGGAAGGTTTAAGACTCTGGTTTGTATTGGCCTACCTTATTTCATGATGCCTATGAATTTTGTAAATCTTGTGAATAATGTCAACAAGCAGGAAATATAACCCGTAGGAACGAAATGCTCCAACAACCTTTATTGTTTTGTGAAATCTTTGATGTTTGGGGAATTGACTTCATGGGTCCATTTCCTATCTCATTTGGCTTTGTTTATATTTTATTGGCTGTTGATTATGTTTCCAAATGGGTGGAGACCATTCCCACTAGAACTGATGATTCTCATGTTGTTGTAAATTTTGTTAGATCAAACATCTTTTGCAGGTTCGGCAAACCCAGGGCAATCATTAGACACATGAAAACCCTGTTAAGTAAATATGGTTTCTTTCATAAAGTCTCAACCCCCTATCATCCTCAAACGAATGGCCAAGCTGAGGTTTCCAATCGTGAGATTAAACAAATTTTGGAGAAAACAGTGAGACCAGACAGAAAAGATTGGAGTAAGCGGCTAGATGATGCTTTATGGGATTATAGGACTGCCTATAAGACACCTATAGGTATGTCACCCTATAGGCTTGTCTTTGGTAAGGCACGTCATCTTCCAGTGGAGCTAGAGCATCGGGCTTATTAGGCAGTAAAGGCTTGTAACTTGGACATAGACCAATCCAGAGTCGGAAGGAAATTACAACTTCAGGAATTAGAAGAACTCCGATTAGAGGCCTATGAGAATTCCCGAATATACAAAGAGAAGACTAAGTCCTTTCATGACAAGCAAATCCTTAGAAAGGAATTCAAAGAAGGGGAGAAAGTGCTCTTATACAACTCTCGCCTTAAGTTTATGCCAGGCAAATTGAGATCCCGATGGGAGGGCCCATTTTTAGTCACTAATATATTTTCTTATGGTACAGTTGAAATTCAAGATGTGACTACAGGGCGGACTTTCAAAGTCAACGGACACCGACTCAAACAATTTCATGAGGGAGCTAAAGAGAATTCAGTTGAAGAGTTGGTTTTGGTTGATGCTGTTTCCCTAACTTGAGGGAGTTCATTTTACTTATGCTTGAATTTTTTTTTCGCTTATTCTTGTTCTGTTAAAAAAAAAAATATGCTAAGTTTATTTTCATATTGCCATTGCCATTTTCTATTTGCATTTTCAATAGCTTTGAGATTTGTAAAGGTTGTGAGCTTGGAGCACTTTAAAAATTTGAGGTCTAAAGCATGACTGAATGCATTTCTTGCATCTCTTAGCTAGCTAGTTTGGTGATAGACATTGAATAAATAGATTAAGCATGTTAGTGCATACCTAGTGAGCATTTGGGCCAATTGTCATTCTCTATTCTTTTCTTGTGTGAATTACACTCATAAAGTTTGACACTCTAGAACTTGCTTTGCTTCTTTTTGAGACTATATCTTCATATGCATGCATGAATGTAATGAAGGCTTTCTTTTCTTACATTTAGTTAGTTAACCAAATAGCCTACCTAATACATTTTCCCTTTGAACCTAATATTTCCAATTCGCTCATTACCAACCTTAAGCATGACACCATGATTCTACCTTACCTTAGGGAGTAAGAGGGCATTGGTTGATCATTTGATGAGTTGATCTTTGTCTTAGACAGACAAATTCAAGTGTGGGGGAGAAGAAGTTGTAAATTTGAAATCAATTGGCTATGTGAATTTTAGAGTTTATGAATGTGAATTTTAGAGATGAAAAAAAAATTGAATGTAAAAAAAAAAGAAAAAAAGAATCATAGAAAAGAAAAAGAAAACAAAGATGTATAGAATTTTTGGATGAAAATTTTTGGTGCATATTGCTCATTTTATCTCCCAATGTTCTCATGCTCTCTTTAGTTTTAAATTTCCATACCCATGTTATCTTTTTCATCCTTTCCTTTTCCTTAGCCCATTACAACTTTAAATAAACTCCTTTTGATATGTGCATGCATGTGTTTAAATTGGTGGAGATTAGAACAGAAGCAAGCCTATGGTAGTGCAAATTGTCATGAG
Source organism: Gleditsia sinensis (assembly GCA_037074535.1). Classification (NCBI taxonomy): domain Eukaryota; kingdom Viridiplantae; phylum Streptophyta; class Magnoliopsida; order Fabales; family Fabaceae; genus Gleditsia; species Gleditsia sinensis. The sequence goes on from CM073466.1 coordinate 27,347,980, forward strand.
TTGTATTGAGTGAAAACACAAACCTTTCTTTTTAAACACTTGAGAATTAAGGGTATATCATGTGAAAATCTATCATTCTTAGTTCACATAATTCAATTGAAATCACCATGCTTTTTAGTTGGAAGTGTAAGAAATAAATTCATGAATATCTTGATTCCTTAAAGCGTTTAACGTTCTTCTTCCTCACTTAACTTTTGCATTCTTGAAAGTTGTTGGAATGTAAATCCTGGATTGTTTCCTTTATTTTTTAGTTTGTTTGAATTTTAGTTTGCCCGAGACGTGCAAAGGAAAAGTATGGGGGAATTTGATAAACATCATTTTTATATATTATTTGATCATCATATATAGTGTTTTCATCATCTCCTACACTTATTTCTATCACTTAAGCTAGGCTTTATGATTTGAGTTTTATTTTGGTCTTTGAGATTTTTTTTCAAGCATTTCGATCTTTTTGAACCTGTCTGTGTATTTCTGTTATATATGGAGTTTGAGACCACCAAAAATTCTGATTTTGGTCTTGTAGGAAATCTAAGACAAATGTCCATAACTTTCATGAAGAGCCCAAGATCCAGTTTGGAGGTCCAATAGGCCAAATTAGACCAAGAGTCCAATACATGGACAGCACAAATAGAATCTGACCTTTGGGTGTTCAAATGGCCATAAACTGAGTTAGGCATGTCCGTTTGGCATGATTTTGGTGGCCCTGGAACCCTATGACGTAGAGGAATAATTCATATGAAGACCACTTTGCCAGCCAGAGGAATCTGGGACCCGTAATTAGTGTTACAAAGCTGGAGGGAAACATGCAGCCGAAAGCAGACCTGTCACATGTTGTCCTGGTCGGTTTTAATGATTAAGATTCCCTTCCTTTGGTCTAATTGGGGGGAATTCGGAATTCAGACCACTTACCACTCTCTCTCACACATCTATCTTCATCTTCAACCTCTAGAGTAGAGCTTGGACATCCATGGCAGAGTAGAGAACTTTGTAACCAGCTGGACTTCCTCTCGAATTCGGTTAGGTTTTGAGATTCCATTTGTATTGTAATCAAGTTTATATCATCTTCTTCGCTTTCTGGAGTATTTCGAATCTTGTATGAATATATAGAGATTTCTGTTATCCATTCAAGTTTGATGTATGAGATAGAATCTTGATTGATAAATCTTTATTCTATTGCATGAAACAAAGGAAATAGAATGGTTGATATTTGATTTTCAGATAAATAATGGATTACAAGTTGTATGTGATGGCATGAATTTGTAATATATGTTGTTATTGAATTTTGAATGATGAAGGTTATGATGTAGAGATTTCGATTATAACTAAAATCAACCAACAACTTGATTAATCATATTTAGTCTAGGATAAACCGAACAAATTCTTGAAGAACGTCTAGTGAGGTTGCATTTTCGATAATATAATCTTTGTCCAATTTTCCACTTGTGATCTAATTGATTGTGATAAAGTCCAAACCCCCCCTCTCCGTTAGATCTTAAAACTATCATTTAACATTAGCATTCCTTGAGAGACGATCCAGAGTTACCCTATATTGCATTCCTTATAGGGGTTCGGTAATATTTTTGGTAGATCACGATAATCTTCATCAGTAAGGCATCCCCTACTGGTGCACCACACGGATTGCCATGTGACCGTGCTCATTTCTTTTCTTTTCACAATGATAGCCAAAAATATGCTTTCAATAACAAGTATGTTCATCAAAATATAATTATTACCAAAAATCATTGGTAATCATGCCATGAACATAACCATTTCAAATATCACTTTATAAAATATTTCCATGTCAAAATTTCACACATAAGATGGTAAGAAGTTCATACAATGGCAATGGCTATGGCTATACTAGTCATTTATTAAGATTCATCTTCTTTTTTAAATACTAATTTTATTTCTTTATTTTCTTGATGCAGGTTTTCATCCTATCTAATCTTCTCCTACTAATCAGAGCATAACTCCCTCAATTTAACTCTGATGTACGTGATCTTGGTGTCAATTTTAAGATAAACCAATTATCTAAAACTATTATATTGAACATTGTAGCGAAATATTAAGAAATCAAGGTGATATTACTCCCTAAATGTATAGGTTATTTCATCTCGGATAGGTTCTGACCTCTACCTACTAATCGTATCATATCTACCTCATATGGACTCTCACTTGAGTGCTTCCAGTGGCTACAAATCCGTGACACACATATATATAATTCTTATGTTAACCATTTATTTTACTTCCATACAGATAATTCTCATACATTAAAATATAGAAGCTGTCCTAACATATTCTTCACTGATGAACCATTTTCTGACCTTTGACTACTAATAAGATCATATATTTCTCATATGGACTCCAAATTGAATGATTCCAGTGGCTAAAAATCCATGACACACATAACTATAATTCTTTTGTTAACCATTTATTTTAATTCCATACAGATAATTCCCAGAAATTAAAATACAGAAGTTGTCCTAACATAATCTTCCCTGATTAACCATTTTCTGACCTTTGACTACTAATCAGCTAATATCTTCCTCATATGGACTCCAAATTGAATGATTCTAGTGGTTTAAAATCCATGCCACACATAGCTATAATTCTTATGTTAACCATTTATTTTAATTCCTTATAGATTGTTCCCAGAATTTTAAACACTGAAACTAAAAATTCTGCCACCCATAGCCATAACCATGCAGAACTATCTACACCAACCTAAGTATTCAAACATACATCACATGCAAGATCAATATGTAACATGGTATAGCAACATCCATGACCAATCATCAAAGTTCTAAGATCAAAAGCTCATATAAATATTATAAGTTTCAAAAGTTTTCTTCAAAAAGAAATATTGTTAAACTTACATGGAGCACTTAGTCCCCTAGACTTCTCCTTCCTCTTTCTTCCTTTCTTCCTCTCCTTTCCTCACTCTACCTTGCTTCTATTTTTCCTCTCCCTCGCTTGGACAAAATTCTAATGTTGTAAGGGTGGGTTTTCTTATATAGACCACCAAATAATTCAACTTTCATGATCATGGGTCTACCTTATCACAATTAGTATACACTTTGTTGAATTTTTGGAAAAGAAACAACTTATGTTCTTGTCTTCCTCTTCCTTAGTCAAGATATGCATAGGAAAAGGATATTTGTATTTTGAAAATTATGATGATATGTTCTTAAGATAAGGGACAAAGTCTCTTTAATTTAGGGATTCATTTCCATTTTCTTTTGTCTTAAACAATTATGAATGGTTTTCCTTTTTAGGTGGCAAATTTCTAGCCCTTGAATCTCCATTATTTGGTTGATATTATTTATGTGGGATAGGAATGTTTTGTTCTAATACCATGTATTATCATACCACTTGCTAAAATTATGAGTGTAGGATATAGATGTTTTTGTCCTAAAGCCTTGTATTATTATGCCACTTGCCAAAATGATGAATGTAGAATCACACCACTTGCTAAATTTTTGTCTTAATGTCATGTAACGTAATCTTTATTATTATTACATTATTATATCATCACCTAATTTATTTTATTTTATTTTTCCTCTTGGATTTGGGCTTATTCCTACCCATTATGGGCTTTTTCCTACCCATTTTCTTTGCTTTGGATAAAATTCTACCTTTCTTGGAGGGCTTTGTCACATTTTCATAATTTTTGGGCTATTGGTCCAATTACTATATCCTAGTCCAAGTCTATGTTTTATTTCTTGCTTAGGTTATCCAATGGGCTTGCTAGAAACGTATTTGAAGTGGAAAAACTCTACATGATGTGTCCATAGGTAAAAGCCCAATGTATGGGTAAATGTTTTAAACTTAGTAACTATTTTGCATCTCTTTAGTATGTTATTTCTAATTTATGTTTTTCCTATTAGGTTTTCCCTCTTTATTTGTTCTGTTAATGGTAGAAACATTTTCTATGCATATACATAAGGTGAAGAATTTCTAAGGATTATATTTCCTTAGATATCTAAAATATTGTCTAATAAATTTTATTTCCTTAATTAAATTATCAATAAAAGAAACGAAATTAGGGATGTTACACTCCAAGATGACATATAGATCTAGTAATGTGCACATCTCTAATGGAACAAGGTATAGAGAAGCTTCCAAGGTCCTTGATTTTTGGAACCAATTTATTCTGGATCAATGCACTACACTCTTTTGTTAATGTAACTATGGCATACTCCTCAATCTTTCTCTTATTAGAGAGGATTTTCTTCATAAATTTAGCATAAGAAGGCATCTGAGAGACAACTTCCAAGAATGGAATATTAATGTGCAGCTTTTTCAACATATCAAGGAATTTTCCATTCTGCTTTTCTAATTTGGCTTCAGCTAGTCTCTAGGAAAAAGGAACTAGTGGCTTATATGGTTCAAGAGCCACATATTTAGGCTCTTCTTTCTCTTTTCTTTCACTATCTTGCTCTTCTTCTATAGTTGCTTGTTCAAGCACATCTCTCAATTCTTCCCCCTTATCTTCCCCTTTTTCCATTGACTCACCTAATTGCTTACCACTTCTCAAATTGATAGCCTTGCAATGTTCTCTTGGATTCTCAGGTTAGCCATGGAATTTGCCCAAGTTTATGTTTGAAGAACTTGCTTCTTGTGCTATCTGAGTTTCTAACATTTTATTATGTGTAGCAAGTGAGTCAACTTTAGAGGCTAAGTCCTTTATGGCCTCATTCATTGAATATTTTGGGCTCTAAATTCATCATTCTACTTACTCTGTGTGGTGATGAAATTTTCCATCGAAGCCTCCAAATTTGACTCAAACTGTGGAGAAGGATTGAATGGTCTCTAATTTTGAAATCTTGGAGGTTGGCTAAAATTATTTTGAGGTTGATTTGTATTTGACTTGTATGAAATATTCGGGTGATTTCTTCAGCCTGGATTGTAGGTGTTACTGTAGGGATTGTTTCTTTGGTTATTCACAAAACTTACCTACTCACAATCCTGAGGTGCAGAGTTTCCAAGTGGGCATTCATTGGCCACATGATCAACACCTCCACAAATCTAACATGCAGAAGATGAAGAAGGGGAACCAATAGCATTAATGCTTAACTTATCTAATTTCTGAAACAAGGCATCAACTTTAGAAGTTAGATGATTAAATGCATCGAATTTATACATACCTGATGGTTTTCTTGATGGCTGCCTCTCACTATACCAGGAGTAGTGATTTTGAGCCATATCTTCAATTAACTCATAAGCCTCATCCACTGTTTTGTTCATAATAGCCCCTCCAGCTGCAGCATCCACAGCCATACAGGTGTTGTAAATTAGTCCATTGTAGAATGTATGGACTATGAGCCATTTCTCCAACCCATGGTGTGGGCATATTCTGAGGAGCTCTTTAAATCTCTCCCAAGCTTCATACAAAGACTCACCATCTTTTTCAGCAAAGGTATTGATTTGGTTCCTAAGATAGGCTGTCTTACTTGTTGGGAAGTATTTGGCCAAGAAAGCACGAGAAAGTTGCTGCCATATAGTTATTGACCTTGATGAAAGAGAATGCAACCATGCACGGGCCTTGTCCCTCAGAGATAATGGGAACAGTCTTAGTCTAATGGCATCAAAATATACTCCATTCAGCTTCAAACTATCATAGTATTACAAAATTATTGATAGTTGGAGATTAGGGTCTTCAGTAGGTGACCCTCCAAATTGATTCTACTAAACCATCTACAAAAGAGAAAGCTTCAGCTCAAAGTTGTTGGCCTCAACAACCGGTTTCACAATACTAGGATTCAGGCCATGAGCATCCAGGCTGGTGAAATCCTTAAGAGAACGGTTATCTTTCTCCAACATGGTATGTAACAACTCCATTTAAGTATCAAATTTTATTTTTTTAAATACCATGAAGTTATTACCTCGTTACAACTTAACTCAATATAACATTTATTTAATTTATACAATACAGAGTTCACATACATGTCATTAATCAAAACATACGTACAACATATCAAACACATAAAAATCTACATCTTATTTATTCTGGTTGAGCAATTCTGGAGATACAGGTGCGGGTGGTTGCACCTTCAACGAGATCTAAGCCAACTCGACCACAAACATTTTATTTGCTTCTGGGATCTGCCCAAAATAAAGTACTCGATCCAACGTGCACTAAAAGCCAGAGCTATAGAAAAATCTGCATAACTAATTTTCTGAACATGATATGGAAATATAGTGAGAATTAAATCCCAGTAAGTTCAACAATAAATCATCATCAATATAGCTAATCACATCATGTTCAGCTGTATAAACTACATAAAATATCTTTGGTCACATGAATGCATTATATCTATGCACATAAGAATCATACAGTAATAATATGTATGACAGGAGTAACTATTTTTAGAATATCATATGATGGCCAACAACTTATTCTCATTTCAAGCTACCCCGGTCAGGGTGAGTATCCTCTACTCTCTGGTACGGCTTTCTCGCTCCGTCCGACATGGCACACTTTCTCTTTTTTTTTCTCTCATAATCATAATCATAATCATTGGTAGGGCATCCCCTACTGGTGCACCACACGGATTGCCATGTGACAGTGCTCATTTCTTTTCTTTTCACAATGATAGCCAAAAATATGCTTTCAATAATAAGTATGTTCATCAAAATATAACTATTACCATAAATCATTGGTAATCATGCCATGAACATAACCATTTCAAATAACACTTTATAAAATATTTCCATGTCAGAATTTGACACTTAAGATGGTAAGAAGTTCATACAATGGCAATGGCTATGGCATATACTAGTCATTTATAAGATTCGTCTTCTTTTTTTTAATATTAATTTTATTTCTTTATTTTCTTTATGTAGGTTTTCATCATATCTAACCTTCTCTAACTAATCAGAGCATAACTCCCTCAATTGAACTACAATAGAGGTGATCTTAGTGTCAATTTCAAGATAAAACGATTATCTAAAAATATTTTGTTGAAAACTGTAGCAAAAAATTAAAAAATCAAGGTGATATTACACCCTAAATCAACATGATATTTGTTCTCGGATAGGTTCTGACCTCTACCTACTAATTGGACCATATCTACCTCATATGGACTCCAACTTGAGTAATTCCAGTGGCTAAATATCCGTGACACACATAGCTATAATTGTTATGTTAACTATTTATTTTAATTCCATACAAATAATTCTCAGAAATTAAAATACATAAGCAGTCCTAACATATTCTTCCCTGATGAATCATTTTCTGACCGTTGACTACTAATCAGCTCATATCTTCCTCATATGGACTCCAAATTGAATGCTTCCAGTGGCTAAAATTCCATGACACACATAGCTATAATTATTATGTTAACAATTTATTTTAATTCCATACAGATAATTCCCAGAAAGTAAAATACAGAAGCTGTCCTAAAATATTCTTCCCTGATGAACCATTTTCTAACCTTTGACTACTAATCAGCTCATATCTTCCACATATAGACTCCAAATTGAATGATTCTAGTGGTTCAATATCCATGACACACATAGCTATAATTCATATGTTAACCATTTGTTTTAATTTCTTATAGATTGTTCCCAGAAATTAAAACACCGAAGCTTAAAATTCTGCCACCCATAGCCATACCCATGCAGAACTATCTACACCAACCTAAGTATTCAAACATACATCACATGCAAGATCAATATGTAACATGATATAGCAACATCATGACCAATCATAAAAGTTCTAAGATCAAAATCTCATATAAATATTATAAGTTTCAAAAGTTTTCTTCAAAAAGAAGTATTGTTAATCTTACCTGGAGCACTTAGTCCCCTAAACTTTTCCTTCCTCTTTCTTCCTTTCATCATCTCCTTTCCTCAATCTACCTTGCTTCTATTTTTCCTCTCCCTCACTTGGACAAAATTATAATGTCGTAAGGTTGGGTTTTCTTATATAGACCACCAAATAATTCACCTTTCATGATCATGGGTCTACCTTATCACAATTAGGATACACTTTGTTGAATTTTTGGAAAAGAAACAACTTATGTTCTTGTCTTCCTCTTCCTTAGTCAAGATATGCATAGGAAAAGGAGATTTGTATTTTGAAAATTATGATGATATGTTCTTAAGATAAGGGACAAGGTCCCTTTGATTTAGGGATTCTTTTCCATTTTCTTTTGTCTTAAACAAGTATGATAGGTTTGCCTTTTTAGGTGGCAAATTTCTAGCCCTTAAATCTCCATTATTTGGTTGATATTATTTGTGTGGGATAGGAATGTTTTGTCCTAATGCCATGTATTATCATACCACTTGCTAGAATTATGAGTGTAGTATATAGATGTTTTTGTCCTAAAGCCTTATATTATCATGCCACTTGCCAAAATGATGAATGTAGAATCACACCACTTGCTAAATTTTTGTCTTAATGCCATGTAACCTAATCTTTATTATTACATTATTATATCATCACCTAATTTATTTTATTTTATTTTTCCTCTTGGATTTGGGCTTATTCCTACCCATTTTCTTTGCTTTGGATAAAATTCTACCTTTCTTGGAGGGCTTGGTCACATTTTCATAATTTTTGGTCTATTGGTCCAATTACTATATCCTAGTCCAAGTCTATGTTTATTTCTTGCTTAGGTTATCCAATGGCTTGCTAGAAACTTATGTGAAGTGGAAAAACTCTATATGAAGTGTCCATAGGTAAAAGCCCAATGTATGGGTAAAGATTTTAAACTTAGTAACTCTAGTTCTTGAATTAGGAAAAATTACCCTAATTCAATGTTCTTGAAATTTTAAGACCTTTACTTGTTTCTAAACATTTATCTTCCATATCCAAGAATTTTGCATCTCTTTATTATGTTATTTCTATTTTCTTTCCTATTAGGTTTTCCCTCTTTATTTGTTCTCTTAATGTTAGAAACATTTTCTATGCATATACATAAGGTGAAGAATTTCTAAGGATTATATTTCCTTAGATATCTAAAATATTGTCGAATAAATTTTATTTCCTTAATTAAATTTTTATGTACTTTTATCAATAAAAGAAACGAAATTAGGGATGTTACATTTCTCTCCCCCTAAAAGAAATTTTGTCCTCAAAATTTTAGAAATTACATTATAAGAACAAATGCGGATATTTCTTTCTCATGACTTCTTCCAGCTACCAAGTTGCTTCTTCCGGAGTCAAACCTTACCATAACACCTTAACTAGGGGAATGATTTTATTTCTCAATTGCTTCACGTCAGTGTCTAATATGGATGCAGGTACTAGCTGGTATTTCATGTTCTCCTTTATTTGGATTTCTTCATCCTGTATTACATGTGATGAATCTGGAATATACTTCCGCAGCTATGATACGTGGAAAACATTATGCAGGTTGGACAAATTAGGTGGGAGAGCAACTTGATATGCTGATGTCCCTACTTTCTTCAGAATTTGGTAGGGTCCCAAAAATCACAGACTTAGCTTTCTTGTTTTGAGAGACCTACCAACTCTAGTAGTCGGGGAAAGTTTTAGAAATACATGGTCTCCTTCCTCAAACTCTAGAGGTCTATGTCTCTTATCGTAGTAACTCTTTTGCCGACTTTGAGCTGTAAGTATTTTGTTTCGTATCATCCTGATTTGTTCATTGGTTTGTTGAACTAGATCAGGACCCAACAAGTTCTTTTCTCCTACCTCGAACCAACATAGTGGAGATGGGCACTTTCTACCATATAAAGCTTCATAGGAGGCCATCTTAATACTAGAGTGATAGCTATTATTATAAGCAAACTCTACTAAAGGTAGGTACTTATCCCATCCTTTACCTTGCTCTATCACATAGGCCCTCAACATATCTTCTAGGGTTTGAATGGTTCGTTCTGTCTGCCCGTCATTTTGAGGATGGTAGGCAGTACTGAACCGCAATTGAGTACCAAAAGCTTCCTGCAACGCCTTCCAAAACCTCGACGTGAACCTCGGATCTCTATCAGAAACAATATTTAAGGGAATCCCATGGAGTCTAACTATTTCCTGGACGTACAATTGGGCTAATATATCCAGTGAAAAGTTAATTTTTATGGGTAAAAAGTGAGCATATTTGGTTAATCTGTCAACTATTACCCAGATAGAGTCATGTCCCACTGAAGTCTTAGGTAAACCTACAACAAAGTCCATTGAGATACTATCCCATTTCCATTTAGGGATCTCAAGAGGTTGTAGAAATCCCGCTAGCTTTTGATGCTCCAACTTCACCTTTTGACAAATGAGACATTTCGCCACAAACTCGGCAATGTCCACTTTCATCCCTGGCCACCAATACATCCTTTTTAAATCCTGGTACATTTTAGTGCATCCAAGATGGACTGTGTATTTACTCTCATGCGCTTCCTGTAGGATATTAGTCCTCAACTCTCGTTCTTGAGGGACACAAATCCTTTCCTGATACATGATTGCTCCATCTTCCATGACAGAAAAATTACCTTAGTCTTTATGATCCTGTAAGTATTAGTCGTGAGCTTGAGCCTATTTGATCAGTGCTCTAAGGTCACACTCTATACTTAAACCATTAATGGTTAGCTTCTTTGAGAAAAAAGTAGTGTCCAGCTTCAAATTCCGAAACTCCTCTAGCATTTGCATCTCATACAACATCATCTGGCCCATGTGTAGAGATTTTTGACTTAAGGAATCAGCTACAACATTTGCCTTTCCTGGATGATACTTTATCTCAAACTTGTAGTCATTGAGAAATTCCACCTATCTTCGTTGCCTCATATTTAACTCCTTTTGATCAAAGAGATATTTAAGACTCTTGTGATTGCAATATACTTCAAAGGTTGCTCTGTATAAGTAATGTCGCCAAATCTTTAAAGCAAACACCACCGCCGCCAATTCAAGATCATGGGTTGGATAGTTTCCTTCGTGGGGTCTTAGTTGTCTAGAGGCGTAAGCAACTACTCTCTTGTCTTGCATTAACACACACCCTAGCCCTTTCTTTGAAGCATCACTATACACTTCAAAATGTCCTGTGGGGTTTGGAATAATTAAAACTGGAGGAGTGGTCAGTCTTGTCTTAAGCTCCTGAAAACTAGCTTCAATTTGATCAGTCCATTTGAAAGGACTTCCCTTCCTAGTCAATTTAGTCAATGGCAAGGCTATACGAGAGAAGTTTTGTATAAACCTCCTGTAGTATCCTGCCAAACCCAGGAAACTTCTGACTTCTGTAACCGTCTTTGGTCTCTCCCACTGAATCACTGCTTCCATCTTGCTAGGATCTACGGCTACCCCACTATTAGAGATGACATGTCCGAGAAACTTCACCTCTGACAGCCAAAATTCACACTTCTCCAATTTGGCATATAACTTTTTCTCTTTCAGCACTTGCAGCACGATTCGGAGATGTTGTTCTTGTTCTTTCTCACTCTTAGAGTATATCAAGATGTCATCAATGAACACTACAACAAATTGATCTAGGTAGGGTCGAAAAATGCGATTCATGTAATCCATGAAAATTGCAGGTGCATTCGTCAACCCGAAGGGCATTACGAGAAACTCAGTGTGCCCATACCTAGTCCTGGAGGCAGTTTTTGGTACGTCCTCCTCCTTAATCCTAATCTGATGATACCCTGACCTCAAGTCAATTTTAGAAAAGATTGAGGTACCTTTCAATTGATCCAATAAGTCATCTATCCTAGGGAGTGGGTACTTGTTTTTGATAGTCACCTTATTCAACTGTCTGTAATCTATGCATAGTCTTAAGCTCCCGTCTTTCTTCTTAACAAACAATACAGGAGCTCCCCAAGGTGATACACTCGGTCTAATGAATTGCTTGTCTAATAGTTCCTCCAACTGCTTCTTTAGTTCTTGTAGTTCCTTCGAGGCCATTCAATATGGTGCAATAAAGATAGGCCCTGTCCCAGGTAGGAGATCAATAAAGAACTCTATCTCTTTCTTGGGAGGTAATCCTAGAATATCTGATGGAAATACTTCAGGAAACTCGTTGGCTATTGGGATTTCATCAAGCTTCGATTCGACTTCTAGGTTTGATAAATACAAGAGAATGTATCCAAGTACTCCATTCTTCAACTCCCTATTAACTTGATTGGCATTTAGCATCAATAACTGGACCTCCTCTTTTGGAGTAGGAGGTAGAAATTCAACGGTCTTGTTACAACAATTCAACAAGACTCGATTTCTAGACATCCAGTCTAACCCTAGAATGACCTCAATACCTCTTAAAGGTAAACAGACGAGGTCTACAGAAAAAGTTCTCTCCTGGATGGTGACTTGACAGTCTTTACATACAGAGGAAGTTAATACCCGTTCCCCTGTAGGGGTTACTACGGATAGCTCCTAGGGAGTTTCAGAAATAGGGAACTGAAACTTCCTAATACATTATTCCGATATAAATGAATGACTAGCACCAGAGTCAAATAACACCATAAGAGCAAATCCATAGATATAGCATGTACCTTGAATCATTTCAGAAGATTGGGCTCCCTCTTGGCCGCTCAGGGTGAAAACCCTTCCTTTCACCTGAGGCCTCTGTTCTGGCTGCTTCCCCACATTCTGTGGGCAATTTTTCGCAAAATGTCCCTTCTATCCGCAATTGAAGCAGACATCTTGTCCCATGTAGCATGGCCGGTTACCATGCATGCGTCCGCACTTAACGCACTTGACTGAGGCGAGGTCTTGTTGAAAAGGCCTAGGACCCGCAATCAATGGCCTCTTACCAGCTCCATATCCACTTCTTCTCACATTCTTTCCAGGGTTGGGAAAATTTTTCTTCCTTTTCCATAGGTTTTGCCTTTGTTTTTCGTCCTCCACTACCTTTAAACTCTTTTCTAGGAGTCTGCATTTATTTATCAGAGGTACAAACTCCCTAATCTCCATAGCTATAACAGCATTCCTTATCTCCGGGTTTAGTCCTGCTTCAAACTTAACCGCCTTCCATGCTTCATCTGGATTATATCGCAGATAAGAGGAGAACTTAGACAGCTCCTCGAACCTTGCGATATACTGGTCCACGGTCATGCTGCCTTGCCTGAGTTGGAGAAATTCGATCTCTTTCTCTACCCGTACAGTACTTGGAAAGTACTTTTAAAAAAATGTCCTTGAACACTTGCCAGGTGATCTATCTTCCCTGATGAGCTAAAAGTTCTCTAGCTCCACGCCACCAGTATTCTGCTTCATCCTTTAACATATATGCAGCAAAAATAATTTGCTGCTATTCAGTACAGCCCATCACTTCAAAGATTTTCACTAATTCCCTAATCCACCTTTCAGCTACCGTTGGGTCATAGCCACCTTGGAAACAAGGTGGTCTAGTCCTCAGGAACTCGGATATGCCATTATCTTTTCCAGCCATCCGGTTGTTAGCACCATTCTCACCATTTGGGTTATTAGCATTCTGGAGATATTGTAAAATTTGGTTGGTGGTCATGACTTGGTCTCGAATTGCCGTGGCCAAGTTGTGCAAGGTTTCCTCTGCATTGGTTGCTAGATTCCTTCTTGGTGGTGCCATTTCCTACTATAGCAAAAACAAAGTTATGATGCTATTGAGGTGATCAAGCCCAATAGTTAGTTCAAAAATATTTAATAGCAGTCATAACACCACCTCGGCATATAGATAGGAAACACAAGTAATTTCTTACCTATATGAATCACTGATCCCCTACACAGCATAACCACAACATACTCAAGACACTATAAGATCGATTCAGATAACCATCCAACCACTGGCCATCTAGGATCGACCTTCTCTGATACCAATTATGTAACAACTCCATTTAAGTATTAAATTTTTTTTTAAATACCATGAAGTTATTACCTCGTTACAACTTAACTCAATATAACATTTATTTAATTTATACAATACAGAGTTCACATACATGTCATTAATCAAAACATACGTACAACATATCAAACACATAAAAATCTGCAACTTATTTATTCTAGTTGACCAATTCTGGAGATACAGGTGTAGGTGGTTGCACCTTCACCGGGATCTAAGCCAACTCGACCACAAACATTTTATTTGCTTATGGGATCTTCCCAACATAAAGTACTCGATCCAACGTGCACTAAAAGCCAGAGCTATAGAAAAATCTGCATAACTAATTTTCTGAACAAGATATGGAAATATAGTGAGAATTAAATCCCAGTAAGTTCAACAATAAATCATCATCAATATAGCTCATCACATCATGTTCAGCAGTATAAACTACAGAAAATATCTTTGGTTACATGAATGCATTATATCTATGCACATAAGAATCATACAGTAATAATATGTATGACAGGAGTAACTATTTTTAGAATATCATATGATGGCCAACAACTTATTCTCATTTCAAGCTACCCCGGTCAGGGTGAGTATCCTCTACTCTCCGGTATGGGCTTTTCTCGATCCGTCCGACATGGCACACTTTTTTTTCTCATAATCATAATCATAATCATTGGTAGGGCGTCCCCTACTAGTGCACCACACGGATTGCCATGTGACCATGCTCATTTCTTTTATTTTCACAATGATAGCCAAAACTATGCTTTCAATAACAAGTATGTTCATCAAAATAAAACTATTATCATAAATTATTGGTAATCATGCCATGAACATAACCATTTCAAATAACACTTTATAAAATATTTTCATGTTAGAATTTGACACTGAAGATGGTAAGAAGTTCATACAATGGCAATGGCTATGGCATATACTAGTCATTTATAAGACTCGTTTTCTTTTTTTTAATATTAATTTTATTTCTTTATTTTCTTGATGTAGGTTTTCATCATATCTAACCTTCTCTTACTAATCAGAGCATAACTCCCTCAATTGAACTCCGATGTAGGTGATCTTAGCGTCAATTTCAAGATAAAACAATTATCTAAAACTATTATGTTGAACATTGTAGCAAAATATTAAGAAATCAAGGTGATATTACTCCCTACATATACAGGTTATTTGTTCTCAGATAGGTTCTGACCTCTACCTACTAATCGGACCATATCTACCTCATATGGACTCCAACTTGAGTAATTGAAGTGGCTACAAATCCGTGACATACATAGCTATAATTTTTATGTTAACCATTTATTTTAATTCCATATAGATAATTCCCAGAAATTAAAATACATAAGCTGTCCTAACATATTCTTCCCTGATGAACCATTTTCTGACCTTTGACTACTAATCAGCTTATATCTTCCTCATATGGACTCCAAATTGAATGAGTCCAGTGGCTAAAATTCCATGACACAAATAGCTATAATTCTTATGTTAACCATTTATTTTAATTCCATATAGATAATTCCCAGAAAGTAAAATACAGAAACTGTCCTAACATATTCTTCCCTGATGAACCATTTTCTGACCTTTGACTACTAATCAGCTCATATCTTCCTCATATGGACTCTAAATTGAATGATTCCTCAGCTCATAGATTGTTCCCAGAAATTAAAACTCCGAACCTTAAAATTTTTCCACCCATAGCCATACCCATGCAGAACTATCTACACCAACCTAAGTATTCAAACATACATCACATGCAAGATCAATATGTAACATGATATAGCAACATCATGACCAATCATAAAAGTTCTAAGATCAAAATCTCATATAAATATTATGAGTTTCAAAATTTTTCTTCAAAAAAAAATATTGTTAAACTTACTTGGAGCACTTAATCCCCTAGACTTTTCCTTCCTCTTTCTTCCTTTCTTCCTCTCCTTTCCTCACTCTACCTTGCTTCTATTTTTCCTCTCCCTCACTTGGACGAAATTATAATGTTGTAAGGGTGGGTTTTCTTATATAGGCCACCAAATAATTCAACTTTCATGATCATGGGTCTACCTTATCATAATTAGGATACACTTTGTTGATTTTTTGGAAAACAAACAACTTATGTTCTTGTCTTCCTCCTCCTTAGTCAAGATATGCATAGGAAAAGGAGATTTGTATTTTGAAAATTATGATGATATGTTCTTAAGATAAGGGACAAGGTCCCTTTGATTTAGGGATTCTTTTCCATTTTCTTTTGTCTTAAACAAGTATGATAGGTTTGCCTTTTTAGGTGGCAAATGTTTAGCCCTTGAATCTCCATTATTTGGTTGATATTATTTGTGTGGGATAGTAATGTTTTGTCCTAATGTCATGTATTATCATACCACTTGCTAGAATTATGAGTGTAGTATATAGATGTTTTTGTCCTAAAACCTTGTATTATCATGCCACTTGCCAAAATGATGAATGTAGAATCACACCACTTGCTAAATTTTTTTCTTAATGCCATGTAACCTAATCTTTATTATTACATTATTATATCATCACCTAATTTATTTTATTTTATTTTTCCTCTTGGATTTGGGATTATTCCTACCCATTATGGGCTTATTCCTACCCATTTTCTTTGCTTTGGATAAAATTCTACCTTTCTTGGAGGGCTTGATCACATTTTCATAATTTTTGGGCTATTGGTCCAATTACAATATCCTAGTCCAAGTCTATGTTTTTATTTCTTGCTTAGGTTATCCAATGGCTTGCTAGAAACTTATGTGAAGTAGAAAAACTCTATATGAATTGTCCATAGGTAAAAGCCCAATGTATGGGTAAAGATTTTAAACTTAGTAACTCTAGTTCTTGAATTAGGAAAAATTACCCTAATTCAATGTTCTTGAAATTTTAAGACCTTTACTTGTTTTTAAAAATTTATCTTCCTTATCCAAGAATTTTGCATCTCTTTAGTATGTTATTTCTAATTTCTTTCCTATTAGGTTTTCCCTCTTTATTTGTTCTCTTAATGTTAGAAACATTTTCTATGCATATACATAAGGTGAAGAATTTCTAACGATTATATTTCCTTAAATATCTAAAATATTGTCTAATAAATTTTATTTCCTTAATTAAATTTTTATGTACTTTTATCAACAAAAGAAACACAATTAGGGATGTTACATGGTAGGTGCATAATATTTTTGCTAATGTCTTCTTCTTATCCTTCTTAGTGTGAGTTTAATTTCTGGATCAAATTCAGCGATGAACTCACGTTCTCTTTGCATAAAAGAGAAACACACCTATAAAGGAAGAAATGAGGCAAAAATAAAAAAGATAAGATTATGCAGAAAAATTAAAAGAAAGTGATCTAGTCTAGCTATTTCGCAATATATCTAATATTGATGATTATTCCCCAGCAATGGTGCTAAAAACTTATTGTGTATGTTTTATAATTAATCGCAAGCGCACGGCGTAGTTGTAGCTAATCCAGTGAGTACGGGTCGTATCCCATTGAGAACAATGTCATCTACTAGAATTATACAAAATATGCTATCTAAATCGATGTAATGTGATAGAAAATTTGTCACAATTAAACTAATAAGTAATTCAATTAATAAAAGCCTGGGGTTAGGGTTCACTACACTTATGATATTCAATATTCAGCATATACCTCTAATTGTAATTATCTAAGTAATTAGGGATGGTTTTTCCTTAATTAACTACAACCTCTTTCAATTATTACTAATCATACCTAGATTAATCCAATTGCATACTTTCGTGGTTCTTAGTTCAACCTAGGTCCATTAAGTACTATGCTAACCATGGAATACAAATAATTGGTTTTCTCTTGCCTACTAATTGATTCATTCCTAGAGAACCATAAATTACTTTCATGATTAAGATATCCCTAATTAACTATTAGGTTCCAATTTTAACTTTCACCTTCTAGTTCGTCAATTAAATACCTAAGATGTGATAGATTGGTGATCAGGCATTCTACCAACTCTTGTAACAAATTTTTTTTTCTTTTCCTTATTATTATACAATATAAAGTTCACATACACATCATTAATCAAAACGTACGTACAACATTTCAAACACATAAATATCTATATCTTATTTATTCTGGTTGACCAATTCCGGAGATTCAGGTGCAGGTGGTTGCACCTTCACCGGGATCTAAGCCAACTCGACCACAAACATTTTATTTGCTTCTGGGATCTGCCCAACATAAAGTACTTGATCCAACATGCACTAAAAGCCAGAGCTATAGAAAATCTGCATAACTAATTTTCTGAACATGATATGGAAATATAGTGAGAATTAAATCCCAGTAAGTTCAACAATAAATCATCATCAATATAGCTCATCACGTCATGTTCAGCTGTATAAACTACAGAAAATATCTTTGGTCACATGAATGCATTATATCTATGCACATAAGAATCATACAGTAATGATATGTATGACAGGATTAACTATTTTCATAATATC
The DNA here is from genome assembly GCA_037074535.1 of Gleditsia sinensis. Classification (NCBI taxonomy): domain Eukaryota; kingdom Viridiplantae; phylum Streptophyta; class Magnoliopsida; order Fabales; family Fabaceae; genus Gleditsia; species Gleditsia sinensis. Next base: position 27,366,210 of record CM073466.1, read on the forward strand.
ATATGATGACTATCAATTTATTCTCATATCAAGCTACCTCGGTCAGGGTGAGTATTTTCTACTCTCCGGTATGGGTTTTTCTCTCTCCGTCCGACATGGCCCACTTATTCTTTCTTTTCTCATTAACATGATCATAACCGTTGGTAGGGCGTCCCCTACTGGTGCACCACACGGATTGCCATGTGACCGTGCTCATTTCTTTTCTTTTCACAAAGATAGCCAAAAATATGCTTTCAATAACAAGTATGTTCATCAAAATATAACTATTACCATAAATCATTGGTAATCATTCCATGAACATAATCATTTCAAATATCACTTTTTAAAATATTTCCATGTCAGAATTTCACACTTAAGATGGTAAGAAGTTCATACAATGGCAATGGCTATGGCATATACTAGTCATTTATTATTTTCATTTATAAGATTCATCTTCTTTTTTAAATATTAATTTCATCTCTTCATCTTCTTTATGCTTGGCCTTTAGTCAATTGCTTCTTATTTATATCATTTCTAACACATGTTCTTACAAATGTATAGAGCATTCTCCTCCAATTTGATTTCTACTATTACCCTATAGTTAAAGAGGTTCATCTAGGGTACAAAAATGTTGAAAATAGGCTTCACCAGCTTCCAACACGGTCTGGCCATGTTCCAGGACATGGCCATGCTTTAAAAATACTTCAAATGTACTCAAAAATAGCCCTGAACATGGCGCTAACCCGTGCTTGAAGCCCCCAGAACACGGCCTGGCCATGTTCTGTGACCTTTGCTCACTAATCAGAACATAACTCCCTCATTTTAACTCCGATTGAGTTGATCTTGGTGTCTATGGAAAGTTATGACAATTATCTAAAACTATTATGTTAATCATATCAGAAAAATAGTAATAACCCTTGGTGTTATTACTCCCTTAAATTCAAAAATATTTCTTCTTGGGTTGGTTCTAACCTTTACTTACTAATCTGACTATATCTCCCACATAAGAAGTCCAAATTAAGTTATTCCAGTGGATAAACATCCGTGACACATAAATATATAATTCATATGTTAACCATTTATTTTAATTCCTTATAGAAAGTTCCCATAAATTAAAACACCTAAGCTATCCTAACATATTCTTCCATGATTAACCATTTTCTGACCTTTGTTTACTAATCGGAACATATCTACCTCATATGAACTCTAAATTGAATTATTCCAGTGGTTTCAAATCCGTGACACATATATCTATAATTCATATGTTAACCATTTATTTTAATTAATTATAGAGTGTTCCCATAAATTAAAATACCGAAGCTATCCTAACATATTCTTCCCTGATTAACCATTTTCTGACCTTTGTTTACTAATCGGAACATATCTACCTCATATGAACTCTAAATTGAATTATTCCAGTGGTTTCAAATCCGTGACACATATATCTATAATTCATATGTTAACCATTTATTTTAATTAATTATAGAGTGTTCCCATAAATTAAAATACCGAAGCTATCCTAACATATTCTTCCCTGATTAACCATTTTCTGATTTATTTTATTTTATTTTTCCTCTTGGATTTGGGCTTATTCCTACCCATTATGGGCTTATTCCTACCCATTTTCTTTGCTTTGGATAAAATTCTACCTTTCTTGGAGGGCTTGGTCACATTTTCATATTTTTTGGGCTATTGGTCCAATTACTATATCCTAGTCCAAGTCTATGTTTTATTTCTTGCTTAGGTTATCCAATTGGCTCATTAGAAACTTATGTGAAGTGGAAAAACTCTATATGAAGTGTCCATAGGTAAAAGCCCAGTTTATGGGTAAAGATTTTAAACTTAGTAACTCTAGTTCTTAAATTAGGAAAAATTACCCTAGTCCAATGTTCTTGAAATTTTAAGACCTTTATTTATTTCTAAAAATTTATCTTCCTGGAAAAATTTTCCCAACCCCTTTGCTTGACCACTGTGCCAACGTACATTGGCATCCCCAAATCCCCAGAGAAGGCGAAGGTGAAACCTTTCTCAGCGCAGAAGTTTCTAGGCACAATCTCTTCGTCGTGCTTCTGCCTGTTTTCCTCAGAGTTGAATTTCTTCACCTTGTTTGCCTTCCTGGCCACCGTCTTGATTCTCGGCATGATAAGTACGAGGGTTTAGAAGTGGGGGTTTCTGGTATGAAGGAGGTGAGGAGGCTGTGGGGATTTTGGGAACTCCGGAGAGGTGCTCGAGGGTGAAGGGGGTGGGGAAGTTGCAGAAGTTTAATGAGGTAAACGACGTGTTTTCGTGACTTATGGGCTTCTGCCTTTTTCCCGCCCCCCTTTTTCTTCTGACAACAATTTTTTGAAAATATTTTTTTTGTAAGAAGCATAGCAGAGGGGAACCCCTTGATTGAGGGCTGACTGCATTGCTACAGCAATGTTGCAGCAAAAACTGGGTTGCCTAGGATTTTGCTGCAGCAGAGGGTGCTTGTTCTTAATCCTGCTGTAGCAAAGCAGGGACTATGTTTCGTATAGTTTTGCTGCAGCAAAACAAAAACTTGGTTCTGCAAACTTCTATGCTTCCCATCTTGCATAACAACCACAAATGCTATTAGACTCATGATTTAAAATATCTTAAAACTGTTAACTTAAACAACAACAAATTTAAACATGGGTTGCCTCCCATGAGCGCTTGTTTTAGAGTCTTCAACTTGACTTCCCTCCTGTTCATTCTTCTTGCAGCTGAATGGAGGTGTGCTGTCTATCCACATCACCTCCTAGATAGTGCTTGACCCTTTGTCCATTAACCCAGAATGTCCTCCCTTCCTTTTCTTCTTCTAATTCAATAGTCCCAAAAGGGAAGACCTTGCTTATGCGAAAGGGACCAGACCAACGACATTTCAACTTCCCAGGAAATAAGGTCAGCCTGGAGTCGTATAGTAGTACTCTCTGTCCCACTTCGAAGTTCCTGGATTGTATCTTCTTTTCATGCCATTGCTTGGATTTCTCCTTGTATAGTTTGGCATTCTCATAGGCCTGACCATGAAATTCATCTAGCTCATTTAGCTGCAGCATCCTTTTCTCACCCGTAGCTTCCAGGTTCAAGTTTAGCTTCTTCACTACCCAATATGCTCAATGTTCTAACTCTACTGGTAGATGACAAGCCTTCCCGAATACCAACCTATATGGTGACATGCCCAAAGGTGTCTTATAGGCTGTTCTATAGGCCCATAGTGCATCATCCAACCTGGAGGACCAATCCTTCCTCGTGGGGCCTACTGTTTTTTCCAAGATTCTCTTGATCTCTCTGTTAGAGACTTCAGCTTGCCCACTCGTTTGTGGGTGATAGGGGGTTTTCACCTTGTGCCTTACTCCATATTTGGCAAGTAGTACCTTGAACTGCCGATTGCAGAAATGGGTCCCTCCGTCGCTGATGATGGCCCTGGGGGTTCCAAACCTTGTAAAGATGTTTCTCTTCAGAAATCTGGTCATGACTCGGGCTTCATTAGTCTGAGATGCACTTGCTTCCACCCACTTTGAGACATAGTCTATAGCTACAAGGATGTATTAATTCCCAAAACTCGAAGGGAATGGGCCCATGAAATCTATTCCCCACACATCAAATAATTCCACCTCTAGGATGTTGTTCAATGGCATTTCATGTCTGCGAGATATATTCCCTGTCCTCTGACACCGGTCGAATTGTTTTGCGAAGGAGTGGGAGTCCTTGAATAGAGAGGGCCAATAGAACCCTGCCTGCAGCACCTTGTTTGTAGTTCTAACTCCTCCAAAATGACCTCCATAAGGGGAAGCATGGCATTGCTGCAAGATTTGCTCCATCTCTTCGCTAAGTATGCACCTCCTTATCATCTGATCAGCACATTACTTGTAAAGGTATAGTTCATCCCAGTAGTATGAGTTTACCTCATGCAAAAAAAATTTCTTATGCTGCCACGTCAAGTCTGGTGGGAACATTCCACTCACAAGGTAATTTACATAATCAGCATACCATGGCACATCATCTTGGGATAGGAGATAGAGTTGCTCATCTGGGAATCTTTCATTAATGTCATCTGCTCCAGGGCTGTGCCCTTCCAACCTGGAGAGATGGTCTATCACTTGATTTTCAGTTCCTTTCTTGTCTCTGATCTCTAGATCGAATTCTTGAAGCAAAAGCACCCACCGAATGAGCCTGGGCTTGGAATCCTTTTTCCTAACCAAGTGTTTGATGGCAGAGTGGTCTGTGTGCACTATCACCTTTGCTCCTACCAGATATGCTCTGAATTTCTCAATGGCAAACACTACTGCAAGCAATTCCTTCTCTGTCACCATGTAGTTTAGCTGGGCACCTTGCAGCATTTTGCTAGCATAGTATATAGAATGAAACAACTTGTTTCTGCGCTGCCCAAGGACAGCCCCCAATGCTGTTTCACTAGCATCACACATCAGCTCAAATGGGGAGGTCCAGTGTGGTGCCATGATAACTGGGGCTGTACTCAATTTCTGTTTGAGATCGCAGAATGCTGTCATGCAACTTTCATCAAAACAGAAAGTTTTGTCCTTCTCTAGCAAACTGCATAAAGGTTTGGCAACCTTAGAGAAGTCCTTAATGAACCTCCTATAAAATCCTGCATGTCCCAGGAAGCTTCAAATTCCCTTAACCGAGGTGGCAGGAGGCAGTTTCTCAATGATTTCCAACTTGGCCTTGTCAACTTCAAGTCCTTACTGAGAAACCTTATGCCCCAGCACAATCCCCTCTTTTACCATAAATTGACACTTCTCCTAGTTCAGCACCAAGTTTGTTTCCTCACACCTTTGCAAGACCTTAGCTAGGTTCCCAAGCATAGGTCAAAAGAGTACCCAAAGACTGAGAAGTCATCCATGAAGATTTCCACAAACTGCTCAGCCATCTCTGTGAATATTGCCATCATGCATCGCTGGAATGTTGCTGGAGCATTACAAAGCCCAAATGGCTTCCGTCGAAATGCAAAGGTACCATAAGGACATGTGAATGTGGTCTTATGATGATCTTCTGGTGCTATAGCAATCTAGTTGTACCCTGAGTACCCATCTAGGAAACAATAGTATTCCCTTCTAGCAAGTCTATCTAACATTTGATCAATGAACGGCAGAGGGAAGTGATCCTTCCTAGTGCTTTTGTTCAGCTTTCGGTAATCCATACAAATCTTCCAGCCAGTTACAACCTTGGTGAGGATAAGCTCGTTGTTTTCACTTTCCAACACAGTCATACCCCCCTTCTTAGGAACACACTGGATCGGACTCACCCAAGAACTGTCTGATATTGGGTAAATAATTCCAGCATCTAGCCACTTGATAATTTCCTTTTTAACCACCTCCTTCATTATTGGGTTGAGCCTTCACTGGGGTTCTATGGACCCTTTTTCATTTCTTTCCAAGAGGATCTTATGCATGCAAAATGAGGGGTTGATTCCCTTAATGTCAGCAAGTGTCCACCCAATGGCCCTTCTAAATTTCTTCAGTGTAAGGACCAATTTCTCCTCTTGTTCCACTGTCAAAAATGCTGAGATAACCACAGGAATAGTGGTTATCTCTCCTAAATATGCATACTTGAGGTGTGCTGGCAGAGGCTTCATCTCCAAAGCTGGTGACTCCTCCACTGATGCTTTCAGTGGCCTTGAATCTGGTGAGGTCACATATAATGGCTCCTGCTTCCTAATGCCATGCCTAACATCAATCCAGGCCCATTCTTTCTCGTTCTCCTCTTCTAAATCTGAGTTTTCTATCCAAGCTACCGATGGTGGGTCCTTGCAGCATTTTCTTAACTGCTCTGATGCTAATGTGTCTATTATAGACACCACTGCACATTCCTCTTCTTTACTGGCAAACTTCATGGTCTGGAGCACATTGAATGTAACCTGCTCATCCTAGACTCTTATGGTTAATTCACCCTTCTGAACATCAATTAGTGTCCAGCCGGTTGCTAGGAATAGTCTGCCTAATATAATTGGTACCTCTGCATTAGCTTCATAGTCCAGAATTATAAAGTCTACTGGGAAGATGAACTTATCCACTTTTACTAGGACATCCTCTATTTTTCCCTCTGGATGGGCAATGGACTTGTCTTCCAATTGCAGCGTGACTGTGGTAGGCCTTGCTTTTCCAATTCCTAGCTTTTTAAAGATGGCCATTTGCATGAGGTTGATGCTTGCTCCCAAATCACAAAGTGCCTTGCCAAAATACTGGTTCCTGATAGAACAAGGTATGGTGAAACTGCTTGGATCCTTAAGTTTGGGTGGCAACTTATTCTGCAGCACAGCACTACATTCTCTTGTGAGAGCAACAATCTCAAACTCACCAAATCGCCTTTTCTTCGTCAGGATGTCCTTCATGAACTTTACATAATTAGGCATCTGCTCTAGTGCTTCTACCAGAGGTATGTTAATGTGCAGCTATTTCAGGACATCTAGGAATCTTCTAAACTGCTGGTCATTCTGCTGCTTCTGAAATCTCTTAGGGAAAGGGGAAGGTAACTTAGTTTGCTACATGCTTTGCTGCGGCAAAGTTGCCGAATTTTGCTGTGGCATAGTTGCAGCATTTTCTCCGGAGATGGTTTCCTCCTTGCTTACCTCCTTCTCTTGCTTCTTCTTGTCTTTTTTCTTCTCCAGGGGTACAGTGGAGTCTGTCTGGTCCTGCCCTCTTGCTTTTGGTACTTCCACCATCTTCCCACTTCTCAGGGCTATAGCCTTGCAGTGCTCTTTCCCTTCTCTCCTAGGGGCTTCAGTATTACTTGGAAGTGTCCCTGGAGGTCTGCTTTTTAGTTCATTGGCAAGTTGTCCCACTTGAGTTTCCAGATCCTGTAATGAGGCTGGTTGACTCTGGATTAGAGCATCATTCCTTGCCATATACTCCTTCATCAGGGATTCCAGCGAAGTGGGGGCTACCTAAGGCTGTTGTCTTTGCTGTATGAATCCTAGGGGAGCCTGTGATCTTTGTGGGGCAGAGTTGCTCCCTTGTCCCATACCATAGTTACTCCAGGAGAAGTTGGGGTTTGCCTCCATCCTGGGTTATATGTATTGGAGTAAGGATTGTTATTGCGATTCATATTTCCCATGAAGCATACTGATTCTGGGTTTAAAGGGCACATTTCAAAAAGATGTGGTCCATTGCACAGTACACAAGATGGTCCAGTCTCTTGGACTACATTGGCTGTTTGAGGGCAGCTCGGTTGCTGGTTTTTCAAGACATTAACCAGTGAAGCTAGCTGGGTTGTGAGAGAAGTAACTTCACTCACTTCATGTATGCCTGCCATTTTTCTGCCAGTGTAAACTCTGTCCATAGGCCACTGATAGTTGTTGCTGGCCATTCTTTCAAGCAGCTCATATGCCTCATTATATGTTTTAGACAAGAGTGCCCCATTAGCTGCTGCATCCACTATAGTGCATGTTTGAGCATTAAGGCCATTGTAAAAGGTCTCCATCTGAATGAAGTAAGGAATTCCATGATGGGGGCATCTCCGTAATAACTCTTTATACCTCTCCCAGGTCTCGTACAAAGATTCACCTTCCAATTGCTGGAAAGAGGTGATGTCATTTCTCAATCTCGCATTCTTGATGGGCGGGAAATATTTTAGCAGAAATTTCTCTACCAAATCACTCCAGTTAGCGATAGAGTCAGGTGGCAGAGAGTTCAACCACGCTCTTGCTCGGTCTCTTAATGAGTAAGGGAATAACTTTAGCTTGAGCACTTCTTCTGTTACCCCATTCATTTTGAAAGCATCCGTGACTTCCATGAACACTCTTAAGTAAAGGTGAGGGTCCTCTGTAGGCATTCCACTGAATTGTCCTGCAGTTTGTAGCATCTGGAACATTACTGGTTTGAGCTCAAAATGTAGAGCCTCGATCTCTGGTCTCACAATGCTTGGGTTTAACCCATTCAGGTTTGGTTGAACATAAGCATTTAAGACCCTATATCTATCATCCATGTTGTCTGCTCCATTTTGATTAGCCATCTCTGCCTGCTGCTGAGGTGTTAACTGTCCTCTTCTTCTTCTCAAAAACGTTCTTTCTATCTCTGGATCTAGAGGTAGAAGTTCCTTGTCAGCCCTGCTCATTTACTGCGTTACCTGCTCAACAAGACACCATAGTACAAAGTAACAAAACAATACTTCACACAGTCGGGTATCTAAAAACAATTTTCAAGTTGACACTCCCTGGCAACGGCGCCAAAAACTTGTTGGTTTGATTCATGCAAAGATGAATACAGTGTCAGAACACAAGTGCACGTGTCGTGACCAAGTAATAAAGTAATGAGTGAGTATCGTCCTACGAGGAGTGAACTAAAACTGTTAAGGAGACTTTGATGTGTGAAATGTTGTAGCAAAGATAGGATGGTTTTAAAAAAAATAAATAAATAAAGGTGGTTCAACTTAAATACAGCTATAACTAGGACGAGGGGTACTAGGGTGTAAAGAAAATGGAATAGGGAGGTCTAGGGTTGCTCAGGGTTGCCATGAACTATTGCACTCATATTACTCCAGGAATTGCTACAGCAACTGTCCTAGGTGCCCAGTTCAGTCTTGAATGGAGTCATTCCAGACTTCCATTCCTTGCAACTTTGAGGTTCAGACCTGCATTCCTGTAGCAGTCTTCACCCCTGAGTTGTGCATGAAGCACCACTGCTGGGGGGATGGGGGACCATATATTCCTATATTGGCTGTCCCTATCTATTCAACCTGTTTTTCCAGCCTCCATTCCCCTCTTGGGTGAATATTGGCCTCAGTCTACCTCTACTAACTTCCGTTATCAGAGGAGTTTAAAATAAAAACACAGTTGAATGTAAAAAACAGTGCTGCAGCGAATGTGTTATACTAAAAATGTGCTTAAGTTCATTACAACCCTTATGCAACCCTAGCCGGAAACTAGCCAAGCCTCATAGTTACACTGGTTACACTGGTATACATTTCTACTGATAAAAGAAAAATGCCAGTGCAGTCTCGGTAAAAAAAACAGAAGAAAAAGGAAAACAAAACAAAGAAAAACAATAGAATCCCAGGGTTGCACTCTATCTCCTGCACTGATACTCCTTGGCAGTGTGCAGCTACTCTCTTCTTTCTCCCCCTCTCGTCGTGTGTCCCTTGTCTCCCCCTCTCTGCCTCTCTTTATTGTTCAGCCTTGTGGTCCCAGTCAGCTGCCTTGCTTTTGCCGTCATTCCCCCTACTCTACTGCAAAACCACCTCTGGATAAAATATAATCATTAAATACTCAAATTTCCCCTTTATCAGTCACATGGCGGTCTATGTGTTGCACCAATAAGGGATGCCCTACAAACGGCTATGGTTATGTTAATGAGAAAAGAAAGAGAAAGTGTGCCATGTCAGACGGAGCAAGAAAAGCCCGTACCGAAGAGTAGAAAGTACTCACCCTGACCGAGGTAGCTTGATATGAAAATAAGTTGATAACCATCATATGGTAATCTAAAAATAGCTATTCATGCCATACATATCATTACCGTATGATTTTCATGTGCATAGATAAAGTGCATTCATGTGACCTAAGATATTTGCTGTAACTTATACAAATGAACATGACATAATGATCTATATTGATGATAATTGTGATTTACTGTTGAACCTACTGGGATTTAATTCTCACTATATTTCCATATCATGTTCAAAAAACTAGTTTTCCAGATTTTTCTTTGGCTCTAGCTCTAGGTGTACATTGGATCGAGTTATTTTATGTTGGGCAAATTTCATAAATTAATAAGGTGTTTGTGACCGAGTTGGCTACGATCCCGATGAAGGTGCAACCCCCCACACCCGTATCCCTGGAACTGGTCAATATGGATAAATAAGATGTAAACATATATGTGTTTGATTTGTGTACGAATGTTATTAATTAATGATGCGTAAACCTTAATTATGCTTGGTTAAATTAATTAAATGTTATTATGAGTTAAATAAAGGTAATGACTTCATGGGACTTAAAAAAAATTATATATATGTATATATGTAAAAAAATTGGAGTTGTTACAGAGGGACCAAATATCAATTTTTTAAATTTTAGAGGAAGTTCTTGCAAATTTTATTATTTACATTTTGACCCCTAAACTTTTAGGAAATTACAATTTGACCCTAAAAATATTAATAAGTTTTCATTTTCATCCTTAAAACCTTTCAATTACATCCCTACTCCTTTATTTCTTTTATTAATCCATACATAAATGAGAATTAATAAATCTTAAGAGTGTTACATTCTTCCCCCTTAAGAAATTCAGTTTTCGAATTTCAAACCATCCTATCACGAGTAAAGAATAAAGTAAAGGCATAAATTACAGTTATTAACCTTACTACTCAAGTAATTGGGAATATTTCTTTTATATATCATCTTTACTTTTTAAGTGGTCTCTTCACTTGAGTTATTTTGCCATATAACCTTAACCATAGGAATTTCCTTCAACCATGAGTTCTTCACTTGTCGATCAATAATAGACATCAGTTTTTCCTCATAATTTAGCCAAATTCTTGTCTAACTAAATTTTTTGGAATTAAATAACATGAAAAGAATCTGATAGGTACTTCCTTAACATTAATGCAAGAAAGACATATCACTTAATCTTGATAGCAAGACTAGGCGATATACTATTATGTCTACGTTGTTCAAAATTTCAAAAGAGCCTATATACTATAGCTTGACTTTTTCCCTCTTTCCGAACCTCATTACCTCTTTCATGGGTGACTCCTTTAAGAATATTTGGTCACCAACTAATAATTTCTAGTGCTCAACATTCATAATCCTTATAGGCTTTTGACCTGTATTGAGTTACTTATATTCTTTTTTTAATCAATTTCACTTCATCAATGACATCTTACAATAAGTCTAACTCCATTGAGTCATTTAACAGAAAGTTTGTAACACCTCTTACATAAAGCTTTATGTAACAGCTCCATTTATGAATTTTTTTTTTTTTTAAATACCATGAAGTTATTACCTCGTTACAACTTAACTCAATATAACATTTATTTAATTTATACAATATTGAGTTTCCATACACACTATTATTTTACAAACTACACACCATTATTTTACAAACATTTGTACAAAGATACATATTAGTTCTAATCATCTATATCGACTATTTCCGGAGACACTGGTTCGGGTGGCACGTCCACCGAAATCTCAGTTACATCTACGACAGTTATATCTGAAATAACTGGAAGTTGCCCAAGGTAGGGCACCTCGATCCAACGTACAGAGATAATAAGTGTCATAGAGAATATCTGCATATTTATTCTTCTGAACATGATATGGAAATATAGTGAGAAATAAATCCCAGTAAGTTCAACAATAAATCATAATTTACCATTATAGTTCATCATGTCATGTTCAGCTGTATAAACTACAGAAAATATCTTTAAGTCACATGAATGCACTTTATCATGCACATGAAAATTATACAGTTATGACATGTATGGCATGAATAACTATTTTTTTCGAATTTCATATGATGGCTATCAACTTGTTCTTACTTCAAGATACCCCGGTCAGGGTAAGTATTCTCTACTTTTCGATACGGGCTTATCTCGCTCCGTCCGACATGGCACACTTTCTCTTTCTTTTCTCATGAATATAATCATAACCGTTGGTAGGGCGTCCCCTACTGGTGCACCACACGGATTTCCATGTGACCGTGCTCATTTCTTTTCTTTTCATATTAATAGCCGAAAATATGATTCCAATAACGAGTATGTTCATTATATTCTCATGCTATAATGTATCAAAACATAATCATTCTCAAAATTCATTGGTAAACTGAAATTATGCCATGAATATAATCATTTTCTAATTTTCACTTTATAAAATATTTCCATGTCAAAATTTCACACTAATACCTCGATAACTGGATAGTAATTGTAGTCTGTAAACAGCGCACCAGGAAAGTTCCCAGAAAAGAGAGGTGGGTCACTAATGGACACGCTTAAGTACCAAGTCTTTCCTTGCCAGAGCTTTCCTTAGACATGCACTTTTCACAAATCACAATTGTTTTCCAGTAACTAGAATAATTCTTTTCATTTTCTTTATGTCTAGGCATTTAGTCATTTTATTTCTACTTATATCATTTCCAACACATGTTCTTACAAATTTTATAGAGCATTTTTCCTCAAATTGATTTCTATTATTACCTTAAAAATTCATCTAGGGTAGAAAAATATTGAAAATAGGTTTACTAACTTTTAACACAGCCTTTGCTTACAAATCAGAGCATAACTCTCTCATTTTAACTCCGATTAAGATGATATTAGTGTCTATGAAAAGCTACGACAATTATCTAAAACTATTATGTTAATCATATCAACAAAATAGTATGATATTGTGGTGTTATTACTCCTTTAAATTTAGTATTATTTCTTCTCGTTTAGGTTCTGACCTTTACTAACTAATTAGACAATATCTCTCAAATTTGAACTCCAAATTGAGTTATTCCAGTTGGTAAAATTCCATGAGCCATATATCTATAATTGTTATGTTGGCGCGCTATTTTAATTCTCTACAGAATATTCCCAGAAATTCAAAAACTAAAACATTAATAACATACTCTTCCCTGAATCAACATTTTCTGACCTCTGCTTACTAATCGGATCATATCTACCTCATATGAACTCCAAATTGAATGATTCCAGTGGCTAAAAATCCATGACATACATATATTTAATTCTTATGTTAACCATTTATTTTAATTCCCTACCAATAATTCCCAGAAATTAAATTACCGAAGCTATCCTAACATATTCTTCCCTGATAATTCATTTTCTGACCTTTGACTACTAATCAGACCATAGCTACCTCATATGGACTCCAAATTGAATGATTCCAGTGGCTAAAAATCCATGACATACATATCTTTAATGCTTATGTTAACCATTTATTTTAATTCCCTACCAATAATTCCCAGAAATTAAATTACCAAAGCTATCCTAACATATTCTTCCCTGATGATTCAGTTTCTGACCTTTGACTACTAATCAGACCATAGCTACCTCATATGGACTCCAAATTGAATGATTCCAGTGGCTAAAAATCCATGAAATACATATCTTTAATTCTTATGTTAACCATGTATTTTAATTCCCTACCAATAATTCCCAGAAATTAAATTACCGAAGCTATCCTAACATATTCTTCCCTGATGATTCATTTTCTGACCTTTGACTACTAATCAGACCATATCTACCTCATATGGACTCCAAATGGAATGATTCCAGTGGCTAAAAATCCGGGACACATATATCTTTAATTCTTATGTTAAGCATGTATTTTAATTCCTTATAGATTGTTCCCAGAAATTAAAATACCGAAGCTTAAAATTCTGCCACCCATAGCCATAACCATGCAGAACTATCTACACCAACCTAAGTATTCAAACATACATCACATGCAAGATCAATATGTAACAAGATATAGCAACATCATGACCAATCATAAAAGTTCTAAGATCAAAATCTCATATAAATATTATAAGTTTCAAAAGTTTTCTTCAAAAAGAAATATTGTTAAACTTACTTGGAGCACTTAGTCTTCTAGACTTCTCCTTCCTCTTTCTTCCTTTCTTCCTCTCCTTTCCTCACTCTACCTTGCTTCTATTTTTTTTCTCTCACTCACTTGGACGAAATTCTAATGTTGTAAGGGTGGGTTTTCTTATATAGACCACCAAATAATTCACCTTTCATGATCATGGGTCTACCTTATCACAATTAGGATACACTTTGTTGAATTTTTGGAAAACAAACAACTTATGTTCTTGTCTTCCTCTTCCTTAGTCAAGATATGCATAGGAAAAGGAGATTTGTATTTTGAAAATTATGATAATATGTTCTTAAGATATGGGACAAGGTCCCTTTGATTTAGGGATTCATTTCCATTTTCTTTTGTCTTAAACAAGTATGATAGGTTTGCCTTTTTAGGTGGCAAATTTCTAGCCCTTGAATCTTCATTATTTGGTTGATATTATTTGTGTGGGCTATGAATGTTTTGTCCTAATACCATGTATTATCATACCACTTGCTAAAATTATGAGTGTAGGATATAGATGTTTTTGTCCTAAAGCCTTGTATTATCATGCCACTTGCTTAAGTGATGAATGTAGAATCACACCACTTGCTAAATTTTTGTCTTAATGCCATGTAACCTAATCTTTATTCTTATTATTATATCATCATCTAATTTATTTTATTTTAGTTTTCCTCTTGGATTTGGGCTTATTCCTACCCATTATGGGCTTGTCCTACCCATTTTCTTTGCTTTGGATAAAATTCTTCCTTTCTTGGTGGGCTTGGTCACATTTTCATAATTTTTGGGCTATTTGTGAAATTACTATATCCTAGTCCAAGTCTATGTTTAATTTCTTGTTTAGGTTATCCAATGGGCTTGCTAGAAACTTATGTGAAGTGGAAAAACTCTATATGAAGTGTCCATAGGTAAAAGCCCAATGTATGGGTAAAGATTTTAAACTTAGTAACTATAGTTCTTGAATTAGGAAAAATTACCCTAATCCAATGTTCTTTGAAAGTTTAAGACCTTTACTTGTTTCTAAAAATTTATCTTCCTTATCTAAGAATTTTGCATCTCTTTAGTATGTTATTTCTAATTTCTTTCTTATTAGATTTTCCTTCTTTATTTGTTCTCTTAATGTTAGAAACATTTTCTATGCATATACCTAAGGTGAAGAATTTCTAAGGATTATATTTCCTTAGATATCTAAAATATTGTCTAATAAATTTTATTTCCTTAATTAAATTTTTTATGTACCTTTATCAATAAAAGAAACGAAATTAAGGATGTTACACTTTAAGTCATCCAATATCACTTATTTCTTCTTTTTACCATTATACTAGTACAATTCTTTCAAATCTTAGTATATTCCATCAATATTCAAAATATATGGTTTTTACTAAAATCTCCTGTCCTTACTCAACTACATTAGGTAAACTTGGGTATTCTTGATACCTTAGTACTCAATCAGTATATACTGTAAACTCATTATTCTTTCTAATTTGCACATGGTTTGCCAACTTACACAGTTATACATACTTGATATAAAGATTTTTTTCCAAGTATGTTCTTTGGTAGATAAATCCTTTCAAAATCTCCATTACTTTAACCTACTAACCACTTGTACACCATGATAACTTAGTTTCAAAGAAAAGAAATTAACCTTCCTTATAATAAGGAAAAAAACCTTGCATTTAATACCAAATATTAATGAGGGAGGATGCAGTAGAGTAGACGAAAAGCATAATAGAGAACGGTGCCAAAATAGAAAGTCAAAAACTTGGACAAAACATTGAATGAAAATAAAAATCAGTGGCCGTAATTCTTAAAAAGCTGTAAACATAAATTAACTATTATTTCAGCCAAAAAAAATCATTGGCCGCAAGTTTTGAATATATGTGCCAAAATCTAATTCAAAGCTATTATTATTCGGCGGAAGAATAGTACATGGAAAAGAAGCATTTCTGAGCTTATAAAAGTTTGTGAAGAACAAAGAGCATGTAGTTAATTGGTAAGATGCAGTTGGTTACTTCAAAAAAAATGTAATCAAACAACTATAAAATAAACTTGTCCAAATTTAAAATTCTCAAAATAGCTAGTTGATTTAATAATACCGATAGTCGACTAGTAAGAACATTGAAAAAACAAGATAAATTATTTGATTATCCCTCTTCAACAAGTAATCTGTTTGCATTTTCACTTTTTCTTTTACAATAATGCCTATCACTTACAACTTCCCTACAAGAATCAAAACATCAATGCTTCATCAATTACTACAAGGAAAAAGAAAATTTTTGGTGATATCTTAACCCTATTCTCTTTATATGCCTAATATAAACCATAATCACCACTACTATACATATGCATGTGTGCCGTCATTTTTTTGAAATTTTCACCTTTAATTTAGTTGATATCCACCAGTCATTCACATAGATGTTTTAATTATGCCTGGCCTATTCGCATAGCTATTATAAGTATTCCCTTCTCTGAGTTCTATAAATGCATACATTAGTATCTTTACCTTCATACTCAAAATTAAGGTGAGTGCAGCTATGGAGGAAACCACATTCCGTCAGTTTCGAAATATTTGTGTCTTTTATGGTTCCAATCCTGGCAAAAGATGGAGAGTATGTGAAAGCTGCACAAAACCTAGGTAAGTTGCTGGCCAGCAGAAAAATTTATTTAGTCTATAATAGAGGTAACTATGGGTTAATGGGGTGTGTATCTATAGCTGCACATATAAGAGGATTTCAAGTTCTAAGTATTATTCCTACAGCTATAGCTATATCAAATATCGTAGCAAAAATAGTTGGGGAAGAATTTAGGGTAGCCTCCATGCATGAGCGCATAGCTAGAATAATTACTAATGCTGATGCTTTCATTTCCTTACTAGGAGATTTTGGTACTTTAGAACAGATTTGTCAAATAGTCTCCTGGGTGCAACTGAATATCCATCACAAACCAATAGGTTTGTTAAATGTTAACCATTTCTTTGATGGTTTGTTGTCTTTTATTGATCATGCTGTGGAACGAAGGTTTATCTCACACTCAGCACGGCGAATTCTCATCTCAACATCAAATGCTAGGGAGTTGATTGATGCTTTACAAGCATTTATTTATGTACCTTATCCAATTATAGCTCAACTAGGTTGGACAACAAACAACCGTAGAGAGTGTAAATTAGACTTGGATCTTCATCTTTAACTATAGCCATTGCTATACCACTTTTACTTTCTTAGGGTCTACTTGGATACCATCATTACCAACCATACTCCCTTAAAGTTTATAAAACTATCTTCAAATGTTGCTTATAATCCTCTGAACTTGGAATATACTAGTATATCATCAATAAATACAATAAAAAATTGATTTAGGAATGGCTTAAGTACTCTATTCATTAAGTCCATGAATGCAGCTATATAAGCTACAGTAAATATCTTAGGTCATATGAATGCACTTTATCTATGTACTTGAAAATCGTGCAGTAATGATATTTATGTCATGAATAACTATTTTCAAAATATCGTATGATAGTTATTAACTTATTTTCATATCAAGCTACCTTCGTCAGGGTAAGTACTTTCTACTCTCCGGTATAGGCTTTTCTCGCTCCGTCTGACATGGCACACGTTCTCTTTCTTTCCTCATTATCATAGTAGTGAGTATGTTGTCCCCTAATGATGTACCACATGAACCACCATGTGACCATGTTTGTCTCTTTTCTTTTCACATTAATAGCCAAAAATATGATTTCAATAACAAGTATGTTCATTATACTCACATGCCATAATTTATCATCAAAGCATAATCATTACCAAAAATCATTGGTAAAATGTAATTGTGCCATGAACATAATCATTTTCAAATATCACTTTATAAAATATTTCCATGTCAAAATTACACACTTAAGATGATAAGGAGTTAATGCAATGACAATGGCTAGGAAATACACTAGTCATTTATTATTTTCATTTATAATATTCTTCTTCTTTCTTAAATATTATTTTCATCTCGCACTAATCAAAGTATAACTCCCTCATTTTTACTCCGATTGAGGTGATCTTGGTATCCATTTAAAGCTAAGACAATCCTCTAAAACTCTTATTTAAAAATTTTAGTGAAATATATTACTATAGAATATATATATATATATATATATATATATATATATATATATATATATATATATATATCAAATGTAAACAATGTAACACTCAAGTGCACATATCGCAAGTAATACAATGATGAGTGAGTATCATCCCACGAGGAATTGTAACCAGAAATCACTATAAAAGATTGACCAGTGAATGCTGTAGCAAAAATATTGGTTGTTAAAGAAGAATTGGATTCAATAACAAAGTAAGATAAGAAACTAAGTAAGGAATATTGAATTGATATCTTGCAACACACTAGGTTAACAGAAGAAATTCAGATAATATGAATAACTAGGTTTGCTTCAGGGTTAAAATGAATTCCTGCACTCGTTTTGCTCTAACTTTGCTACAGAAAGTACTCCAGTAACCAATTTTATATTTTGAATGGGTTCCTTCCAGAACTACCATTTCTTATCGTTCTTGAGGTTAGTTTCATACATTCCTATATGAATCCAGCCAAGAGAACTACACTTGATTCTCTGAAACTATTAGGTCATATGGGACAACTATATATTCCTATAGTAGTTATGCATTGGCTTTTCACCAACCTGTAACATTCAAACTCAATCTAACCTTAAGTTACCCTTCCAGGTTAAATTTCAGTTCCAGTATTCTACTATTGAGGGTCATTCAATAGTAGAAGTTTAAAAAATACAACAATCAATTTGAATATCAAAAGCAATACTGAAGCAGATTCATTCATTCACTAAGAATATGCTTCAAGTTCACATCGACCCCTCTGCAAAACTAGCTAGAGGCTTAGCCCATCACCATTTCAAAGTTATTTATAAATGATAATATCATAACAACCATACTGCAAAATAGAGACAACCAAAATAACAAAATCACGAAAGGAAAGAAAGACTTCTATAGAAGGATCCTTTCTCTTCCATGTTCAGTTGCTCCTTTGCCTTAGCCCAGCCAACAACGTCTACCTCCCTTGCTCGATAGGTTCCCAATGGAACAATATATCCTTTTTCTTTGAGTTCCCGTCTAGAAAATAAGAGCTACTTTGGGTGTCTAATTCTTTTTGTATCCGTATATGTGTCCCTTTTCTTTTCTCCTTCCAACCTTTTATAAGCCAGGGTAGTGGTCCCAATGAGGTGGCTTTTTTTTAGCTCTTTCTCTTTCTTGCTGCACTCCTTTCAGTGCCTCTTTTCTCCCACATTTAGCTAGTGGAGACAAAACCTGTTGTGGCAACCGAGTGCTCCTTCCACGCTGGGTAGTGGAGGCAACACCTGCTGTAGTAGCCAAGTGCTCATCCTACCTATATCGTAACATACAGAATCAACTCTCGAGCATGCACTCGATACCATCGACTAAAAAATGCCCAGCATAATTCATATTACAGCCTTTTTTTCCTATAAAGCACACTGAATTTTATAATTAGCACACTGAATTCAGGAGAAGCAAACACAATATTAAATCAAGGAGAATTAATACTAAATCAGTCAAAATGCAGAGTAATAAGCATAAGAAAAGCATACAATAACTCTACTGAATTAGAGTTATCAAAATCGTAAGGAATGTTGGAGTTATTAGTCCCTCAAATTCAATGGTATTTCTTCCCAGGTATGTTATGACCTCTACTTACTAATATGACTATATCTCCCTCCTATGGACTATACATTGAGTGATTCTAGTGGCTCAAAATTCGTGAGTCATATATCTATATTTTTATGTTAATCATTTCTTTTAATTCCCTACAAATTTTTCCCATAAATTCAAATACAGAAGTTTACCTAACATATTCTTCCCTGGTTAACTAGTTTTTGACCACTTCTTTTTAATTTGACCATATCTCCCTTATATAGATTCCAAATTGAATGAGTGGCTAACAATTCCTAAGTCATATATCTATATTTTTAATGTTAACCATTTCTTTTAATTCCCTACAGACGTTTCCCAAAATGTTTAAAACAGAAGCTTCCTAGGTTACTCTGAAATCCAGTTTTCTAACCAAATCCTTCCTAAGGTTTTATTTCATTCTTTTATTATGTCCTCTTCTATTTTCTTCCTAATTTACATCTAACCATAAGATTACTCATTTCAAAATTTTAATTAGATTCCTTACACTTAATTTAACATATTCCATCATCTACTTCTCAAGAAAACAGAAATCAAATCATGTATTATTAAGGGTGTTTCCCAACAGAAATTTCTCACGTTTTTCTTCTAATTGTTTAAAGCCATACTCATTTTATCAATCTAATCATATTCCATCAATTTTATCAATCTAGTCAGCCATAGCATGGTAATCAAGGAAGGGAAAAGCAAGTTGCCCCTTTTATGGTTGGCACACACCCTGATTTGTTCAGAAATGACCCTTCCCACATTGATGGCCTTCCTAGAAATGATGGCATCCACCATAGCTACCCGGTCTCGACTAACAGTTTGCCGGTGGGTGGAGGGAAAAAGGCGAGTCTTTAAGAAGTGATACCATACCTTAGCTGCCAGTAGGAAAGAAGCTCTGTTCATGGTTATAGCTCCTTGGGAAGATTTGTCCCATGTGGTGCCTGGTATACACACCCTCGTCAGCATTGCCTCCCAATATTTGTCTTTCAGAGACTCCAAATGTTTTTCATAGTCATCTTCCTCATCTTCCAACTGGTAGGTATTGTTGATAACGCTAGGGTCGATTGGTATACAGGTTTCTCTGACCCTTACCCAGTCTTTTGTATCTTTTGGGAAGTTAGTGTAAAACTCCTTCACCAATGGAATGACAACAGATTGGGGGTGTTTTACAAAGCTCTGCCACCCCCTCTACTTCACCACTACAATCACATACATCGGCATTGTAACATCCTTAATTTTGTTTCTTTTATTAATAAAGGTATATAAATATTTAATGTAACATCCCTAATTTTGTTTCTTTAAAGATACATAAATATTTAATTAAGGAAATAAAATTTATTAGGCAATTTTTAGATATCTAAGGAAATATAATCCTTAGAAATTCTTCACCTTATGTGTATGCATAGAAAATGTTTCTAACATTAAGGGAACAAGTAAAGAGAGAAAACCTAATAGGAAAAATTAGAAATAACATACTAAAGATAAGCGAAATTCTTTGGTAAGGAAGATAAATTTTTGTGAAGTAAAAGTCTTAAAATTATAAGAAGATTGGATTAGGGTAATTTTTCCTAATTCAAGAGTTAGAAATTTCTAAGTCTAACATCACCCATAAATTGGGCTTTCACCTATGAACACTTCATATAAAGTTTTTTCACTTCACATAAGTTTCTAGCAAGCCCATTGGATAACCTAGGCAAGAAATAAAACATAGACTTGAACTAGGATATAGAAGTTGGACCGATATCCCAAAAATTATGAAAATGTGACTAAGCCCTCCAAGACAGATAGACTTGTATCCAAAGCAAAGGAAATGGGTAGGAATGAGCCCAAATCCAAGAGGAAAAATCAAATAAAATAAATCATGTGATTAAATAATAGTATAATAATAATAAAGATTAGGTTACATGGCATTAAGACAAAAATTTAGCAAGTGGTGTGATAATATCTATATCCTACATTCATAATTTTAGCAAGTGGTATGATAATACAAGGCAT
Source organism: Gleditsia sinensis (assembly GCA_037074535.1). Classification (NCBI taxonomy): domain Eukaryota; kingdom Viridiplantae; phylum Streptophyta; class Magnoliopsida; order Fabales; family Fabaceae; genus Gleditsia; species Gleditsia sinensis. The sequence continues at coordinate 27,387,423 of CM073466.1, forward strand.
TAGGACAAAACATCTATATCCTACACTCATAATTTTAGCAAGAGGTATCATAATACATGGTATTAGGACAAAACATTCCTATTCCACACAAATAATTTCAGCCAAGTAAGGGAGATTCAAGGGCTAGAAACTTGCCTCTTAGAAAGGCAAACCTATCATACTTGATTAAGACAAAAGAAAAAGGAAATGAATCCCTAAATCAAAAGGACCTTGTCCTTTATCTTAAGAACATATTATCATAATTTTCAAAATACAAATCTCCTTTTCCTATGTATATCTTGACTAAGGAAGAGGAAGACAAGAACATGAGTTGTTTGTTTTACAAAAATCAACCAAGTGCATTTTCTAATTTTGATAAGGTAGACCCATGATCATGAAAGGTGAATTATTTGATTGTTTATTTTAGCAAAACCCACCCTTATAACATTAGAATTTTGTCCAAGTGAGGGAGAGCAAAAACATAAGCAAGGTAAAGTGAGGAAAGGAGAGGAAGAGAGGAAGGAGAAGTTTAGAGGACTAAGTGCTAAAGCTAAGTTAGCTAAATCTCCACTTGAATTCATATTTTCTCTTCATTCTTAAGGTTCAAAACACTCACTCTCTTTCTCTTATTTAAATTGCTAGAAGAGCTAAGGGAAGGAATAAATCTTGCTACTTCCTTCAAGAGAAATAAGAAAACAAATTCACTAAGTGAGTTAGGGAGTTCCTTAGGTAGATTTAACAATATTTCTTTTTGAAAAGTTTTGAAATTTGTAACATTTATATGGGATTTTGATCTTAGAACTTTGATGATTGGTCATGGATGTTTCTATATCATGTTATATATTGATCTTGCATGTGATGTATGTTTGAATACTTAGGCTGGTGTAGATAGTTCTACATAGGTATGGCCATGGGTGGCAAAATTTTTAGCTTCTATTTTGAAAATTCTAGGAAGACTCGGTAAGGAATTAAAATAAATGGTTCACATGAAAAGTGTAGATCTATGTCTCACAGATTTTTAGCCACTATAATCACTCAATTTGGAGTCCATATGAGGTAGATATGATCCAATTAGTAAGTAGTAGTCAGAAAATGATTAATGAGGGAAGAATATGTTAGGAAAGCTTCTGTGTTTGAATTTCTAGGAACATTATGTAGGGCATTAAAATAACTAGTTATATAAAAATTATAGATATATGTGTCATGGAATTTTAGCCACTGGAATCACTCAATTTGGAATTCTTAAGAGAGAGATATAGACAGATTAGTAAGTAGAGGTCAGAACCTATTCGAGAAGAAATAACCTGTTACTTTTAGGAATAATATTACCAAGAATATTTAATATTTGGCTAAACTGTTCAACATAATAGTTTTAGATAATTGTTTTATCTTTAAATTGAAATTAAGATAATCTAAATCGGAGTTAAAATGATGGTGTTATAGTCTGATTAGTTAGAAAACATCAGATAAGATGAAAACCTATATCAAGAAAATAAAGAGATAAAAATAATATTTAAAAAAGAAGAAGAATCTTATAAATAAAAATAATAAATGACTAGTATATGCCATAGTCATTCCCATTGCATGAACTTCTTACCATCTTAAGTGTGTAATTTTGACATGGAAATATGTTATAAAGTGATATTTGAAATCGTTATGTTTATGGCATGATTACCAATGATTTTTGGTATTAATTATATTTTGATGTGAGTTTAATGAACGTACTTGTTATTGAAATCATATTTTTGGCTATTATTGTGAAAAGAAAAGAAATGTGCACAGTCACATGGCAATCCATGTGGTGCATCAGTAGGGGACGTCTTACCAACGATTATGATTATGTTAATGAGAAAAGAAAGAGAATGTGTGTCACGTCGGACGGAGCGAGAAAAGCCTGTACTGAAGAGTAGAAAATACTCACCCAGATTGGAGTAGCTTGATATGAGAATAAATTGATAGCCATCATATGATATTCTGAAAATAGTTAATCCTGCCATACATGTCATTACTGTACGATTTTGATGGGCATAGATAAAGTGCATTCATGTGACCAAAGGGTTTTTTTGTAACTTATACAGATGAACATGGTGTGATGAGCTATATTGATAATGATTATGATTTATTGTTGAACCTACTGGGATTTAATTCTCACTACTTTTCCATATCATGTTCAGAAGATTAACTATGCAACTATTCTCCATGACACTTATCATTGTTGTACGTTGGATCGAGTTACCCTACCTTGGGCAACTACCGATTATATCGGATATATTTGTAATAGACGTGACTAAGATTTTGGTGGAGGTGCTGTCACCCGCACCAGTATCCTCGGAAGTAGTCTACGTGGATGATTAGGGCTAATATGTATATGTTAAACTTTTGTACTGATGTTTGTAAATTAATGATGTGTATGTAAACTCAGTATTGTATAAATTAAATAAATTTTATTTTGAGTTAAATTGTAACGAGGTAATAACTTCATGGAATTTTACAAAATATAGAAAAAAAAATTGTTACATAAATGGAGTTGTTACAGGTATCCCCAAATCCTCAGCAGTTGTAAAGGTAAAGCTTTTTTCACCATAAAACGTTCGGTGAATCGTCTCCTCGTCATACCTCTTTTGGTTCTCCTCGAAGATGAATTTCTTAATCTTGCTTGCCTTTTTCGCTACTGTCTTCACTCTCAGAATTGTTTGTTGTTGGAAGATGTTCTGGAATGAAGTCCTGACCTTTCTTAAAGACACTATCAGAGTGTGAAGGTGCGAGTCCTGGCTATGAGTACAACAAGGGCCTTTGTGACTTTCGAGAGTAGTACAGACTACATAAGGTAGATGGGCACTCTGAAGTTGACGAAGAAAAAAAGGCTTCATGATGTTTGGGTGCCTTTTGGTTTCCCGCTTTTCTTCTTTTCTCTTTCTTTTTTTATACTTGGCTTGAGTTATTGGGTTCCCCTTTCTTCTTTTCTAGCCTTGAGTGATCTTGGTTGCCCAGTTCCACTCATCTTCGTGCCATAGGAATACTCCTTTCTTCATAGAAAGCTGGTGCAGCATTTTTGTGAAAAATCTCTTCCTCCATTGGTTGCTACAAAGCTATCCTTGCTGTGGCAATCTTACAGCAATTTCCTACAACTACCTCTTCTGGTCTAGTGCATCATTCGGCCTGAAAAGTTAAGCGCAGCTAATATAAAAAAAAATAGAATTCAAGCTACTTAACAACTATAAAATAAAATGAGAATTTGCAAAAATATGGGTTGTCTCCCATAAGCACTTGTTTTACAGTCGACATTCCAACTACTTCCCTTTTTATCCTTCTTGCAATTGAATTTAGGTGTGCTGACATTCCACTTTAACTCCAAAATAGTGTTTGATTCTTTATCCATTGACCTTAAAGGTCCTCCCTGATTTTTCTTCTTCCAATTCAATAGCTCCAAAAGGGAATACCTTGTTAATGCGAAAAGGTCCATACCAGAGGGATTTCAACTTTCTAGGGAACAAAGTTATTTTGGAATTGAATAACAGGACTTTCTGCCCTACTTTAAAGTCCCATGGCTGTATTCTTTTGTCATGCCATTGCTTTGTTTTTCTTTGTATAGCTTAGCATTTTCATAGGCCTGGCTGTGAAATTCCTCCAATTCATTCAGCAACAACATCCTTTTTACACCAGCAGCCTCCAAATTCAAGTTAAATTCTTGACTGCCTAGTAAGCCTAATGCTCTAGCTCCACTGTCAAATGACAAGCCTTGCCAAATACTAGCTTGTATAGAGACATCCCTAAAGGTGTTTTATAGGCTGTTCGATAAGCCCACAATGCATCATCCAACCTTGAGGACCAATTTTTCCTAGTTGGGCCAACTATTTTTTTGAGGATCCTCTTGTTTTCTCTGTTTGAGATTTTAGCTTGTCCACTGGTTTGGGGGTGGTATGGTGTTGCCACTTTGTGTTTAACTCCATATTTTTCCAACAATGCCCCAAACTGTCTATTACAGAAGTGGAATCCTCTATCACTGATCATTGCTCGCAGAGTTCCAAATTTGGTGAAGATGTTCTTTTTGAGGAATCTTGTCACCACCTTTGCATCGTTGGCTGGAAAAGCCCCTACTTCCACCTATTTTAAGACAGTCAACAGCAACCAAGATATATTGATTTCCAAAACTTGAGGGGAATGGCCCCATGAAATCTATCCTCTATACATCAAATAATTCAACTTTCAGAATGTTGTTTAAAGGCATTTCATGGCTTCTTTATATATTCCCTAATCTTTGACACCTATCACATTGCATCACAAAAGAGTGGAAATCCTTAAAAAATGAAGGCTAGTAGAACCCTGCTTACAACACCTTGTTTGTAGTCTGAATTCCTCTAAAGTGGCCTTCATAGGGTGAGGCATGGCATTGCTGCATAATAGACTCCATCTCTTCCTTTGGAATGCACCTCCTAATCATCTGGTCAGCACACTGTTTAAAGAGATATGATTCATCCTAGTTGTAAGAGTTGACATTATGTAAAAATATCTTTTTCTGCTGTGCTGTCAAATCTGGTGGAAGCAATCCACTCACCAAGTAATTCACGTAATTAACGTACCACGGCATAGCAGTTTGGGCCATGAGGAAGAGTTGCTCATCTGGGAACCTCTCATTGATTTCTTTTGTATTTCCTCTATCTTGTTCAAGTTTAGAAAGGTGGTCAGCTACCTAATTCTCAGTTCCCTTTCTATCTCTGATTTCCAGATCAAATTCTTGTAGCAGAAGTACCCATCAAATGAGTCTAGGCTTTGAGTCCTTCTTCTTGACTAGATGCTTGATGGTAGAGTGGTCAGTATACACAATCACCTTCGTGCCAACTAAGTAGGATTTGAACTTTTCAAAGGCAAACACCATAGTAAGCAACTCTTTCTCTGTTACTATAAAGTTGAGTTGGGCCCCTTGTAGAGTCTTGCTAGCATAGTATATGGAGTGAAACACCTTGTCCTTACGTTGTTCGAGAACAGCTCCTAAAGCTACTTCACTTGCATCACACATGAGCTCAAATGGTAAAGCCTAATCAGGTGCCACAATAACAAGTGTTATACTTAGTTTCTCTTTAAGATCACAGAATGCTTTCGTATAATTCTTGTTGAAACAAAATGCTTTATCCTTCTCAAGCAAGTTGCATAGGGGTTTATCAATTTTGGAAAAATCCTTAATAAACCTTCTATAAAATCTGGCATGCCCAAGAAAGCTTTTGATACCTTTTACCGAAGTAGGAGGAGATAGCTTCTTAATGATCTTCACCTTGGCTTTGTTAACTTCTAGCCCCTTTTTAGAAACCTTGTGTGCCAACACAATTCTTTCTTTCACCATGAATTGACACTTCTCCCAATTCAATATGAGGTTTGTCTCCTCACACCTTTCGAGAACCTTGGCTAGATTTCTTAAGCATAAGTCAAAAGAATTTCCAAAAATAGAAAAGTCATCCATGAAAATTTCCATAAACTGCTCTACCATTTCGATGAAAATGGCCATTATGCATCTTTAGAAGGTGGCTTGTGCATTGCATAGCCCAAATGGCATTCTACGAAATGCAAATGTGCCATATAGACATGTGAATGTGGTTTTGTGCTGGTCCTCAGGTGCTATAGCAATTTGGTTGTACCCTGAGTACCTATCCAAGAAATAGTAGTACTCCCTTCCTATAAGCCTATCCAGCATTTGGTCAATGAATGGCAAGGGGAAGTGGTCTTTCCTGGTGCTCTTGTTCAGCTTCCTATAGTCCATGCAGATTCTTCACCCAGTCATAACTTTGGTTGGGATTAGTTCATTATTTTCATTCTCTACCATAGTCATCCCTTCTTTTTTTGGAACACACTAAATTGGACTAACCCATGAGCTGTCTGATATAGGGTAGATAATGCCCGCATCCAACCATTTAATTATCTCCTTCTTCACCACATCCTTCAATGGACCCATGATATAGGGGGACACTCCTTCTTCACCACATCCTTCATTATCAAGTTGAGACTTGTTGAGCTTCAATGGACCCTTTTTCATTGTCCTCTAATAGAATCTTATGCATACAGAATGAGGGACTAATTCCTTTAATATCTGCAAGTGTCCACCCGATAGCTCTTCTGAATTTCTTTAATACCATGACTAATTGTCCTTCTTGCTCCTCTGTTAATAGTGTTGAAATTATCATTGGTAAAGTGGCTGCATCACCCAAGTATGCATATTTTAGATGTGAAGGTAATGGCTTCAACTCCAAGGCTAGTGGTTTATTTACTGATGCCTTTGGCAACTTCAATTCCTATGAAGATAGGTCCAACGGCTCAATCTTCAATTTTTTCTTCCCAGCACATTGTGTTGCTTCTATCCAAGCCCATTCTTCTTCTTCACCTTCTGAGTCTAAGCAGTTATACATAACAGCTTGGAGTGGGTCCTTATAGCCATTCTCAAATTGCTCTTATAGTAAGGAGTCAATCATAGAAATGATTGAACACTCCTTTACCTCACCTGGAATGTTCATAGATTTGAAGACATTGAATGTGATCTACTTATCTTGCACTCTCATTATTAGTTCTCCTTTTTGCACATCTATTAAGGTTCGGCCAGTAGCTAAGAATGGCCTTCCCAAAATAATTGGTATCTTTGCATCTGTTTCATAATCCAGCACTGTGAAATCCACCGAAAAAATGAATTTATCCACCTTCATCAATAAATCCTTGATTTTTCCCTCGGGATATACTATGGATATGTCTGCCAGCTGCAATAAAACTATAATAGACCTAGCTTCTCCAATTCCCAACTTCTTGAATATTGACATAGGGGACAGTTCGCAATTCCAGATTTTTCATTGATCCCTATTGTGATTTTTACTGTTTTTATCAAAAAGAACTGCATATCTATTTTTATTTATATCACTTAGGATGCATACCAGTGTTTTTGGGATATTTGTAACCAGTGTAACCATAAGGCTTGGCTAGTTTCCAGCTAGGGTTGAATAAGGGTTGCATAAGGGTTGTAATGAACTTAAGCACATTTTTATTAACAACACATTTTGCTGCAGTTTCGTTTCAACATTCAATTGTGTTAATATTTTAATTTCCCCTGATAACAGAAGTTTAGTGGAGGAAGATCAAGGCCAATATTCACCTGGAAGGGTAATGGAGGCTGGGAAATAGTTGAATGTATGGGGTTAGCCCATATAGGGATGTATGGGTACCCTATTAGTCCAATAGTGGAGCTTCATGCACAATTCGCGGGAGAGGACTGATACAGGAATGCATGTCTAAACCTCAGAATTGCAAGGAATGGAAGTCTGAGAAGACTCCATTCAAGACTGAACTTGGCACTTAGAGCAATTGCTGCAGCAATCCCTAGAGCAAATATGAGTGCTGTAGTTCATGGCAACCCTGAGAAACCCTAGATCACCTAATATCATTTTCTTTTACACCCTAGTACCACTCATCTTAGTTATAGTTGCATTTAATTGATCTAACTCTATTTTATTTTGTGAACCATCTTATTTTTGCTACAGCATTTCACGTAGCAGAATTTGCTATAATAGTTTTAGTTCACTCCTCGTGGGACGATACTCACTCATCCCTTTATTACTTGGTCACGACACGTGCACTTGCGTTCTGACATTGTCTATTTTGCAAGTCCACCAACAATGGCCTTCCCAAAATAATTGGTATCTTAGCATCTGCTTCATAACCCAGCACTGTGAAATCCATCGAAAAAATGAATTTATCCACCTTCATCAATAAATCCTCGATTTTTCCCTCGGGATATACTATGGATATGTCTGCCAGCTACAATAAAACTGTAATAGGCCTAGCTTCTCCAATTCCCAGCTTATTGAATATTGACATGGGCATAAGGTTAATGCTTGCACCCAAATCGCACAGAACCTTGCCAAAATACTAGTTTCCAATGGAGCATGGAATAGTGAAACTGCCTGGATCCATAAGTTTGGGTGGCAATTTATTTAAGCATAGTGCTGCATTCCCTCGTTAGAGCAATAGTTTCAAATTCTCCAAATCTCCTTTTCTTAGTCAAAATGTCATTCATAAATTTGACATAATTAGGAATTTGTTCCAAGGCTTCCACCAAGGGAATATTAATGTATAGCTACTTGAGTACATCCAGAAACCTTTTGAACTGGTGGTCCTACTACTGTTTTTGGAATCTTTGGGGGAATGGTGGAGGTGGTCTAGTCTGCTGAGCATTGTTTTGTGGCAAAACCATAGTATTTTGCTGTGGCGAAACCGCGACATTATCTCTAGAGGTTTCTGCCCACTTGCTTGCCTCCTTAACCTACCCCTGTGTGTTCTTTTTTATATCCAGAGGTGTGATGGGATCTCTTTGCTTCTGTCTCTTGGCTTAGGGTGCTTCCACTACTTTTCCACTCCTAAGTGCTATGGCTTTGCAATGCTCCTTCCCATCTCTCCTAGAGATTTCAATATTGCTTGGAAGTGTCCGTGGAGATATGTTTTTTAGCTCATTGGCCAGCTGCCCAACTTGAGTCTCCAGATTCCTTAGCGAGGCAGATTGACTCTGAATCACTGCATCATTTCTTTCCATGTATTCCTTAAGCAATGACTCCAAAGAGTTTGGAATCTTATTGGGTTGATGTTTTTGCTACTGGAAGCCAGGGGGAAATTGTGGTCTCTGAAGTGCAGAATTGTTACCCTGGCTGGTATCGTGGTTACTCTAGGAAAAATTGGGATGCTGCCTCTAACCAGGGTTGTAAGTGTTTGAATAAGGGTTGTTGTGATTTATGTTCCCCATATAGCACACTGACTCTAGATTTGAAGGACAACTATCAAATACATGAGGTCCATTGCATAGAACACAGGAGACTTCAGTTTCTTGAGCTGCACTAGCTCTTTGAGGACGATTCAACTACTGATTTTTTAAGATGTTGACTAAAGAGGCTATTTGAACTATGAGAGAAGTAAACTCACTTACTTCATGCATACCAGCAGGTTTCTTTCCAATTAAGACTGTATCCATAGGCCATTGATAGTTGTTGCTAGCCATCCTTTCAAGCAACTCATAAGCTTCATTGTATGTCTTAGACAAAAGTGCTCCATTAGCTGCTGCATCCACTATGGTTCTGGTTTGAACATTGAGACCATTATGAAAGGTCTCCATCTGGATGTAGTACAAGATCCTATGGTGAGGGCATCTCCATAGCAACTCGTTATACCTCTCCTAGGTTTCATATAATGATTCTCCATATAGCTATTGGAAGGATGTGATGTCATTCCTTAACCTTGCATTCTTGGTAGGTGGAAAGTATTTCATCAAGAACATCTTAGCTAAGTCATTCCAATTGGCAATGGAATCAGGTGGTAGATAGTTTCGCCATGCTCTTGCTCGGTCTCTTAAAGAATACAGGAATAGCGTGAGCTTCAAAACTTCATCTATCACACAATTCATCTTGAATGCATCAGTGACTTCTATAAACACTCTCAAGTCGAGATGAGGATCCTCTGTGGGCATTTCACTAAATTTACCAACAGTCTCTAGCATCTAGAACATCGCGGGCTTGAGCTCGAAGTGAAGGGATTTAATTTTTGGCTTCACTATGCTTGGGTTCAACCTATTTAGATTTGGATGTACATAGGTATTTAAGACTATGTCTCGACCATCCATGTTGGCAGCTCCTCTTAGATTGGCAATTGTAGCTACCAGGTGTAGAACCAACAGTTCTCTCCTTCTTCTTAGAAAAGTCTTCTATATCTCAGGATCTAATGGTAGTAGCTCCCTATCTAACTTGCTCATGCACTAATTTCAACTTCCCAATAATACTAGGATGCCTTAGAATTCTCCAAACAAATCAAAAATCTACAACAATTTCTAAAATTTTCAAAACTTGTTGTTGCTGTGATGTATATGTGTAAGTTTAAACAATATAACACGCAAGTGCAGGTTGTCACGCCTCTAATTTTAGGGCACGTGAAATACGTATATCTTGAACATATATTTCCCAAAAACATGAATATTTCAATCCTTTATCAAGGAAACAGATACATATAGGTTTTTCCATACTTATACCATGTACAAATAAAGTCCATATACATCAGAGTAACAGCAAAAGCAGGGATCCTGCCTGTGGAGTTCAGAGCAACTGTAGAGTACAATTATATTATATTTTTAAACACTGAGAGCCAAGAAACAATTTAAGCTCACCACAGAAGTACGACACCTAGTCGATCAAGAAGCTGCGGGACCAAACTCTGGGTCTTTATATGAAAAATATGTCAACCACGTATAATGAGTTTTACAACTCAGTGAGCAAATAATACCTCCTATGACCTCTTAGGTCAACATATGGATGTACTCATATAATAAAATTTATATCATCAAAAATTACATTTCAGAAGTACATCCACATGGGACCTGCATTTTCAAATATTCTCTGTTAAAAAATCATAATCAGGTCTTTCAAACCGTATGCGGTACTGTATAAACAATGCTCATATCAAGTTCAAAAACATACTCAATACTGTAAAATCATTAACCAAATCATGTTATGCATCAAAACATTTCTCATAAAATATTTGAAGGATCCCATATCAGAACCACCATATCAGAGTCTAACCCCTTTCGTACTTTGGTGGTATAGGATTTGCCTAAACTCAGCATCCCGCTGAGGTTTGCCCTACTACCATTCAAGAGGACACGCGAAGGGACTCTATATGGGTATTTCCCAAGCACACAGCAAGGGAGGCAAATAACATCTCATATAACTGGCATCTCGCCCATATATACGAGGCATTCCGCTCTCCTTCACATATCATCTCCCGTGTGTTGGCCCTCACACGAGGCTAGCACCACCTCCCCTGCTAGCTGAGGCAATCAAGGTGCGCACCAGGGCTAACATCACCTGCTATTAGCAGACAGTGTTTCCAATAGGATTCCTCCATAAAACTATAATTTCATATATTCCGTATTAATCAAAACAAATGTACTATTATAATATAGCATTTTCATTCTCAGTATATTCCTCTATCAAAACTTCCCAATCAGGAGAATCACGTATATATGCCTATATCCGAGGAAAACATATCACTATATAAATCAATATCATATGCACATATGCCATATAATTCAGCATAAAATTCTCAATTTAATGCAGACTTTCAGTCTCTGTATATTCATCTGTCAAAACTTCCCATTCAGGGGAATCATGTATACATGCCTATATCTGAGGCAAACATATAGCTTTATAAATAATGCCACATGTATAAATATTCACTTTATCATATAATGAGAAATACATGTGAAATCAGATACATCATGAGTTCAGAAATCCATTTTCAAATACTATACTCTTCTTGAATCATATTTCAAATTATAAGTAGTTCAGATCATTTTAATGCATCTTAGAAACATATCAAAGTGTAAATATCTCATAAACATAATCATATACATGCTCAAATATCAAGAAGAGTGTAAGGCAAGCCATAGGAAGAATCATCTACTCATCGGATTAGGGCCCTAGATTGGATAACCCTAAAATGTACTTTTCTGATCTCAATTCCATCAAATAAACCTCGAAAATGTATCCGGAGGGTCTAAAAAATCAAGAAAGCAACTTCGAAATTTTGGTCACTATTCACCGTCGGAAACACTATTCACCAGCAGGAAAATACTATTCACGACGAACAAAAAGACTGTTAGATAACCGAAAATATACCTATCCTAAGGTTTATCTAGCTCCTGAATCTATCTACGACGTCAAAATTTCAATTGGAGGTCTCTAAGTAAAAGTTTCAGAATTCACCTTTTTCTGAGATTTTCTACTTCAGATCTACGGTGTTTCAACGGCTGATTGAAAAATTGATTAGTCAAAACTATAGTATTCTTCATCCTGAATCCAGTAACACCTTCATTTTTGAGATCGGAAGCCAATAGGCACTTCAGATCTAGAGAAAAAGTTGAAGGTACTATTCACTCACTATTCATCGAAATTTTTTTTCTTGGTTTCTGAAATCTGCAACCGTCATCCCTTGTCTCTGTTTTATTTTCATTCTTTTTATAATAATAATTATTATTATTATATAATTAAATAATAAGATTTTCTTTTATATAAATTCATATAAATTCCGTTTTTCAACCTAAAATATCCTAACAATTTCTAAAAATTTATATTCTCATAAATCTTTAGTTGAACTCTTAAATCATAATTTTTCTTGATAAAAATCTTAATAAAATAAATCTCAAAATAAATATCGTTATACATAATAAAAAAAAGAATATTTCTAAAAATACTATAAAAATTCATTAAAGGCCAATATAATTATTTTAAGCAAAACAATATTTATTTTAATTAAAAGTCTACTTACTTTTAGCAAAACATAATCATTTTTAAACAAATAAAAATATATTTTCTTATAGCAAAATACTATCAAATAAAAATTACGCGCCAAAACGTAAATTATTATATTTTCTTTTGTAATTCTTTAATCCATGTAATAAATAAACTTATTTTCATCGGTTCTTATTTCCTTTTTTCAAATTCTCTCTTTTATTCCAAATTTTCTTTAATTGGAATTTTCGTTAAATTTCACGGTTATTACACAGGTATCATAACTAAGTAATACAGTGGTTAGTGAGTATCGTCCCACAGAGAATTGTAACTAAAAATTACTTGTAGTAGTTGACACGTAATGCTATAGCAAAGGCACTGGTGGTAAAGCAAAATTGGATTCAGGCTCATAATAAAATAAGAATAACATAAAGAACTCTAAAATGATATTTTACGACACGCTAGGTTAACAGAAGGAAAATAGATAATAATGTCAACTAGAATTGCTTCAAGGTTGCCATGAACTCCTGCACTTGTTTTGCTCTAACTTTGCTGCAGCAATTGCTTTAGTAACTAGTTTTACCTTTTTGAATGGGTTCCTTCCAGACTACCATTCCCTATTCTTCTTGAGGTTAGTTTCATGCATTCCTACATAAATCCAACCCCAAAAACTACATATTAAGCCCTGAACCATTGGGTTATACGGGAAAACTATATATTCCTATATTGGTTGTGCATTGGTTTCTTCTACCAACCCGTAACATTCAAACTTATTCTCACTTTCATTTACCCTTCCAGTTTAAATGTCAGCTCCAGCCATCTACTATTAAAGGGCAATTAACAGTAGAAGTTTAGGAAATGCAATGACAGTTTGAATATCAAAACCAATACTATAATAGAGCCATTCATTTATTGAAAATATGATGAAAGTTCACAACAACCCATCTGCAAACCTAGCTGGAAGCTTAGCCCAGCTTCATATCCAAGTTAATTACAACCATAAAAATTAGGATAATCACAATGCAAGGAAGAAATTCAATAAAACACAAGCAGCAAAAAAAATAACAAAGCACAATGGGAGAAGAGTTCTATGGAAGGATTCCTCTTCCCCTACATCCAGCTGCTTCTTTTTGCTCCCCCTACCAATAACGTCCACCTCCCTTGCTTGATTGATTCCCAATCTAATAGTATCAGCCTCTTCTTTATGTTCCCGTCAAATGTTGGGGGTTGCTCTAGGTGTTCCCTCTTTTTTTTCTTGTACCCGTGTGTGTCTATCTCTCCTGCCTTTTTTTCTTCTTTTGCACTCTTTCCAACCTTTTATAGGCTTGAGCTGTGGTCCCGGTGAGATGGCTCTTTTTTAAATTTTTCCCCTTTTTGGTCTGCACTTCTGCCAGCCTCTTTTTCCTCTACCTTCAGTAGTTGAGACAACTTCTGTTTTGTGGCAACTAAATACTCCTCATTTCACGCTGGGTAGTGGGAGCAGTACTTGTCGTAGCAGTCCAGTGCTCAACCCACTTATACCATACAGCATCAGCTCCCAGGCATACACCCATTATCATCCGTCTAAAGAAACACCCAGCATAATTTAGTTTATTGTCCCTCTGTCCTAAGATGCACATTGGATTACTGTAGCATCATTTGTCCTGCAATGCACATTAAATTTTACAATCAAGCACTATAGGTGTTTTAATATTCAGGAGGTGTAAACACAATATTAAATCAGGGAGAATTAATGCTAATAAGTCATAATGTAGAGTAATAAACCCAAGAAAAGCTTACCATAACTCTAATGAATTAGAGTTATCACACCTTGTGCCGCAAGTATCTATATATTTCATATATTTAGCCACATTCACATCATCATTCTCTTTATCATCAATACAATATGTAATTCTGTCACTTCATCATCTCAAGCATGCATCTCATCAACATATCAAGCATGCATCTCATCAACATATTAAGTATGCATCTTATAAACATCTCATATGCAATTCATCTGGATATGTCTCATCAAGGCATCATGTAACATCCCTAATTTCGTTTCTTTTATTGATAAAAGTACATAAATATTTAATTAAGGAAATAAAATTTATTAGACAATATTTTAGATATCTAAGGAAATATAATCCTTAGAAATTCTTCACCTTATGTATATGCATAGAAAATGTTTCTAACATTAAGAGAACAAATAAAGAGGGAAAACCTAATAGGAAAAACAATTAGAAATAACATACTAAAGAGATGTAAAATTCTTGGATAAGGAAGATAAATTTTTAGAAACAAGTAAAGGTCATAAAATTTCAAGAACATTGGATTAGGGTAATTTTTCCTAATTCAAGAACTAGAGTTACTAAGTTTAAAATCTTTACCCATACATTGGGCTTTTACCTATGGACACTTCATATAGAGTTTTTGCACTTCACATAAGTTTCTAGCAAGCCCATTGGATAACCTAAGCAAGAAATAAAACATAGACTTGGACTAGGATATAGTAATTGGACCACTAGACCAAAAATTATGAAAATGTGACCAAACCCTCAAAGAAAGGTAGAATTTTATCCAAAGCAAAGAAAATGGGTAGGAATAAGCCCAAATCCAAGAGGAAAAATAAAATAAAATAAATTAGGTGATGATATAATAATGTAATAATAATAAAGATTAGGTGACATGGCATTAAGACAAAAATTTAGCAAGTGGTGTGATATCCTACATTCATAATTTTAGCAAGTGGTATGATAATACAAGGCTTTAGGACAAAACATCTATATCCTACACTCATAATTTTATCAAGTGGTATGATAATACATGGCATTAGGATAAAACATTCATATCCCACACAAATAATTTCAACCAAATAATGGAGATTCAAGGGCTAGAAATTTGCCACTTAAAAGGCAAACCAATCATACTTGATTAAGACAAAAGAAAAAGGAAATGAATCCCTAAATCAAAGGGATAATGTTCCTTATCTTAAGAACATATTATCATAATTTTCAAAATACAAATCTCCTTTTCCTATGCATATCTAGACTAAGGAAGAGGAAGACAAGAACATGAGTTGTTTGTTTTCCAAAAATTCAACCAAGTGTATCCTAATTGTGATAAGGTAGACCCATGATCATGAAAGGTGAATTATTTGATGGTCTATTTAAGCAAAACCCACCCCTATAACATTAGAATTTCGTCCAAGTGAGGGAGAGGAAAAATAGGAGCAAGATAGAGTGAGGAAAGGAGAGGAAGAAAGAAAGAAAGAGGATAGAGAAGTATAGAGGACTAAGTGCTTAAGGTAAGTTTAACAATATTTCTTTTTGAAGAAAACTTTTGAAACTTATAATATTTATATGAGATTTTGATCTTAGAACTTTGATGATTGGTCATGGATATTGCTATATCATGTTACATATTATGTATGTTTGAATACTTAGTTGGTGTAGATAGTTCTGCATAGGTATGGCTATTTTTTAACATAATAGTGTTATCTTTAAATTGACACCAAGATTACCTAAATCGGAGTTAAAGTGAGGGATTTATACTCTGCTTAGTAAGAGACGGTCAAATAGGATGAAAAGCTGTATCAAGAAAATAAAGAAATAAATGTAATATTTAAAAAAGAAGAATCTTATAAATAAAAATAATAAATCACTAGTATATGCCATAGCCATTGTTGTTGCATGAACTTCTTACCATCTTAAGTGTGAAATTTTGACTTGGAAATATTTTGATGAAACATTATGTTATGTGAGTATAATGAACATACTTGTTATTGAAATCATATTTTTGGCTATTAATGTGAAAAGGAAAGAAATAAGCACGGTCACATGGCAATCCATGTGATGCACCAGTTGGGGACGCCCTGCCAATGGTTATGATTATGTTAATGAGAAAAGAAAGAGAAAGTGTACCATGTCGGTCGAAGCGAGAAAAGTCCGTACTGGAGAGTAGAAAATACTCACCTGACGGGGGTAGCTTGATATGAGAATAAATTGATAGTCATCATATGATATTCTAAAAATAGTTATTCATGTCATACATGTCATTACTATACATAGATAAAGTACATTCATGTGACCAAAGATATTTGATGTAGTTTATACAGATGAACATGACATGATGAGCTATATTGATGATGATTTATTGTCGAACTTACTGGGATTTAATTCTCACTATATTTCCATGTCATGTTCAAAAAATTAGTTATGCAGATTTTTCTATGGCTTTGGCTTTTAGTGCACGTTGGATCAAGTTACTTTATGTTGGGCAGATTCCAGAATCAAAAAAATATTTGTGGTCGAGTTGGCTCAGATCCCGATGAAGGTGCAACCACCCGCACCTGTATCTCCGGAATTGGTCAACCAGAATAAATAAGATGTAGATATTTATGTGTTTGATATGTTGTACGTACGTTTTGATTAATGACGTGTATGTAAACTTTATATTGTATAATAATAGGAAAAAAAAGTTGTTCCAAGATGAAGTTGAATTGCAGAAGGAGAGGGAAATCAACACGGGTTAGGGCATAGGAGGATAGGGGGAAACACGGGAAAGAAAAGGAAGAAAATAAGGGGGAACTTACCTGGCCTGAAGCACGGCCGTGCTTCGGGTTGGACTCACCATTCTTCAGGGCCTGGCTCGTGTTGCACAACACGGAGAGGATGTGCGCCCAGGGCACAGCCATGTCCTATGACACGACCTGCCTATGTTTCCTGCGGGTCTTCTCTTTTTTGCTTCTTCCATTTTTAGTTTTTTTTAAACAGACCTGGAGCATGGGATAGAGCCAGGCCATTTTACTCAGCACGGCCCACCTATGCTGGGCATGGGAAATCCAAAAACTTTTGGATTTTTTAACCGTGTTAGCCAACACGGGGAGGGATTGTTGGGCTTCTCTTGGGGCACGGCCGTGTCCTGAGACACGACCTGCCCGTGTTGCTGATGGGTTTCACCAATTTTCTAGCATTTGGCCCGAGCTTGCAACATGGGCGTGGTGGAGGACATGGTTGACCCGTGTTGTTGGCTGGAACCTTTAATTCTTCGAATTTGGCCTCTGTTTTTTTTATTCTTCTTGATTGCCTTTGATTTTAATCCTTTTGTATTACCTTGGGCACATGGGAATAGACCTGAAACTCAAAAGAAAACACACATTAAACTTCTAACATAAGAAATTAGCTAAATTAAAGAAGAAAACTAAATCTTAAAGCAAGAAATTAAACAAAAAGAAATTTAAGAATTAAAGTGTGGGTTGCCTCCCACAATGCGCTTGTTTAAAGTCATTAGCTCGACTATTTTGCACTTTATTGTATTCATGGTGCCTCTAAGAAAGCTTGGGTGACTCTCTTTTCAACCGGTTGTCCCATGACAAAGTGCTTGAGGCGTTGTCCATTAACATTGAAGGATCTGGTAGCTTCACTCCATACTTCCTCTGCTTCATATGGAAAAGCTTGACTTACTTGGAATGGACCAGACCAACGGGAACGAAGCTTTCTGGGAAAAAGCTTCAGCATTGAATTAAATAGTATGACCCATTCTCCTACTTAAAATTTCCGACTCAGGATGTGCTTGTCGTGCCACTTTTTTGTTCTTTCTTTATATAACTTAGTACTATCATAAGCATCAAGTCTCAGCTCATCTAGCTCAGTCAATTGCAGGCATCTCCTTTTTCCAACAGTTGTCAAGTCACAATTAATTGTCTTGATGGCCCAATATGCCTTATGTTCAAGCTCTACTAGCAAGTGACAAGGTTTTCCATATATTAACCGAAAATGTGTGGTGCCTATCAGTGTCTTATATGCAGTTCTGTAAGTCCATAGTGCATCATCAAGCTTGAGAGACCAATCTTTTCTAGCCTTTGATACAGTCTTCTCCAAGATTTCTTTGATTTCCCTATTTGATATTTCCACTTGTCCACTTGTCTGAGGATGATAAGCTAGAGCCATTTTATGAGTGACTCCATATTTTTTCAAGAGATTCTGAAATTATTGCTCAGTGAAGTGGGAACCTCCATCACTTATCACAGCTCGGGGTACTCCAAATCTTGGGAAACTCACTCTCTTGAATAGCTTGACAACCACTCTAGCATCATTAGTGGGAGATGCCACTGCTTCTACCCACTTAGACACATAGTCCACAGCTACTAAGATATAATTATTCCCACATGAGGATGGAAAGGGGCCCATAAAGTCAATACCCCAAACATCAAATATTTCTACTTCTAAAATACTGTTTAGGGGCATCTAATTCCTCCTTGATATATTGCCGATTATTTGACACCAATCACAAGCTTTTATAAAGGTATGCACATCTGTAGTTTGAAGAATATTTCTACTTCTAAACCAGTTTGAAGAATTTTAGCTACAGTTTTCGAGGTGCTAGTATGGCCTCCACAAGGTGAATTATGGCAATGAAATATGACACTATATACCTCTTCCTCTGGAATAAAACTTTGGAAGATGCCATCTGCACACCATTTGTATAAACATGGATCATCCTAATAGTAAGACTTGATATTAGAGAAAAATTTCTTTCTCTGATGGTAGCTCAACCCTTTAGGAAAAATTCTTCATGCAAGATAGTTCACAAAATTCGCATACCAAGGAGCATCGGTATGAGTGACTGCAAGGAGTTATTCATCGGGAAAAGAATCATCTATAGGTAACTCATCTTTATCGTCTCTCATTGAATCTTGCCTAAGCCTTGAAAGATGGCCTGCAACCACATTCTCTGTTCCTTTCTTATCTCAGATCACAAGGTCAAACTCCTGCAATAGAAGGATCCATCTTATCAATCTTGGCTTGGCATCCTTCTTACTTAGCAAATATTTGATGGCAGCATGATCCGTGTATACAATAACTTTGGATCCCAACAAATATTGATGGAATTTGTCAATTGCAAACACTACTGCCAGGAGCTCCTTTGCTGTGGTAGAATAATTGACTTGGGCTTCATCCATGGTTTTGTTGGCATAGTAAATGAAATATGGCTTTTTATCTCTTCTCTGCCCAAGTACAGCTCCCATAGCATAGTCACTTGCATCACACATAATCTCGAAGGGAAGGTTCCAATCAGGAGGTTGAATGATTAGTGCAGATATTAGTGCCTCCTTCAACCTGCAAAAAACATGTAAGCAATCACTATCAAATAAGAATGGAATGTCCTTAAAGAGCAAATTAGTTAAGGGTTTAGAAATTTTGGAGATGTCTTGGATAAATCTTTTGTAGAAGCCCGCATGCCCAAGAAAACTCCTCACGTCCTTAACATTTGATGGTGGTGGCATTGTTTGAATTGTCTCAATTTTTGCTTTGTCCACCTCTATTCCTCTTTCAAAACCAAGTGTCCAAGTACTATTCCTTCCCTTACCATAAAATGGCATTTTTCCAAGTTTAGTACTAGGTTGACTTCCTCACATCTTTTTAGTACCTGTGTCAAATTACTTGAACAATTATCAAATGAGGTACCATAGACAAAAAAATCACCCATAAATAATTACATTATATCCTCAATAAAGTCCGAGAAAATAGCCATCATTCATATTTGGAAAGTGGCTGGTGCGTTGCACAATCCGAATGGCATCCTTCTATATGCAAAGGTGTCATAGGGACATGTGAACGTTGTCTTTTCTTGGTCATCTGGATGGATAGGGATATGAAAGAATCCTGAATATCCATCCAGATAAAAAAATGTGAATGTTTAGCTAGCCTTTCCAACAATTGATCAATAAAGGGCAAAGGGAAGTGATCCTTACGGGTGGCCTTATTTAATTTTCTATAATCAATACACATACGGCAACCCATAACAGCTCTAGTAGGTATTAATTCATCATTAAATTTTTAATAACAGTCATACCTCCCTTCTTAGGAACCACATGAACAGGGCTTACCCATTCACTATCTGAAATAGGATAGATAATACCTGCATCAAGTAATTTGAGCACTTCCTTCTTAACTACCTCTTTCATGTTTGGATTTATTCTCCTCTGGTGCTCCCTAGAAGGTTTATGATCATTATCATGTATAATATGATACATGCAAACAGATGGACTAATCCCTTTTATGTCATCAATGTTATACCCAATCACTTTTTTAAACTTTTTGAGAACCTCCAATAACTTATCAGTTTCTTCAGCATTCAAATCAGCATTCACAATTACTGGATATGAAGAGTTAGGGTCCAGAAATTCATACCTTAGATTGGATTGAAGGGTTTGAGTTCTACCTTAGGTGCTTTGATTTCCTCAATAGTTGTTGATTTTTTATTGTGGTCAAATTCCAGCTTTTCAGCTTTTACTTTTGAGGTGAGCATGGGACATTCATCAAGCATTTAGGCATATGCATAAGCTTCTACCTGTTCAGCACAAGAAACAGAACTATCCATAAGACAAAGCTCAAGTGGGTCAATACAACAAAAGCTAAATGCACTATCAACAATATTCAGCTCAATTACATCAACCATGCAACAAGTATCACCTAAAGATGGGCACTTCATTGCATCATTTAGATTGAACTGAATCTTTTCTTCCCCTACCTTTAAGGAAATCTTTCCATCTTTCACATTGATAATGTCACCTACGGTGTCTAGGAAAGGCCTTCCAAGAATGATGGGTATTTGGCTATCTTCCTCCATCTCTAAGACAACAAAATCAGTGGGTATGAAAATTTTACCTACCTTTAGAGGAACATCCTCTAATATACCTATCGGATGAGTAACGGATCAGTCTACCAACTGGAGGGAGATAGTAGTAGGCTTCAAATCACCCATCTAGAGCTTCTTGTTAAATGGAACAAGGTATAGAGAAGCTTCCAGGGTCCTTGAGTTTAGGAGGTAATTTATTCTGGATCAACGCACTACACTTTTCAGTTAATGCCGCTATAGCATACTCCTCAATCTTCCTCTTGTTAAAGAGGATTTCCTTCAAAAATTTAGCATAAGAAGGCATCTGAGAGACAGCTTCCAAGAATGGAATATTAATGTGCAGCTTTTTCAGCACATCAAGGAACTTTCCATATTACTTTTCTAATTTGGAATTAGCTAGTCTCTGAGGGAAAGGAATTGCTGGCTTGTATGGTTCAGGAGCCACATATTTAGGCTCTTCTTGAAATTTTAAGACCTTTACTTCTAAAAATTTATCTTCCTTACCCAAGATTTTTGCCTCTGTTTAGGAAGTTATTTCTAATATTTTTCTATTAGGTTTTTTCTCTTTACCTATTCCCTTAATGTTAGAAACATTTTCTATGCATACACATCAGTTGAAAATTTTCTAAGACTTGTCTTTTTTTCTTAGATATCGAAAAATGGTTTAATAAGTTTTATTTCCCTAATTAAATATTTATATACCATTATTAATAAAAGAAAGGAAATTAGGGATATTACAGTTAGAAAATAGTGTTTCCAATAGGATTCTTCCATAGAAATTGTCATTTACAAATATGCCATATCATTCAAAATAGAGTTTTTAGTATAATACAGAATTTCAGTCTCAGTACTGTTCATCTGCCATAAACTTCTCAATCAGGGTTATCATATATACATTCTCTTTTCCAAGGCAATCATATAGCTTTACATATCAATGCAATGTGCACAATATATTTCCTTTACCATATGATGATAAGTACATTTAGAATCATATATTCAATGAGATCAAAAATCCATTTTCAAAACCATACTCTTCTTAAACTATATGCCAGATAGTAAACAAATCAGGTAATTTAATTCATTTCAGAGACATATAAAAGTATAATAACTTGTAAACAAAACCAATTATACATTTAAAGTTTAAGAAGAGCATAGGGTAAGTCATAGAAAAAATTATCTACTCATAAGGTAAGGCTCCTGGTTGGACAACACCAAAATGCACTTTTTCATTCTAAATTTGACCAAATAGACTTCAAAAACGTATTCGGATGGTCCAAAAACTTAGAAAATAACTCCGGGAGTTTAGTCCACACTAGTCAACCGATGGCATTGTTCTTGGCCAGAAAAACTATTCACATAGGTTAGAATCACTATTTCCACCGGTCGGTGTTACTGTTCATGATACCAAAAGTTGTTAGATGACTGTGAAACTTTATATCCTATAGTTTATCTATCTCCTAAATCCATCTATATTGTCAGATTTTCAATTTGAGGTCTCTAAATAGGAGTTTTAGAGCTAACCTTTTTCTAAAATTTTATACTTCCGATCTGTGTTAATTCTACGACTGATTTGAAAAATTGTTTAGCCAAAATTGTAGTACTCTTCATCATGAATCTAGTGGTACCCTTATTTTTGTGATCGGAAGCTCGAAGGTACTCTAGATCTAGAAAGAGAAAGTAAAGAGAGAAAAAACATTATTCATTACCAAAACGCTACGCGAAGAGTTTTTTTTTCTAAACTAATAATGCAAGGACCAAATAGAAATTTTATAATTGTTAGAGGAAGTCCTTGCAAATTTTATTATTTATATTTTGACCCTTAAACTTTTAGAAAAATAAAATTTGACCTCAAAAATATTAATAAATTTTTATTTTTTTTCTTTAAAACCTTTCAATTACATCCCTACTCCTTTATTTCTTTTATTAATCCATATATAAATGAAAACTACTAAATCTTAGGGTTGTTACACCCATGAGTTCTGATTTTTTTTCGTTTCCATTTCTTTTATATATTTATTTAAAAATCCCAAAATAACTCACTCTTGATTAAATTCATTAAATTTGATTCATATATAGTAAATTATATGACATACTCTAAGCTAAATGCTTAACTATTATTTTCACAATGGTTGCATTTCTACAACTTTAATGCACCACACCAAATTCATAGAAAAAAAATTAATGATATTTTTTTTCAATTTAAATTTAATTATTATAAGGTAATATAAAATATAAAAGGATAAATTATATGTTATTTTTATATAGCTTAGTTCAAATCAATTTGTTCTTTTTCATATTTTATAAAAACTTTAGTTACACTCTTAATCCATGAATTTTCTCAACAAAACTTTCAATAAAATAAACCACATCAAAATGTATATTAGACATATTAAAACAAATAATACTCATTAAAGTAAAACAAAATTTATTTAGGGCCAACATAATTACTTTAAGAAAAAAAATTGTTTAAAACAAAAATATAGTTGTTTATAGCAAAACATAGCCGTTTGAAAATTAAGATATTACACCACACCTTCACAATTGTTGCAACCCTTAGTTATCTATGGCCAATGACAAAAAATACATCTAGATTAACAAGTCACTTAATCAACTACTCTTATTTATGCCGACACACCATTTCCAAGAAAGTCAATTACTTCACAAATTAGAATAAATGTACAAACGAGAAACTATAATTGTCGACAAATACAATTTAATACAAATAAAAATTCCCACTATCCATAATCTTTAAAGAGAAAGAACAAAACTATAGACCTATACCAATTTAATAACTTTGTAAAATTTCATTTATACAAAACATACCACATAAAAATAGACTAAATTAAATTAATCAAATTGCTCACGTAAGTTGGAAAGATTCTATATTAGAACCATAATTTATTATCAAGTGCACAACAAAGGAGGGTAATCACAATTTGTTAGGAAAAAGCCTATAATTTAGCATTCATGGTGTACCAATACTGGCCTTTATTGCTGCTACCAAACAGTGTTTCTAAAATATATTCCTACCTAAAGAAACAATTTATGAAAAACTTTCATAACCCAATAAAATCATAACATGATTTAATCCTTTAACATTTTATCATTCAAACTCACATTCAAAATCAATAAAAATTTCCAAAGCACAGTTTCGGAAAAAATTCTATTTGGTTGCAAAGGTGCAAAACAAATAGATTTATTACATTCATTCAAATACATATTCAAATTCATATTCCTATAAAATCCGTATTACATTTTTAGAAACGAAAAGATATTGGCTATAGTAACATCCATAATTTTTCCCTTTATTAATAAGGCACATAAAATATTTAATTATGGGAACAAGAGAAGAATAAAGTCTTATTAAGCAATTTTTGATATATAGTAATAGAATATAAGTCTTAGAAATTCTCAACCTTATGTGTAGGCATAGGGAATTTTCTAAAATTAAGGGAGGAGAACCTAAGAGGAAAACAATTAGAAATAATGGCTAGTGAGGGGCAAAATTCTTGGGCAAGGAAAGAAATTTTTAAAATTTGAGTGGAGGTTTTAGAATTTCAAGAAGTTGGATTATGGAAATTTTTTCTAATTTAAGAACTAAATTCCCTAAGTTTGACACCTCATCTAAGACTTTTCCGCATCATAGGAGTTGTTGGTAAATTACATGGATAGCCCAATAAAGAGTCATGATATAGGCTTAGACGAGGATGAAGAGGATGGACCAATAACCCAAACCATGTGAAGGTAAGCAAGCCCTCCACTCTTGGTTGGAGATTTCGGCCTAAGCAAGAAAGGAATGAGAGGAAGACCATGCGCAAGGGAGAAAATGGAGCCCAAATCCAAGAGGAAAAAGGAGAGTCACATGGTGTAATAGTAGTATAATAGTAACAAAGATTACCCATCATGAGATGAACAATAAGCAAGATTTTGGTGAGTCCTACAAGTTAGGAAAATTTATTAAAGGAGTGCTCCATAAGAAAACTAATGGTCACATGGATTTTTGAAGCAAAATATCCACTCAATCACCATGAATTTTGGCCAGCAAAAGAGGAGAAAGAGGCTGAAAAAAAAAATTGATTATGAATAGTGCCATAATCATGCCTCATTGAGTAAGCCATAAGTAGAATAAAGTAATCCTATGTTTTAAGGAGAATTTTGTCACTTTTCTTAAGCTCATCTCATCACAAAAATGCAAGCAAATCTACCTTACTTTGAGGTACATAATTTCGGCCAAGGGAGAGGGAGTGAAGGTCAGGGTTTTGCACACTACAAGAAGAAACCATAATGAGCCATCATGATGATTTAATGGAGTGCCCCACAAGTAAAGCAAATGACACCTACTTTGAGTGCTCCATAAGAAAAGAAATTGACCTCATAATTAGAAACCTTTGACCACCTAAATTTTTAAAGTCTTTGGCCATTTTATTAGGGGAAATTTTGGCCAAGTAGAGCAAAGGAGAAGGTAGAAGCAAGAAGGGGGAAAAGGAGGAGAAGAGGTGAGGGGAGTGTAGGAAAAACCAAGAGCATAAGGTAAGACAGTAGACTCTCAACCTAATCCTTTCTTTCTCTTCATCACTATGGCTAAGAAACTTACTCTTCTCTTCCCATATATGCTGCTGGAATAGTAAGGGGAAAGGAAACCTCGCCACACTAAAGAGGAAAGCAAGAACAAAGAGCTAACTAAGTAAGCCTAAGAAGATTTGTAGGTAGGTTTAACAATATCTCTTTTTGAAGAAAAGCTTTGAAATTTGTAATATTTGATACTGTGATTGGCCATGGATGTCTCTATATCTTGCTACATGTAAATCTTGCATGTGATGGATGTATGCTTGCTTAGGTTAGTTTGAATTTTTGTATGGTTCTTGGCTATGGGTGGCAAAAAATCCTAGGGCTGTTATAATGCCTATTTTAATTGATTTGGTTGTGGTAAAAATGATGGAAGAAGGCTATGTTGGATAAATTGAGTGAGGACTCAAGATCTAGGAAAAACGTTGGGAAAATTTCAGGTTAGAACATTCTTGATGTTGCTTGAGTAGATTTTTTTTTGGAAGAAGTGGATGATGGAATATGTTATAATAAGTAAGAGTTATAGCTAAAACATTAGAGATTATTGATTTGAGTAATCATACTTTTGGAGATTAATAACGCCTAACCAAGATTTCAAGAAGATAATAAGATAGGCTAATGAAGTAAAAAGGGATGGAATCCAGGATAGTGGAGAAGATAGCTTTTGTGTTTGAATTTCTGGGAAGAATATGCAAGGAACTAAAAGAAACGATTAACATGAAAAATGTAGATGTCTTATGGAGTTTTGGACACTGGAATAATCTAATTTGGAGTTAATATGAGCTAGATATGGCTCAAAGATTAAGCAAAGATCATAACCCAATCGAGGTAAAACAAAAGTGAATTTAAGGATCGATAACACCTAGATTTCGTAGGTTTTAGTGTAACAACTTTTTTTTTTAAATTTATTATTATACAATATAAAGTTCACATACACATCATTAATCAAAACGTACGTACAACATTTTAAACACATAAATATCTACATATTATTTATTCTCGTTGACCAATTCCAGGGATTCGGGTGCAGGTGGTTGCACCTTCACCGAGATCTATGCCAACTCGCCCACAAACATTTTATTTAGGATCCGCCTATCATCGAATAACTCAATCCAACGTGCCCTAAAAGTCAGAGCTATAGAAAAATCTGTATAACTAATTTTTTGAACATGACATGAAAATATAGTGAGAATTCAATCCCAGTAAGTTCAACAATAAATCATTATCAATATAGCTCATCACGTCATGTTCAGCTATATAAACTATAGTAAATAACTTTGATCACATGAATGCACTATATCTATGCACATGAGAATCGTATAGTAATGGCATGTATGACAGGATTAATTATTTTTAGAATATCATATGATGACTATCAATTTATTCTCATATCAAGCTACCCCGGTCAGGGTGAGTATTTTCTACTCTCCGGTACAGGCTTTTCTCGCTCCGTCCGACATGGCCCACTTTCTCTTTCTTTTCTCATTAACATGATCATAACCGTTGGTACAGCGTCCCCTACTGGTGCACCACACAGATTGCCATGTGATCGTGCTCATTTCTTTTCTTTTCACAATGATAGCCAAAAATATGTTTTCAATAACAAGTATGTTCATCAAAATATAACTATTACCAAAAATCATTCTTAATCATGCCATGAACATAACCATTTTAAATATCACTTTATAAAATATTTCCATGTCAAAATTTCACAATTAAGATGGTAAGAAGTTCATACAATGGCAATGGCTCTGGCTATACTAGTCATTTATTATTTTCATTTATAAGATTCATCTTCTTTTTTAAATATTAATTTTATTTCTTTATTTTCTTGATGCAGGTTTTCATCCTATCTAACATTCTCTTACTAATTAGAGCATAACTCCCTCAATTTAACTCCGATGTAGGTGATCTTGGTGTCAATTTCAAGATAGAACAATTATCTAAAACTATTATGTTGAACAGTGTAGCCAAATATTAAGAAATCAAGGTGATATTACTCCTTCAATGTATAGGTTATTTCTTCTCGGATAGGTTCTGACCTCTGCCGACAAATCGATCCATATCTCCCTCATAAAAATTCCAAATTAAGTGATTCTAGTGGCTAAACATCCGTGACACATATATATATAATTCATATGTTAACCAATTATTTTAATTCCTTATATAATGTTCCCAAAAATTAAAACACCGAAGCTGTCCTAACATACTCTTCCCTGATTAACCATTTTCTGACATTTGTTTACTAATCGGAACATATCTACCTCATATGAACTCTAAATGGAATGATTTCATTGGCTAAAACTCTGTGACACATATATCTATAATTCATATGTTAACCATTGATTTTAATTCCTTATAGAATGTTCCCAGAAATTAAAACACCGAAGCTATCCTAACATATTCTTCCCTAATTAACCATTTTCTGACCTTTGTTTACTAATCAGACCATATCTACCTCATATGAACTCTAAATTGAATGATTCTAGTGGCTAAAAATCCGTGAGACATAAATCTACATTTGTTATGTACATTGCAAGAAATCATTCCCGCCATTCTCCCTTCCAGTGAACCCCACGTGTTTGCCGAAGCAGTGGGGAAGAAAATCGAAGTACACTTGTTGCTTCGACTTCATTCATACACTTGTCAGCTCAGTTAGCGAAGGCAAGGTGTGAAATGTTGTCTCCACTGCTCGTGAAACGGAGGAGACTCAGTCAGTATAAGGAATGTTTCTCAGGTACGGGCGGCAAAAGCAGAATCTGCCTTTGGGCTAGCTCGGCTAGCGCTATCCTTCGCTTGCTAAAATGTTGACGTGAATATGCTTGCTGGTTGTGATATGTTCCCTACTATTGAAGACCTTTACTTTTTTCGAATTTGCCTTTTTTTTAGGAATTCCTCATACTCCTATCCAAGACAGCTTACCACACCCCACCCTATAAACTAGTTGGGGGGCTGTTCGCCTTTTTAATCAAACAAAGTCAGTATAAGTAGTAGGGGCTTCATAGAGACTTTCATTCTAAAGGAAACCGAAGAACCAACCTTTAGTCAATAGGAGCCCTACTTCCCTCTTTGCGACCTCATCAATTCAAACCATTTGTCTAGATTCCCTATAGAATGTTCCTAGAAATTAAAACACAGAAGCTTAAAATTATGCCACCCATAGCCATACCCAAGCAGAACTATCTACACCAACTTAAGTATTCAAACATACATAATATGTAACATGATATAGCAACATCCATGACCAATCATCAAAGTTCTAAGATCAAAATCCCATATAAATATTACAAGTTTCAAAACTTTTCTTCAAAAAGAAATATTGTTAAACTTACCTGGAGCACTTAGTCCCCTAGACTTCTCCTTCCTCTTTCTTCATTTCTTCCTCTCCTTTCCTCACTCTACCTTGCTTCTATTTTTCCTTTCCCTCACTTGGACGAAATTATAATGTTGTAAGGGTGGGTTTTCATATATAGACTTCCAAATAATTCACCTTTCATGATTATGGGTCTACCTTATCACAATTAGGTTACACTTGGTTGAATTTTTGGAAAACAAACAACTTATGTTCTTGTCTTCCTCTTCCTTAGTCAAGATATGCATAGGAAAAGGAGATTTGTATTTTGAAAATTATGATAATATGTTCTTAAGATATGGGACAAGGTCCCTTTGATTTAGGGATTCATTTACTTTTTCTTTTGTCTTAATCAATTATGATAGGTTTGGCTTTTTAAGTGGCAAATTTCTAGCCCTTCAATCTCCATTATTTGGTTGAAATTATTTGTGTGGGATAGAAATATTTTGTCCTAATGCTATGTATTATCATACCACTTGCTAAAATTATGAGTATAGGATATAGATGTTTTGTCCTAAATCCTTGTATTATCATACCACTTGCTAAATTTTTATCTTAATGCCATGTCACCTAATCTTGATTACACCATTATTTCATCAGTTTAATTTTTTTTTCCTCTTGGGTTTGGGCTCATTCTTGCCCATTTTCTTTACTTTGGTTAAAATTCTACCTTTCATAATGGGCTTGGTCACATTTTCATGATTTTTGAGCTACCGGTCCAATTTCTATATCCTAGTCCAAGTCTATGTTTTATTTCTTCATTGGGCTATCCTATTGGCTTGCTAAAAATTTATGTGAAGTAGAAAAACTCTATATGAAGTGTCCATAGGTGAAAGCCCAATTTATGGGAGGAGATACTAAACTTAGTAAATTTTGCTCTTAAATTAAGAAAAATTACCCTAATCCGATCTTCTTGAAATTTTAAGACATTTACTTACTTCACAAAAATTTATCTTCTTTACCTAAGAATTTCACCTTTCTTTAGAATGTTTATTTCTAATATTTCCTCTTAGGTTTTCTTTCTTTACCTATTCCATTAATATTAGAACATTTCTATACAAATACGTAAGGTGAAGAATTTCTAAGAATTATATTTCCTTAGATATCTAAAAATTGTCTAATAAATTTTATTTCCTTAATTAAATATTTATGTACCTTTATCAATAGAAGAAATGAAATTATGGATGTTACATTGAATATTTTTGTACTTTTATTAGTACATGAAACGAAATTAGGGATGTTACATTTAGTCAAAATGATTAATAAGAAAGTTTTATCTTTCTGTCTTAGATTTCCATATGCTCTAGAATCACTTAATTTTGAGTCCAAATGAAAGAGATATGAACCAAACAGTGGAGAAAGGCCTGATCCCTGAAATCCAGAATCTCTTTTGGACCTTAAAACTTGAATGGCTGGAAAATTTAATAAAAAAAAGAGTACTAAAATTTTAAGGAACTAATAGATAAAAGGCATATGAAGATATATATGTGTGTGCGCTTTCAAATAAAAAGGTGTCAAAAAGAATTTTTAGAGGTAAGAATTTAAGGGCACATGTTGAAGAATAATTAAAGTAAGATTTATTTAAGGAGAAAAGAATAGGTTAGAGGCCAAGAATAGAAGAAAATAAAGAGATAAATAAAATTAAGAAAGAAGAAGAATCTTTATAAGTAAAAAATGAAAGAAGATTTTATAAGTCTTAATTTAAGCCTTAGTCATTACCATTGCATGAATTCTTCACCATGCTAAGTGTGTGATTTTGATAAAATATTTTATAAAACGATATTTGAAAATTATTATGTTTTTCGAAGTGCAATTCATGGAATGGTTATATTTTATAAATGATATTTGAAATTACTATCCTTTGATGAATTTTTGGCATATGGGCATATTGGGCATATTTGAAAATCATATCTTGGCTATTAAAAGAAAAGAAAAGAAAAGAAAAATGCCATATGGCTTTCTGTTACGGTGCACCAAATAAAGGACGTCCTATTCACAAATATATGAGATCTTGCCTACCAGGACGTAGTGTTGGCCCAATTAGATGTTGCCATGCCTAACGGGCCGATTAGAGGTAAGAAGAGCGAGAAAAGGACACTCACCTTAACTGAGAAAGAAAAGATATGATGACAATAGTTAATAGCCATTATATGATGAAGTTGTGAATTTTTCATGCTATGACCCTTTTTAATAGTTGATCTTGCCCTTCATATATGAAATGATTATACATGCCCACGATATTCTGAAAATAATTACTTATGCCATACATATCATTGATGCATGGTTTTTCATGTGCATAGATAAAGTGTATTCATGTGGCCTAAGCAAAATTGCTATAGCTTATACAACTAAACATGGCAAGATGAGCTATATTGATGATGATTATGATTTATTGATGAACCTACTGGGATATAAATCTCACTATATTTCTATATCATGTTCAAAAAAGTAAATATGTAGAATTTTACTATGACTCTGGTTTTTAGCATGCTTTGGATCGAGTTATTCTATTTTAGATAAATCTTAATAATTAATAAAATGTATGTGGTCGAGTTGGTTGAGATTCCGATAGAGGTGCCATCACCCGCACCCGTGTCCCCGAACGAGGCCAACACGAATTATTAGGGCATAGGCATGTATATTGTAATATCCCCTAATTTTTTAAATAATAATATTTTGCTATAAACAAATATATTTTTAAATGAAACGATTTCTGTTGTGCCTAAAATAATTATATTTTTCTCTAATAAATTTTTGTTTTCTTTTAATAAAATATCTTTATGCATAATAAAGGAAAGAATATTTCTAAAAATAAAACAAAAAATTATTAGAGGCAAATATAATTATGTTAGGCACAACAAAAATCATTTTATTTAAAAATATATTTGTTTATAGTAAAACATTATTATATAAAAAAATTATGGGATATTACATTCTTTCTCCTTAAGAAATTTGGGTCCCGAATTTCAAACCATCCTATCATATTTAAGAAATGAAGTCAAGGCATAATTCGGAGTTACCAACCATATTACTCAAATAATTGGAGATATTTTTTTTTATATCATATTTACTTTCTAAGAAATCTCTTCACTTGTGTGATTTTATCATATAAACTTAACTATAGGGATTTCCTTCAACCATAAGTTCTTCACTTTTTGATCAATAATAAACATTGGGTTTTCTTCATGATTAAGTCAAATTCTTGTCCAATTGAATTTCTTAGAATTATATAACATGAGAAGAATCTGATAGGTACTTCCTTAATATTAATGCAAGAAAGACAATACTAACATTACTTAATCCTGATAGCAAAGCTAGGCGATATATACTATGCATACTTTATCCAAAATTTCAAAAGAGGCTATACACTAGAGCTTAACTTTTTCTTTCTTTCCAAACCTCATTACCTCTTTCATGGGTGAGTCCTTCAAGAAAATTTGATCACCAACTGATAATTTCTAGTGCTCAACATTCATGGTCCTTATAGACTTTTAGCCTGTATTGAATTTCTTGTATATATTTTTTTCTAATCAATTTCACTTTATTAACGACATCTTACCATAAGTCTGACTCCACTGAGTCATCTAAAAGAAAGTTTGTAACACCTCTTACATAAGACTTTAAGTCATCCAATGACACTTTATTATAGGCAAATTCTACTAAGGGATCTTCCTCCAAACTCGAAGACATATGCTTGAATCATGCTCTCTAAATTAACGTCATAAATTTAAGTTAGTCATATTCTATCTATTGTATGTTATTCCAAATTAGATTCCAAAAGTTTAACTTTACTTAACTCACTCACATATCAAGAGACCTATGATGTTTCATGTAAAACCTTAAATGGTGCCATTTATATGTTGGCCTAATAATTACTGATAGGGGCAAGTTCAACTAAGGATAAATGATTTTCTCCAAAATTTAACCAAAATTATATAAAGATACCTAAAGCACAACTTCTAATGTATAAACACATCATTTAAATTTACTATCAGCTATACTATAATCTAGATAAGATCCTAAGCTTCCTGATTAGCTCTCTTGAAATAAAATATTCAATTCTTACTTGCTGACATACCAACAACAAAAAATATTTCGCTTGTATCTTCTTTTTACCATTATACTAGTACAATTCTTTCATATCTTAGTATATCCTTATTGCCTCGGGTTATCCATATTCACAATCTATAGCTTCTTCTGAAATATCCTTTCTCAACAATTATTCACACGTGAATTTTCAATCTCAACATAATTCACATCTTAGATACTAGACTTAACTTAACATGGTATAACCTTTAACATAAATATCTTAATCTCTTTACATTATCTTCGAACATGGTTCTCAAATTATTCTCCTTTCCCTTCTCAACCACATTAGGTAAACTTTGGTGTTCTTTATACCTTAATACTCAATCAGTATATATTGTAAACTCATTATTCTTTCTAATTTGCACATAATCTGTCAACTTACATAGTTATACATACTTGATATAAAGATTTTTTTTTAAATGAGTTCTTTGTTAGATAAATTCTTTTAAAATCTCCATACTTTAACCTACTAACCACTTGGACACCATAATAACTAAGTTTCAAAGAAAAGAAATTAACTTTTATTGTAATGAGGGAAAAGAACTTTACATTTAATGCCAAACATTAATAAGGGAGAATGCAGTAGAATAGATGAAAAACATAATAAAAAATGGTGCCAAAATAGAAAGTCAAAATTTTGGACAAAACATTGAAAGAAAATTAAATTCGGTGGTCATCATTCTTGAAAATATATAATAAAAAAATCTAGTTATTTCAGCAAAAATCAGTGGCCGCAAATTTTGAATATCTATGCCAAAATCTACTTTAAAGCTATTGGTATTCGGTGGAAAAGAAACATTTCAGAGCTTATAAAAGTCTATAAAAAACAAAGAATACATAGTTAACTGGTAAGATGTAGTTGATTGCTTCAAAATAGATGTAATCAATCAATTGTAGAATAAACTAGTCCAAATTAAAAATTCTCAAAATAGCTAGTCGACTAGTAAGAACATTGAAAAAAAATAAACCATTTAATTGTCCTCTTCAACAACTAACTTATTTGCATTTTCACTCTTTTTTTACAATTACACCTATCACCTACTGTAACGCCCCAAATTTACGAGCAGGTGAAACATATATTTTTTATTTTCTGCAATTAGATATTTTTCATAAGATGCATAACACTATTCTTTGTCATAGAAATAGATACATATAGGTTTTCTCGTGTATATACATTATACATACCAAGTTATAAATGTCAAAATAACAACAAAAGCAGGGATCCTGCTTGTAGCATTCAAAGCACACTCTAGAATACAAACACAGTATAATTCAAAACTATGAGTCTTGAAAACAACGTAGACTCACTTAGAGAATATGTCACCTAACTGATCACCTATCTGTAGAATCAGACTCTATATTCTTATTTGAAAAATATGGAAATATCATGTAGTGATTTTAACAACTCAGTGAGCAGATAATACCTCTTATGACCTCTTAAGTCAGCATATGGATGTACTCATGTTTTAAAGAAAATATAATTCAGAAGTACATCCATATAGGACCAGTATTTCAAATATTTTCAAATAAAAGGATATTCAGATATTCAAACCATATTCAGCACGGTATGATCATTAAACAAATGTTGTTATGTTCAGCTATATAAACTATAGTAAAATAATAAACTTTTGAGATAAAGTTATAAACTTTTAAAATGACCTGCCTCATTCGGCGATCAGGTCAACCCAATTTAAAATGACATGTCTCATTCAGTTATCTGGTCAACCCACACACTCATTTTCTATACGCATAGTGACCGATCGACTACAGTCACAATAGCAATTAGGGAATGTGAGTCCATCACCCATCTGCCTCCTCACATTACGATTGTCACCCAGTTGGAGCGGCTCTCTCTCGACTCACTCAAGCTAATAGAGCGTCCCCTATTCGGTACCATTACAAGCCATACAACCTATTGATATTCATCTATATATATAAATACATATATATAAATGCATATTCATCAAATGCAATATATAATTATCAAGCAACTCGTTATGAGCTTTACGTTTGTCATTCAATCATAATCAATAACTTTATAGTTTTACAAATCAATGCTTCATACACATAATATTCACTTTGCCAAATAATAATAAATACCTTTAGAATCACATATACATGCTCTTTCTCGAGGCAATCATATAGCTTTATAAATCAATATCACGTGCATAAATATTCATTTTAGCATTTAATGAGAAATACATGTGAAATCAAATCTACCATGAGTTTAGAAATCTATTTCTCAAAACTATACTCTTCTTGAACTATAATCAAAATTGTAAGCAATTTAGATAATTTTAATGCATTTTAGAAACATATAAAAGTATAAATATATTATAAACATAATCAAATATACGTTTAAAGATCAAGAAGATTATAGGGCAAGTCATAGAAAGAATTATTCACTCACAAGGTAAGGGCTTCAGATTGGATAGCCCCAAAATAAACTTTTCTAATCCACATTTGATTAAACAGACTTCAAAAACGTGTCCAGAGGGTCCAAAAATCAAGGAAATGACTCCAAGAACTTGGTCACTATTTATGGTCGAAAAACACTATTCACCGCCGAAAAACATTATTCACCAAGAACAAAAAGTTGTCAGATAGCTGAAAAATTTCATATCTTAAGGGTTTATCTAGCTCCTGAATCCCTCTACAGTGTCAAATTTCCAATTTGAGGTCTCTAAGTAAGAGTTTTAGAGTTTATCTTAAGGGTGATTCTACGATTGATTTGAGAAATTGTTCGATCAAAACTATAGTATTCTTCGTTCTGAATCCAGTGTTACCCTTAGTTTTGAGATCAGAAGCCAATAGATACTCCTAGAGAGAAAATATAGAGATACTACTCATTCTCTTTCTCTGCATTTTACGTTTCAGTTTCCGTCTCCCCCTCTCCCTTTTCTTTATTCTTTATAATTATTATTATTATCACTATTTAATAATTAATTAATAGAATTTTATTTTTTATATATTCATATAAATACCATTTTTCATCCTAAAACATTTCAAAAATTTCTAAAAATTTACATTCTCATAAACCTTTAGTTAAACTCTTAAATCATGATTTTCCTTTATAAAAATCTTAATAAAACAAATCACAAAATAAATATCTTTATACATAATAAAAGAAAGAATATTTCTAAAAATACAGCAAAAATTTATTAAAGGCCAATATAATTATTTTAAGCAAAAAAATAATTACTTTAATTAAAAGTATACTTGCTTTTAGTTGAATATAATCATTTTTAAACAAATAAAAATATATTTGTTTATAACAAAATATTATTATTTATAAAAAAAATTAAGGGATGTTACACCTACAACTTTCTTACAAGAATCAAGACATCAATGCTTCATCAAGGACAATAAGGAAAAGACAAATTTCTGGTGATATCTTAACTTTATTCTCTTTATGTGCTTAATATGAACCACGATCACAACTACTGTACATATACATGCTTGCTGTCATTTTTGAAATTTTTCACCTTCAATTTAGCTAATATCCACCAATCATTCACATAATTGTCTAATTATGTCCGGCCTATTCGCATAGCTATTGTAAGTATGTCCTTTTCTGAGTTCTATAAATGCTCACGTTAGTATCTTTACCTTCATACTCAAAGTTAGGGTATGTATAGCTATGGAGGGAATCGCATTCCATCAGTTTCAAAATATTTGTGTCTTTTGTGGTTCTAGTCTTGGAAAAAGATGGAGAGTATGTGAAAGCTACACAAAACTTAGGTATGGTGCTGACCAGAAGAAAAATTCATTTAGTGAATAGTAGAGGTAATCGTGGGTTAATGGAGTGTGTGTCTACAGCTGCACATGTAAGAGGATGTCAAATTCTAGGTATTATTTCTACAGCTCTAGCTGCATCCAACATCATAGGGAAGACAATTGGGGAAGAATTTAGGGTAACTTCCATGCATGAGCGCATGACTAGAATGATGAGCAATGTTGATGCCTTTATTGTCTTACCAGGGGATTTTGGTACTTTAAAAGAGATTTTCCAAATAGTTTCTTGGGCACCACTGAATATGCATTACAAACCGATATGTTTGTTAAATGTTAATCACTTTTTTGATGGTCTGTTGTCTTTTTTAGATCAAACTGTGGAATAAAGGTTTATCCCACACTCAGCACGACGAATTCTCATCTCAGCTTCAAATGCTGAGGAGTTGATTGATATTTTATAGGCATTTATTTATGTACCTGATCCAACTATGGCTTAAATAGAATGGACGACAAACAACTCCAGGAAGCGAAAATTGTTTTTGGATCTTCATCTTTAAATATAGTAAACGTAGCCATTGCTATATTAATTTTACTTTCTTAGGGTCTACTTAGATACTATCTTTTCCAACCATACTCCCTTAGAGTTGGTAAAACTATCTTTAAATTTTGTTTATGGTCCTCTGTACACTCGAAACATATTAGTATTTTGTTAATAAAGATAATAATAAATTTATCCAAGAGTAGTTTAAATACTCTATTCATTAAGTCCATGAATACAGTTGGGGCATTTGTCAAACTAAATGACATCAACAAGAACTTATAATGCCCATAATGATTCCTAAAAGAAATTTTTCAAATATCATCTTCCCTTATCCTCAATTAATTATACTCATATCTCAAATCAAGTTTTGAAAAAAAATATTGAGCACCTTGTAACTGGTCAAACGGATTATCTATACGAGGTCATGGGTTTTTATTCCACACTATCACCTTATTCAATTGTCTATAATCTCTGCATAGTCATAATGATCCATCTTTCTTTTTCACAAATAGGTTTAGAGCACTTCAAGGAGAGTACTAGGGCGTAAAAATCCTTTGTCTAACAAATCTTGTAACTAATTTTTCAACTCCTAAAGTTCATTCATTATCATTCTATATAGGGATATAGATACTAATTAGGTTTTAAGAAGTAAATCAATACCAAATTCTATTTTTCGTTTCGAGGTAATCCTAGCAATTCCTCAGAAATTACATCAGAAAATTCTTTAACCACTGCAACTTGATTTACACTAGCATACTTTATATCAACATCTCTCACCACTGCCAAATATCCTTGGCACCTTTTTGTAATCACTTATGGGATGCTAAAGCTGAAATTAGATTTTTGGATACCTCACTACAGTCTCCTTGTATCAAGAAAGAAGATTCTACATGAATATTGAATTTACTCATCTTCATTGACATTCTAAAATGACCTGACATGTTTCCAACCAATCCATTTCTAATATCACATCAAAGTCTACCATATCTAGAAATTCAGATAAAACAGATATTATATTCAGAAATAATCATATTTGGCATTTGTCTCAATTCTTTAAATTTTTGGGACACTTATCCCTTTCACTTTCAAGTAGTAATTGACCCATAGATACCTCTTAAGATGTCACAATATTCAATCAACTTTATACTAGAAAATTTAATAACTTGGAATAGAAAAAAATTGAAACCCTATAGAATCCCTCAACAGCACCTAAAGTATAAATATGTCCAGCTCATACCCATAGTAAAGGTCCTACTAAAGAATCCTTTGCTCTGACAGCCACAGGAAAACCTAATGCTCTGATACCAACTTGTAACGCTCCCAATTTACTGGCACGTGAAACAAACATTTTTTTTTCACCTCAATCATATTTTTACCATAATATGCATAGTACTATTTTTTGTCATGGAAATATATACATATAGGTTCTTTCATGTATACACATTATACAAACCAAGTTATAAATGTCAAAGTAACAATAGAAGCAGGGATCCTTCCTGTGGCATTCAGAACACACTCTAGAATACAAACAAAGTATAATTCAAAACTGTGAGCCTTGAAAGCAACGTAGACTCACCCAGAGAATTTGTCACCTAATTGATCAACTATCTACAGGATTAGACTCTATATTCTTATATGAAAAATGTGAAAATATCATATAGTGAGTTTGACAACTCAGTGAGCAAATAATACATCCTATGACCTCTTAGGTTAGCATATGGATGTACTCATGTTTTAAAATTTGTCACATAGAAAATACAATTCAGAAGTACATCCATATGGGATCCGTATTTCAAATATTTTCAAATACAAGGATATTCTGATATCCAAAACCATATTCAACACAGTATGATCATTAAAAAAATGTTGTTATCCTTAACTGTAAAAACTATAGTAAAATATTAAACTTTTGAGATAAAGTTATAACTTTTAATACGTCTGCCTCACTCGGTGATCTAGCACACTCAATTTAAAATGACCTGCCTCACTCGACGATCCAGTCAACCCACACACTCAATTCACTCATTTGCTATACGCATGGTGACCGATCGACTACAATCACAATAGTGATTAGGGAACATAAGTTCATCACCCATCTGCCTCCTCATATTATTATTGTCACACAGCTGGAGTAGCCCTCCCTTGGCTCACTCAGGCTAATAGGACGTCCCTTATTCGGTACCATCACAAGCCATACAACTCGTCGATATTCATCCATACATATAAATACATATATATATATATATATATATATATATATATATGCATATTCATCAAATGCATTGTATAATTATCAAGCAACTTGCCATGAGCTTTACACTTGCCATTCAATCATAATCAACAACTTTATAGTTTTACAAATCAATGCCACATGCACATAATATTCACTTTATCAAATAATGATAAATGCATTTAGAACCACATATTCAATGAGTTTCAAAATCTATTTGCAAAATCATACTCTTCTTGAATAGTGTAAGTAGTAACCTCCATTTTTCTCTCTAGATCTGGAGTGCCTATTGGCTTACGATCTCAAAACCAAGGGTACCACTGGATTCAAGATGGAGAATACTACGATTTTAACAAAACAATTTTTCAAATAAATCACAGAATTGCCGCAGATCAGAAGTAGAAAATCTTAAAAAAAGGTAAACTCTGAAACTCTCACTTAGAGACCTTAAATTGAAAATCTGACACCGTAGATGGATTCAGGAGCTAGATAAACCTTAGGATATGAATTTTTTTCGGCCATCTGACAACTTTTTGTGCATCGTGAACAGTAAATTCGCATGGGTATGACTAGTGTTTTTCGACGGTGAACAGTGACCAGCATTGACCAAGCTCCCGGAGTCATTTCTTAGGTTTTTGGATCCTCCGAACTCGTTTTTGAGATCCATTTGATCAGATTTGGCTAGGAAATATACATTTGGGGCTGTCCAACCTGGAGCCCTGAATTGTGAGTAAATAATTCTTTCTATGACTTGCCTTATACTCTTCTTAATCTTTAAATGTGTATTTGATTATGTTTATAAGATATTTACAATTTTATATGTTTCTGAAATGTGTTAAAATATCTAATTTGCTTACGAACTAGCACATAGTTCAAGAAAAGTATGCTTTTGCAAATAGATTTTGAAACTCATTCAATATGTGATTCTAAATGTATTTATCATTATTTGATAAAGTGAATATTATGTTCATGAGGCATTGATTTGTAAAACTATAAATTTGTTGATTATCATCGAATTGAAAACGTAAAGCTCATGGCAAGTTGCTTGATAATTATACAATGCATTTATATATATATATATATATATATATATATATATATATATATGTGTGTGTGTGTGTGTGTGTGTGTGTGTGTATGTATTTATATGTATGGATGAATATCGACGGGTTATATGGCTTGTGACGGTACCGAATAGGGGACGCCCTATTAGCCTAAGTGAGCCGAGGGAGGGCCGCTCTAACGGGGTGATAGTGGTAATGTGAGGAGGCAGATGGGTAATAAACTCACATCCCCTGATCACTATTGTGACTGTAGTCAATCGATCACTATGCGTATAACAAATGAGTGAACTGAGTGTGTGGATTGACCAGATCGCCAAGTGAGGTAGGTCATTTTAAATTGAGTGTGCTAGATTGCCGAGTGAGGCAGGCATATTAAAAGTTATAACTTTATCTCAAAAGCTTAATATTTTATTATAGTTTATACATCTGAGCATAAAAATATTTGTTTAATGATCATTTTGTACTGAATATGGTTTTAGATATCTGAATATCCTTTTATTTGAAAATATTTGAAATATGGGTCCCATATGGATGTACTTCTGAATTGTATTTTCTATGTGACAGATTTTAAAATATGAGTACATCCATATGTTGAACTAAGAGGTCATAGAGGTATTATCTGCTCACTGAGTTGTCAAACTCACTACACGATATTTCCACATGT
Source organism: Gleditsia sinensis (assembly GCA_037074535.1). Classification (NCBI taxonomy): domain Eukaryota; kingdom Viridiplantae; phylum Streptophyta; class Magnoliopsida; order Fabales; family Fabaceae; genus Gleditsia; species Gleditsia sinensis. Next base: position 27,428,561 of record CM073466.1, read on the forward strand.
TTCATATAAGAATACAGAGTATGATCCTGCAGATAGGTGATCAGTTAGGTGACATATTCTCTGGGTGAGTCTACGTTGCTTTTAAGTCTCAGTTTTGAATTATATTGTGTTTGTATTCTAGAGTGTACTCTAAACGCCATAGGCAGGATCTCTGCTTCTGTTGTTTCTTTAACATTTATAACTTGGTTTGTATAATATGTATACATGAAAAAACATATATGTATCTATTTCTATGACAAAAAAAAGTACTATGCATGTTATTGTCACGCTCCAATTTAATAAAACATGAATAATACAATAAACAGATAACTTTACCCTTATATATTTGAATACGGCTTCACAATATCACATATTCGGAAAATATTATACGTTTACAAGTTTCCAGTATAGCTAATTATACATGCCAAAGCTACACTTAACAATATTACAGCAAAAGCAGGGATCCTACCTATAGCATTCAGAGCATACTCTAGATTACAATGACATAACATTTAAACATTTCGAGCCTTGGAAACAATGAAGGCTCACCCAGAGAATATAACACCTAACTAATCATGTATATGTAGGGCCAACCCTGTATCTTTATCTAAAAAATGTGGAAATATCGTGTAGTGAGTTTGACAACTCAGTGAGCAGATAATACTTCCTATGACCTCTCAGATCAACATATGGATGTACTCAGTAGCTAAAATTTATCATATCAAAATTTACAATTCAGAAGTACATCCATATGGGACCTGCATTTTCAAATATTCTCAGTTCAAATCAATTCAAATATATGTATCCATGTATGATACAATATGAGAGTTCAACACATTCTGTACTTTGTTGATGTAGGATTCACCTATACTTAGCATCTCAGCCAAGGTTTTTCCTACCACCATTCAAGATAACACGCAAGGGGACTTTAATATGGGCAATTCCCCAAGTACAAAGAAAGGAAAGGCAAATCACATCTCATATATCAGGCATCTCACCCAGATAGGAGGTATCCCGCTCTCCGTCACATATCATATCCCGTGTGTTGACCTTCACACGAGGCTAGCACCACCCCTGCTAGCTGAGGTATCAAGGTGCACCAGGGCTAATATCACCTGCTGTTAGCAGTCAGTGTTTCTAATAAGATACCTCCACAAAATTATCATATGCACATATTCTATATTATTCAAAACAGAGCTTCCAGAATAATTCAGAATCTCAATTTCAATATAACTCATATGTTGTAAATTACCCATTCAGGGTTTATCACATATACAAGCCCTTTCTCAAAGCAATCATATAGCTTTATAAATCAATGCCATGTGCATAAGTATTCATTTCACCATTCAATGAAAAATACATGTGAAATTAGCTATACTATGGGATTAGAAATCCAGTTTCAAAACTATACTCTTCTTGAACTATATTTCAAATTGTAAGCAATTCAGATAATTTTAATGCATTTCACAAACATATAAAAGTGTAAATATCTCATAAACATAATCAAATACACGTTTAAAGATCAAGAATAATATAGGGCAAGTCATAGAAAGAATCATCTACTCACAAAGTTAGGGTACCAAGTTGGATAACCCCAAAATCCATGTTTTCTGTCCGATTTTGGCAAAATAGACCTCTAAAATGAGTTTGGAAGGTCTAAAAACCTTAAAAATGACTCCAGATTTGCAAAATTTGGCCTTTGAGAGGTCGGTCAATGCAAGTTAATGCAACAAGGTCCAGTTACACGTGCAACACGTGCCACCAGGAGGATCTGCGCGTAGGCTTCACTAGTCGAAGGAGAAACAGCGCGTGGGGGCGCGTGCAAGGGTAGATAGTCCTAAAATTTGAAATTTTAAGGTTTCAGCACCTTTTGGATCGATCTATGATGTTAGTTTTTACAATTGAGAACCACATATAGGAGTTTCAGATATTACATTTTTAGGCAATTTTTCCTTCAATTTTTTGGCCAATCTCTGGCCAATTTTTCAGAAACCAATCAGATGGATTTGTAGAACTTTTCGTCTTGAGTCCGTTGGTGGTGGTGGTGTTGAAATCCGAGATTTAGAAGCAGAGAAATCTTAGAGAGAAGTTTAAGGGTTTCGGGTGAGAAAATTCTAAGGAGAGAGAGAAAATTCTGAAAATGATCAGCTTCTTTTGAAACTTTTGAGAAATTGCATTTTAGCCTCAAAACATAAATTCTCATATTTTCTTTATAATTCTTTAACCCATGTAGTAAATAGACATATTTTCAACGGTTCTTATCTCCATTTTTAAAATCCTCTCTTTTATTCAAGATTTTTCTTTAATTAAATTTTTTAAAAAATTTAAGGGTATTACAGTTATGGTAAATATCTTATTGAGGTGAAAAAAAATGTTTGTTTCACGTGCCAGTAAATTGGGAGCGTTACATATATGCTTGATAGTTTTTGTATATGGGTATCCTTTTGACTGATCATACCCTTATCTTAATTAATGACAAATTATGCCTTTTGGTCTTAATTATACTTGCTTGAACTAGAGAGATTAATTATCTTGAAGTAAGCAATTTAGTAATTAAGTTGAAATGACCTCATGAGCGTATAAAAAAAATAGAGTCGTTACAGCTACACTAAGAGTCAAACTTATAAACATATTATATTTAGTCAAAACATAGTTTCACTACAGTTTCTCTTTAATATAAAAAATTCGTACTATTTGAAATATATATCAACAAAAAAATATCTCAAAACTTTTCAATAATATGCTACAATACAGTCAAAAATTAATTTAGTAAAACTTTCATTTTCCAACAAACACATTTCGGACGTTCCATCTTTAAATCAAATAACCATAGCCCGTACTATATACTAACATCTCCCAAAGGAACAACATATAAAAGGTAAATGTACAATTTAAATGATGAACATTTCTTTAAAACAATTCTTTCATCAAACAAATTCATGTTAATTCTACAATATATTTTTCCAAATATATTTTCATAGACAATACGAGATATCAAATCCTTAATCCAATTCATACTCTCCCTAAAAGGTACAATATTCCACATTTCAATGAATTCTCATTCATCTTGAGGACTCTCACATTAAAGCATAACATTTTGAGTTCTTAGTTCATTACAAATAAATTATAAACTATAACATATCAAAACATCATTCTCCCATGCATTCAACATTCATGAACCACTTGCAAAACTCATTCCATACATTCCATCTTTAAATCAAAGAACCATAGCCCATACTATATACTAACATCTCCCAAAGGAACAACATAAAAATGGTAAATGTACAATTTAAGTGATAAACATTTCTTTAAAACAATTCTTTCATCAAACAAATTCATGTTAATTCTACAATATATTTTTCCAAATATATTTTCATAGACAATACTAGATATCAACTCCTTAATCCAATTCATACTCTCCCTAAAAGGTACAATATTCCACATTTCAATCAATTCTCATTCATCATAAGGACTCTCACATTAAAGCATAACAGTTTAAGTTCTTAGTTCATTACAAATAAATCATAAACTATAATATATCAAAACATCATTCTCCCATGCATTCAGCATTCATAAACCACTTGCAAAACTCATTCCATAATCACAAACAATGCAAACTATCAACTCATTTCATAACAAGGTATGTTTAAACAACACAAACTATCTAACCAAATTTAGTGCTTAATTTTAAAGAAATATATAACTTCAAAATTTAATCACATTCCAAAAGATCTAAATCAGCCCTAAAAAAATTTACCATGTACAACGTAATATGGAAATAAGAAAAGCAATCAACTAGGCCATAGCATATGTCATCTACTCACCCAAGACAAGAGTTTCCAAGTTGGACAACTTCAAAACACCTTCTTCCAATCAAAGTTTGATGGAATAGACCACAAAATTGAATCTGAAAGGTTAAAAAATGTGGAAAATGACTTTAAATTTATGTAACTTGGACTTTGGGAGCTTGATCAATGTTGGTCAACAAAACAGGGCATTGGGACATGCGCTACACAAGCCACTAAAAAGACTACACATGGGCTTCACTTACTAGGGAAAAGAAGATGCATGAGCACTTGACCTTATGTGGATGTGTTCTGACCATGAAAATTTTGCTCCCAATGTTTTTATACCTCTTAAATCCATCTGTGTTAGTTTTTAATTTTGAAAACTCTAAACAAGAGTTTCAAAACTCACCTTTTAGGGTTTTCTCCTCCAATTGTTGGCTGGTTTTTGGCCAATTTAAATGAAACTATTCTATCAAAATGTAGCTCTCATTGTTTTGAATTCATTGGTGGTGGTGGTGTTGCAATCAAAGATCTAAAAGTGGTTTAATTATTAGAAAGAGAAAATAAAGATTCTAAAAGAAAGAAAATGAGAGTTTGATGGCTATATCTAATTGTAGGATTAGTAGGGTTTTCTAACCCTTTCTTCAGCTGCTGCCTTCCTAAAAACATTTGAGTGACGAAGTGCCACATATTCAATTATCCTTTTGCCTCTAATACTTTCAAAATTTTCATTTTTACCCTTAACCATAAATCATCACATTTTACAACATAAATTCCCATAAAAGCCATATAATAAATAAAATAAAACTCTTTGAATTTAATAAATAAAATGTATTCCTTTGGAGTTAATAAAATCCCTCTTAAAATCTAGATAAATCTAACTTAGGGTTATTACATGTAAAAACCCTAATTATGTTCTTAAACCATACATTTGCTTAACAAAAGTTTTAAAAAAATAAATCACAAGAAAACATATATTTACACATACTAAACAAGGAACACTCATTAAAGTAAAACAATTTATTTAGGGTCAAACATAATTACTTTAAACAAAACATAATCATTTATAACAAAACCAAAGCCATTTGAAAACTATGGGATATTACATTCTTCTCCACTTTAAAAAATAAAATAATAAAAATTTTGGCATAAAAAAATTTACATACATTTACAAATGATTGATCTTTTAACTTAAACCCTGAAAGCAGACCCTATTTTACTATAGCATTGTTTTAAATGTTAGTTATTAGAGATCAAACATTTCTAGTAAGTTTTCTTTAGTTTGGTGCTATAACTACCCTCTTAATCCTTTTTTTTCTTCTTTATGCTATCGTAGTCTCTAATTATTAATGACTTCATCTATTTTGCATCTTTACTACCCTTACTAGGGCATTCATAGTCCTTTACAGTTCTCACATACACTCAACCATTCCAAACATGACTCTTCCATACATTTCAGAAGAAAATTATTCTTCCCTTCCAAAAATATCATCATGAACGTTACTCAAGTACTAACGTTTGACTAGGACTCTTAACTTCTTTATTAGATTGACCTCTATCACTATCTATCAAAATCAATTATGCAGAGTAGGCAGATGCCTCAGCTAGCTATTCACTACTTGTAACTTCTTTTGTGACATCTTGTGTCATTGACATCATGTCCGTACTATACCAAAAAAAATGCCTTTCAAAATATCTATCAATGTATATCGTATAACGTATCTAAGAGAAAAGGCTTGGAATATGAAGGAAGATGACATCCTACAAAATCCTATAGTAGCACCTTAATTATGAATATGTTTGTGATTACATATCCATGTTTAGGGTCCTACTAAATAATTCTTGCTCCATTTTACCATAGGGAAACCTATTGCTCTTATACCACCTTTGTCATGATCATGATTTTGAAGCACGCAACTAATACGGTAATGAGGATTACCTCATCCCATAAGCCTAACTTAACAAAACAAAGGTTCATTTTACTAAAACAATAAAACAATTAAAACATTTATAAAAATCCATTTCTTAGAACACTATCAATTAATAACTTCCAACATATATACAAAACATGTTCATAAGCTTAATACAAAGCTTACAATATTAACCAATTCCTAAAATCATATTAGTTATTTAAAAATCACACCTAACTATGTCTAAAATAAGATTATCGAATTTATACAAAACCATTTATTACAAAATTCTTCATAACCAATACACAATTAGAAGCAAAGATCCTGCTTATGGTAATTTGGAGCATACTCTAAAGTATAAATACATATACAAATAAACAATAAATCAAGCCTATGAGAACAAATTAGGCTTACCAAGGTCTGCCTATACATCATAATGTTCAAATTTCATTCTAATATATGTGAAAAACATGGAAAGAAAAGGAGTGAGTCTTGTGATTCAATGAGCAGATAGCATATGTTATGGCGAAACAGGTGCACAAATTTTTAATAGTGAAAAAAATATATAATACAAACAAGAGCCTAGAGTTTGGAAACACAAAGCATTTCAATAACTGTAAAAGGAATATACCTTTACATTTTGATCCAAAGTCATCAAATTACTCATGTAATTAATGCAACCATCTCCCAAGACATGTTTTCATAGTAAATACAATGCTAAAAAAAAAAATCAAAAAGCCTAACCTTATCAGAACCTTACCATTCTCTAGCTCCTTTTACTGGTGCAAAATCTTAATTACTTCATAACAAAACACCATGATTCCTTATATTCAAACACTTAATCTCACATTGTCTTAGTAGTAACACATCACTTGTTAAACATACCTTTATCATTAGAATCATATCATAATTCCTCTTTCCAAGTTCCTTGTTCATAATGGATATATATCATAACTTCCTTAAACCAAAAATAAATTTAGCTTATATGGTTTAATGGAAAGTCAATAATAATTTTGGATCAAATCAACTTTTTTACTTTAAAGGATTCTATGGTAAGAAACCATAACTTTTATAAATAGAAAAATAAGATACCTTTAAAGAACTTAAATACTTACAAATTCCAATGAAAATAGTTACAATAAAGGCTATAAGTTCATTAGTGCTAAACCATTAAAGATTGGCAATTTTCTTAATAAAATTATAAATTGAGGAAAGAATTCCATTAAAAAAATTGTTTAAACCCATTGAAATAAACAACTATGTAGACCTTATGTAACGCCCCCAATTTACATTACGTGAAACAATACTTTTTTTCACAATCAAATATTCTCCATAAAGATGCATAATTCAATTCTTTATCATAGAAATAGATACATATAAGCTCTCTCATGTATACACAATATACGGACCAAGTCTATAAACATCAAAGTATAGCAGAAATGGGGATCCTACCTGTAGCATTCAAAGCACACTCTAGAATACAAACACGGTATAATTCAAAGACTGTGAGTCTTAAAAGTAACGTAGACTCACCCAGAGAATAAATCACCTAACTGTTGAATCAGACTATGATATTCTTATCTGAAAAATGTGAAAATATCGTGTAGTGAATTTGACAATTCAGTGAGCAAATAATTCCTCCTATGACCTCTTAGGTCAGCATATGGATGTAGTTATATTTTAAAATGTGTCACATAAAAAATACAGTTCAGAAGTACATTCATATGGAACCTGTATTTCAAATATTCTCAAATCAAAGGATATTCAAATATCCAAAACCACATACTGCACAGTATGATCATTAAACAAATGTTGTTATGCTCAACTGTATAAGCTATAGTAAAATATTAAAATTTGGAGATAAAATCATCAATTTTAATGCACCTACCTCACTCAGCAATCTGGTCAATGCAATGAAAACATAACTCATTTGCTATACGCATAGTGACCTCGACTACAGTCACAATAAGTGATCAGGGAATGTGAGTACATCACCCTCCTGTCCCCCCACATTACCACTGTCACTCGGTTAGAGCGGCCCTCCCCCGGCTCACTCAGGGTAATAGGGCGTCCCCTATTTGGTATCATCACAAGCCATACAACCAGTTGATATTCATCCATACATATAAATACATGTAAAATTATCAACAACTCGCCATGAGTTTTACGCTTGCCATTCATTCTCATTATAATATGACATGCATCATTTTCACAAGTATATATCTTTCAAATCAATTCATCATGCACATAATATTCACTTTATCAAATAATGATAAATACATTTAGAACCACATATTTAGTGTGTTCCAAAATCATTTCTAAAACCATACTCTTCTTGAACTATGTGCCAGTTCGTAAGTATAACAGATATTTTAACACATTTAATAAACTTATGATAGTATAAATAATTTGTAAACAGAAACAATTATACATTTATAGTTCAAGAAGAGGATGAGGTAAGTCATAGAAAGAATTATCTACTCATAGTGTAAGGGCTCCAGATTGGACAACCCTAAAATGTACTTTTCCAATCTCTATTTGATCAAATAGACCTTGAAAACGTATCCAGAGGGTCCAAAAATCAAGAAAGCAACTTCGGAAACTTGGTCACTATTCACCGCTAGAAAACACTATTCACGATGAACAAAAAGCTGTCAGATGACCGAAAATATACATATCCTAAGGTTTATTTAGCTCCTGAATCTCTCTACGATGTCAGAATCTCAATTGGAGGTCTCTAAGTAAAAGTTTCAGAATTTACCTTTTTTTGAGATTTTCTACTTCAGATCTACAACGATTCAACGGCTAATTTGAAAAACTGATTGGTCAAAATCGTAGTATTCTTCGTCCTGAATCCAGTAGCACATTCAGTTTTGAGATCGGAAGCCAATAGGCACTGCAAATCTAGAGAGAAAGTTGAAGTTTACTATTTACTTACTATTCACTCAATTTTCAGAATTTTGATAGACGGAACGTTGTCTCCCCCCAGTTTCTCTTTTATTGTTTTTTTATTTTATATAATTATTATTATTTAATAATTGAATAATAGGATTTTAATTTATGTATATTCATATAAATTCCGTTTTTCATCCTAAAATATCCCAAAAATTTCTAAAAATGTACATTCGCATAAACCTTTAATTGAACTCTTAAATCTTGATTTTTCTTGATAAAAATCTTAATAAAACAAATCTCAAAATAAATATGTTTATACATATTAAAAGAAAGAATATTTTTAAAAATACAATAAAAATTCATTAGAGGCCAATATAATCATTTTAAGCAAAACAATAATTATTTTACTTAAAAGTAGACTTGTTTTTAGCAAAACATACTCATTTTTAAACAAATAAAAATATATTTCTTTATAGCAAAACATTATTATTAAAAATTACGGATGTTACACCTTATGGTTAGAAACTTATAAATAATAATTTTGATTAAAGAAGATTATGTAAAATTGTATTATCCTATGATTTTTAAAATAGTATATTTTGCTCTAATAACTATGTTTTACTTAAAACATTTATGTTTTTGTTTAACAAGTAAATATGCTTTGTTCATTATACTTTATTTTATTAAACAAATATTTTTATATATACTATGGGTAATAATCTTATGATTTTAAAGTGTAAAGGAAATTTTTATCTTGAACCAAAAGTGTATTTTGAACCATAGAAATTTTATGCATGGAAGTATTAAAACAAATCTTTATACATTCAAGATTTTGGTGATAGAAATTTCTACATTTTTACCTCTTAAAAGTTTGATCATTTAGACTTCCCATATTGCCCTTGTAATTCATGAAAATTTCCTAAAGCTTGTTATGCTTTGTCCCCTTGTTATGCTTCCTCTTCTTCCCCCAAACTTTGGGCAGCTAAATCCCCATTCAAGAATCCAACATACCATCATAATCTAACAAGAATTGAAGGACATTTTCTATCAAAACATGGTAGGTTTTGGTGATTCGGCTAGCACGAGGTAGCTTTTGAAATTTTTTGTTCTTTGATTCTTTTATGACACTTTTGGGTTCATAATCATGTTTAGAAGTTAGGATAACCTTGGTATTGAGGTTTCCCTAATCAAAAAATATCATTTTGGACCTTTGTTCTTCAGTGAACAATAGCATGAACAGTGCTTGTGTCTGTGTGAACAATATCCACGTGAAGAATTTTTTGGTACCGATTATTTCAAATTGTAAAGCATGAAATGCAGTTTCAAGTATACTAGTTGGTTTAAAGAAAAGAATAGAAAGAGTTAGTCTAATTGGAGCTCGAAGTTGGTGAGTAAAGAATACAAACTATAGCATGTTAAATTAATAGATAATTTTTGAAAGTGTTTTTTAAATTTAATATGGACTATGAAGTTAGACTTAATGATTTAGTATGATGATTCCAGGTATGTATGTATGTATATGTGTGACTTTAACATAGAATTATCAACTATGCATTGTTTTGGATTAATGGAATTAATCTAGAAAGTATTTTATTTAAATATTAAGGGAAGTGTGAGGTAAATAATGTATTATGAAATGGATGGTTAGTATGATGATAGAATAATGTGGATGGCGAATTGGCTATCCAGACGATGATCATTCGTAAAGAAGTAAGTGTCAGGTGATATGCATGACTTGCATTTAATGAATATAATTGGGATTGACGAATTGTAGAATTTAAGCAAAGTTGGTGTTAGGAAATCTATGGGGTTGATGACCCTAGATGCCAAAATTTCAGTCTATGCTATGAGTATTTGAAGTGAGTCAATTTTTAGATTCCTTTTGATTTTGGTAACGAATTCGAGCATTTTGAGGATGTAGGAAAGAGTATTAGTGAAGATTAAATTTTGGTAAAGGAAAAATGAGAAATTTTTATGTGGTAAGTTATAAGCTAAAAGAGAGACTTTTATATTTAATCCAAAAATTCCTTAAGGTGTATCCTTCTAGTGCATGAGAATGGAAGAAGCAAATTTCATTTAAGACTACGGTAATATAGGGACTGTTTTAGAATAATATTCAAGGATAGCAGAAGATAATTAGGAATATATATATATATATATATATATATATATATATATATATATATATATATATATATATATATATATGTGTGTGTGTGTGTGTGTGTGTGTGTGTGTGTGTGTGTTAATGGCAACTAGTTAGAAAAAGTTAAGTTCTTATATGGATATTAGGAGTAGATATTGTTATAGTTATAATCCAACCAAATGAAGGAATGGAGTTCATGACCACTAAGATATTGTTTGGTTAATTATGAAGTGTTAGTCTAAGAATCAAAAAATGCAGGAGTCAACTAGTTTAAGTTTGTAGTTGTAAGTTTAATTTAGATGTTGGTGATCAAAATAAGTTAGACCCTTTTATTATCGATATTATGGATGAATAGATTGTAAATTCACTTTGAACTTTGATGGATTGGATTCCTTAGGAATGGTATAAACTACAAATAGCTTGTATGATTAAAGCATAAATTGTTGAAAAGTGAAAACTACTGTCTATATTATAGTTGGATTGTGGAGTGGAGTCTATAGATATTTATGGCATTAAGAAGATGGCTATAAAGTATCAACTTAAATTTGAAAGTAGAAAGGAGTCATTGTTTTAAATATATAAGCATAATTGTGATAAAGGTAATCTTTGGCCTTGGCATAAGCTTATTAGCTTATAAATTTGGTAACAGTGAAAAAGTAAAATTGGGAATTTATTTAGTAAAGAACGTACTTAGAGATATAAGATTTATGAGTTCAAATAAGAAATGAAATTATAAAATTATAAATCACCTTGATGAATATGCATTTATATTTGAATTAAAGTGTATAACATGATGAATTTTGATCAAATGTTAAAGTAATGTAGTCCTAATCAATGTAAGAAGAAGTCATGAATGCATGTTGACAAGTATAAAGCTTGAGCATAAAGAACGTTGAGATAGAGATGTTATAATATATATATATATATATATATATATATATATATATATATATATATATATATATTGTGAATAGGAAGAATATAATGAATGTTGACAAATGATATGAGAATTGAGACTTTGTTTGATTGAACCTAGAAGTTTATGAAATTGGTCCTTGATGTGGCCAATATATCAGTTTACCCTGAACCTTGGAATATGGCTATGTTTTGAATTGTATCTGTTATGAGAAATAAGAAGTATGTGATAAGTGAAAATGAATAATTAAATAATAAATTAATAAATTAAAACTATAAATAATTAGAAAGAATTCATATTAAAAACACTATTAGCTACCAACCGTAAGTGCTAGCTTTAGTGCATCTTGTAACCTCAGCTAGTAAGGATGTTGCTAGTCCCGTGTGTAGAATGACACACATGGATTAGATTTATTAATAAGTAATGGATAAGTTTAAAGAGTTAAAGTATGCCTCCTTCTATAACCATTGGCATTCTGCCTAGTTACTTATGATATGAATGTGGTGATTTACCCGTCTCTTACTATATGTTTAGGACTACTTTGATATGGAATGGTTAAGGAGTTAAGGGAAGCTGCTCCTCCTAACCTTATGTTGGGAATGAAAAAATGTGGTGATTTACTGGTCTCTTGTTGTGTGCTTAGAAAAACCCTGATATGTAATGGTTAAGGAGTTGAGATAAGCTCCTCCCCACCTTATATTAGGAATGAGAAGTGGTGATTTACCCTTCTTTATTGTGTGCTTAGGAAATACTCTTATAGTTCTGATATGAAATCCACATAATTGAATAATTTAAATTGTTATAACAAATTAAAATAAAACAAGCTATAATAAGATAAAACTAAGTAAAATCATATAAGATAAAATAGTGTAAATCAAAATAAAGTCTAATCTTAGTTAATGTACTCAATAAGTAAAAGTAGTATAAACAATCCTTAATCCCTAAATTATGATTGAATAATTTAACAAAATATTTAAGATGATAACATGATATGTTAAGATATTTATAAGAAATTTAACAAATGTGATGAACCTAATTTGGTCCATGTGCAGTGTTGCATACAAAGATTTATCATTAGGTTGTGTCTACAGTGTATGTTGTAAATGAGAAAAGGTTATTTGTGTGTACCCGATGTGAAAGCAGATTTTGGAAGAGGCATATCAATCAGCCTATACTATCCACCCAGGAACAAATAAGATGTACAGTGACCTCAAGGACTTGTATTGGTGGAATGGGATGAAGAAGGATGTAGCAGATTTTGTGGCTCAGTGCTTGGTTTGTCAGCAAGTGAAAGCTGAACACCAGAAGCCTACCGGTTTGCACCAACAGATTAAGATACCGGAGTGGAAGTGGGAAAGGATCACTATGGACTTCGTTATAGGGTTACCAAGGACCCCTAAGGGTTATGACTCAGTATGGGTGTTGTGTGATTTCTACTAAATACCGCAAGTGCATGGCGTAGCTGTAGCTAGTCTGGCGAGTACGGGTCGTATCCTACAGAGAACAATGTCAACTACTAGAACGATGCAAAATATGTTATCTAGATCGATGTAGTTTGATTAGAGAGTGTCACAATTCAACGAATGAAAATAACCAATTAAACAAGCCTAAGGTTACGGTTCACCACACTTATGATACTCAACAACTGATATTCACCTCTAATTGCAATTGTTTAGATTATTGGGGATGGTTTAGCCTACATTGATTAGCAAACTCTTTCAAGCATTACCAATCATACCTAGGTTAATCAAATTACCTACCTTCGTGGTTCTTAGTTCAACCTAGGTCCATTGAGCTTTATGCCAACCATAGAATGCAACTAATCGGTTTTCTCATTCCCACTAATTAATTCAAGCCTATGGTATCTTAAACTACTTTCGTGATTAAGACATCCCTAATTAACCATTGGATTCCAATTTTAATCTTCACCTTTCAGTTCATCAATTAAATATCTAATACGTGATAGATTGGTGATCAAGCATTCTATCAACTAATTCAAGCATACAATAGTCAATCCAAATCAATCTAATCCCAATTACAATTAGGGTTCCATAATTCAAGTCATAGGCATAGTATCATTGTATCACAATTGGGTTTACCGAAACCCTAGATAGAATTTACTCACACATTATCAAAACAAGAATCAAAACCATATTCATTGAACGATTCATAGCAATTCAATACAATCAAGAAGTAGAAGAACAAGTAGATGCAGAAGTAGAAAGATATAACCTGAAATGTGGAAGAATAAACTGAAATACAATCTTCAATGTTGTAAATCCTACTCTAGAATGTCAAAACTATCAAAGAACTCTGTAAAAACCCAATCTAATTGAGTTTCCTAAGGTTAGAAGGTGTTTTCCTCATGTCTCTTACGGTTCCCCCCTTTGCAGCTACGCATACCCAAGCATATATATCCATTTGGGCATCCAAAACCCTAAATTTAGCGCTCTTTACGGTCCCCGAAGCACGGCCGTGGTCCAGGACACGGCCTGGCCGTGCTTCGGACTGGAATTTGGGGAACTGCTGCAGCATCTGGCCAGAGCACGGCCAAGCCGTGCTTCATGCTGTGGAACTCCTTTCTTCATGATTTTTGACGTGCAGCCTCCTTGCTTCCTCCTCAACATATTCCAGGTCTTTTAGGGTCTTTCCATGACTGCTTTTCCCTGCTTCTTGACTTCTTTTGCTCTCCTGAAATCACAAAATGAACCACAGCAGTATCCAGAACAAAGTATAGCCAAAAGCATAGAAATATCCACAAGTTACTATGAATTAAGAGACAAAATATGACCAATAAACACTCAAAATTCCCCTTTATCAACTCCCCCATGCTTAAACCTTTGCTTGTCCCCAAGCAAATGACATGCCATAACAGAAGGAAAGGGGAGAAGGATGCAATCAGAGTCCACAAGATAGAAAAGTGCAATATAGGTAACTTTTCACTCAATCCATGTGCACACAATAGATATATGAATAGACAGTAATCAAGTAGTCTCTATTCTTCTAAGACCAAACCAGAAATTCTTCTAATATATACCTTTTTCTATTGTGGCAAGTGATTGTATGCATTAGACTAATTTTCAAACACTCAAGTAGGCTACCTCATCCTTTAGATCTCCCTATGTTGCTTTACCCTTATTCTTATGTTTCTTAACTTCTTTTTGCTTCTTCTTTTTTCTTTCTCTTTTATTACAGAAATATGCGGTGAGTGCATTTTATGCTCCGTCTCACTAGGGTATCAGCATCTAGGTACTCATACTAGGGTCTTTTTGGTGCCTTGAAGGAGGTACTCAGAGTGAAAACTTTTTGGGTTTCACATACCCTCATTTTTCACCTCTCCCTACCTTCACACTCTCATAGTGTGAAAAATCAGCCTAAGCATACAATTTACAGTACAATAGAGAGATATTTTTCGAAAAATTAAGAGGTTTAATGCTAAAAGAGGGAGAGTAAAGTAATAACTACCTATTTCATATCCCATTGTACATAATATATTCATGAGCTAAAATCAGCCTATATTACACCAATCTATCTTGGAAATTGGTAATTATGTGGAATGCAAAACAAAAGGAATGCAGTAAGTACAGTATATACATGCAAAGAGAAGATAACTCAACAAATAAACAAGACCAGTGTGCATCACATAAGCTCAGACAATATCAATTATACTCCCCCATGCTTAAACTAGACAATGTCCTCAGTGTCATAACTATGATAGAAAAGAGGCAGGGGGAAGAAAGTACTTACGTAGTCACTAGTCGTCCGGTGGTGGTGGAGGTGGGTTTTGACCCAGATGCCAGGTGTACCATGCCTGCATCATACCCTGCATGCTTTGAATTGAGTCGTGCATGGCATGCAGGGTTGCTCTTTGTGAATGTTGCTCTGCCTAGATTGCATACAGGACGGCTCTCTGTGAAAGCTGCTCGGCTTCAATGCGGGTTAGCCTATAAGAGAAGGGACTCTGATTCTCCGGTGGAGCCGATGATGGTCTTGCATGGTCAGTAAAATAGGAGGGGGTGGTGGTGGAAGAGCAAAAAATGGCTCAAGGGGATAGTCATCCCTATCCTCCTCTAAAATGTAAATCCATTTTGCTCTATTTTAGACTGTTGTCCTAGTGGGGTTAGGGAGGCTGAATAATTTTTGGCCTCGGAGATACAACCAGTATTCAGTATTTATCTTAACAACAAGTTTCATATTCAAGCAGGATTCTAAGTCAATCATGTTGCTACCCTCTACTGGTTGCATGCCCTGGAGATTGGCCTCAAATCCTAACCCTTTAGCAATGGTAGTGATTAAGCCACCAATGACGACATTTCCATTCATGACCCCACCTACCCGGGCCATCTGATGAGCCATAAAGGCTCCGGTATCCACCTTAGTACCGTTTACCATAGCATATAGAAAATAAAGCTCTCTAAGATTTACAACCCCATCGCTCTCTGCCCTACTGAAAACTATATGGGCCATAAGACGCTGTAAATATCTTAAGGTGGGGTTGCAAATAAAAGATGCTTTGGAAGTTGATGCACTGTATTACCCTTCAATTGCAATTGAGTTATAAAAAATATTAGCAAGGAAACCTGAGGGTACTGTTCTAATTCCCTTTGGAGTTAAGCTAAACAGTGCATTAAATTCCGCTAAATTCAAGTTAAAGCTATGGTTAAACAGTCTAAAGTTGACCTAGCACTCATGGGCAATTGGACCCCTAAACAGTACTATATGAATAGAACTGAGAAATTCTAAAGTGGGTCTAGGGTAGGTCGGGTATTGGTGGGTTAGAAAGGTGTTCCACCCAATCCGGTCAACAAGGTATTGGACGTCAGGTAAAAGTCCTAAGCACTCCAAACATTCCTCATCCATATACTGGGTACTCAACATTCTCCGTCTTACAAGACTATCGTATCATGTCCGTTGACTATCGTCAACGAACTGAATACCATACTCGTTAATCTAATGTGGGAGTTGGGGTGGTGGTTGATTACGTCCTCTACGTGTTTGGTGGGAGTGGGTGGGTGGTTGGCCAATTCGGACTCTTTTGGGACCCATTTTGAAATGCAAAACAAATGGTAAATGGGGAGTGGAAACAGTATAACCAGCAGAGTTCAAGTAAGCTAATTCAATCTAGTCATGTTCAAACATACATGTTCTGGTATGAGCTACCTAACCAGAAGTATTTTCCAATGCATAATTCAGTAGTTCAAGCACACATGCATCCAGATTTCTAGTATAAATTCCAAGAATGAAAAATTAAATGCAAGTCATGCCACCAATTTACCAGAACTAGTGCAAGTGAAGTCCAATGCAGCAAGGTAAAGTCCAGATAAATATTCAAAACAGAACCAATGGTCAAATTATTCAAAACAGAGCACTCTAGTACAATCACAAATTGCAGTAATCACAGTACAAAGCAAAATCCCAATGCAGATTCAGTATCAAGGGAAACAGTCATTAGTATATTGAGTGCTAACTAAACAATGAGCAGGAATTACACCAACAAACAGCAATAGTCAGAACTAGATAATTAAATCAAAAACAAGGATGGAAAACCTGGATGGAAGCGTTGCAAGATGAATATTGCTGGTGAAGGGCAAGAGAAAACCGAGTGGGTGTGGGAGTGGAATGAGAGAATGGGGGAATGGGTTAGGGCGTGGAAGAAATGGAGGTGAAGAAGTGGTGAGAGGGGAGCACGGCCGAAGATGGAGTTGTAGATGGTAGGGTACGGTGAGGGAAAGAAGATGGTAAGATGAATTGGATCAATAGGTGAGTGGGTGTTGGAGGGGTGGTGTGGCCGATTAAGATGAGGGGTGAAGAAGAGAGGAAGCACGGGAGAAAGGGAGAAAAGCACGGGCTAGGGCACGGGTGGGGAGGGGGGAGAAATTGAGTTAAATGAGGGGCTATGCCCGAAGCACGGCCGTGCTTCGGGCGGGTTTCGCTACAGCCCCCCCTTTTTTTTTTGAGGAATGCACAGGGCACGGCCGTGTCCTAGGACACGACTAGCCCGTGCTTCTTGCGGGTTTTGTGCAGCAAATTATTTTTTTTATCAAAACAAGAACCATTGCTTCTTCAATGGATTGAGGAAGGCTCTAAGAAAGCTTGAGTGGCTCCCTTTTCCACTGGATATCCCGTCACATAATGCTTTAGACATTGCCCATTGACCTTGAAAGATTCGGTGGATTCATTCCGCACCTCCACTGCTCCATAAGGGAAGACTCGAGTCACTTGAAAAGGACCGGACCATCTAGAACGAAGCTTCCCGGGAAAGAGTCTCAGCCTTGAGTTGAATAACAAGACCCAATCTCCTACTTGAAATTGGCGCCTAAGGATGTGCTTATCATGCCATCTTTTTGTTCTTTCCTTGTATAACTTGGCATTGTTATAAGCATCGAGCCTCAGCTCATCTAGCTCATTTAATTGAAGGCATCTTCTCTTTCTAGCTGCTAGCAAGTCAAAGTTGATTGTTTTGACTGCCCAATATGCCTTGTGCTCAAGCTCTACTGGTAAATGACAGGGCTTCCCATATATTAACCGAAAAGGTGTGGTACCTATCGGTGTTTTGTATGCAGTCCTATAAGTCCATAATGCATCATCAAGCTTGAGAGACCAATCTTTTCTTGCCTTTGATACAGTCTTTTCCAGTATTGATTTGATCTCCCTATTTGATATTTCTACTTGTCCACTTGTTTGAGAATGATAAGCTAGAGCTATCTTATGATTGACCCCATATTTCTTCAAGAGGTTTTGGAATTGTTGTTCAGTGAAGTGGGAACCTCCATCACTTATCACAGCTTAGGGTACTCCAAATCTTGGGAATATTACCCTCTTGAAGAGTTTGGCAACCACTCTGGCATCATTGGTGGGGGATGCTACTGCTTCTACCCACTTAGAGACGTAGTCCACAGCCACTAGGATGTACTTGTTCCCACATGAAGAAGGAAAGAGACCCATAAAGTCTATGCCCCAAACATCAAATATTTCTACTTCCAAAATACTGTTAAGGGGCATCTCATTCCTTCTGGATATGTTGCCAACTCTTTAACACCGGTCACATGTTTTTACAAAAGCATGCACGTCCTTGAAGAGTGTAGGCCAATAAAAACCAGCTTGTAGAATTTTAGCTGCGGTCTTAGAAATGCTGGTATGCCCTCCATAAGGTGAACTATGGCAGTGGTATATAACACTATAGACTTCTTCCTCCGGGATACACCTTCGGAAGATGCCATCTGCACACCATTTGTATAAACATGGGTCATCCCAATAGTAGGACTTAATATCAGAGAAAAATTTCTTTCTCTGATGATAGCTCAACCCTTCAGGTAGTATTCTGCATACAAGATAATTCATGAAGTCTGCATACCAAGGAGCATCGACGTAAGTGACTGCAAGGAGTTGATCATCGGGAAAAGAATCGTCTATAGGCAACTCATCTTTGTCGTTTTTCAGCAAATCTTGCCTAAGTCTAGAAAGGTGGTCTGCAACCACATTTTCTGTGCCTTTCTTATCCCGGATCACGAGGTCAAACTCTTGTAGCAAGAGGATCCATCTAATCAGTCTCGGCTTGGCATCCTTCTTACTTAATAGGTACTTGATTGCAACATGATCCGTGAATACTATGACTTCGGATCCCAGCAAATATTGTCGGAATTTGTCAATTGCAAACACTACTGCTAAGAGCTCCTTTTCAGTGGTAGAGTAGTTGACTTGAGCTTCATCCAGGGTTTTGCTTGCATAGTAGATGACATAGGGCTTTTTATCTCTCCTTTGCCCAAGCACGGCTCCCACAGTATAGTCACTTGCATCACACATGATCTCGAAGGGAAGGTTCCAATCAGGAGGTTGGATGATCGGTGCAGATATTAATGCCTCCTTAAACCTGCAAAAAGAATGTAAGCAGTCATTATCAAATAAGAACGGGTTATCCTTAATAAGCAGATTAGTTAAGGGTTTAGAAATTTTAGAGAAGTCTTGGATGAATCTTCTGTAGAAGCCAGCGTGCCCAAGAAAACTCCTCACTTCCTTAACATTTGATGGTGGTGGCATTGTCTAGATTGCCTCTATTTTTGCTTTATCCACCTCTATTCCTCTTTCTGACACTAAGTGTCCGAGTACTATCCCTTCCCTTACCATAAAATGACATTTATCCCAATTTAGTACTAGGTTGATTTCCTCACATCTCTTAAGTACCTGTGTCAAATTATTTAAACAGTTACTAAATGAGGTACCATAGACAGAGAAATCATCCATAAATACTTCCATTATATCCTCAATAAGGTCAGAGAAAATTGCCATCATGCATCTTTGGAAGGTGGCTGGTACGTTACATAATCCGAATGGCATCCTCCTATATGCAAAGGTGCCATAGGGACATGTAAAGGTGGTTTTTTCTTGGTCTTCCGGATGGATAAGGATTTGAAAGAACCCCGAGTATCCGTCCAGATAAAAAAAGTGAGAATGCTTAGCCAACCTTTCCAACAATTGATCGATAAATGGCAAAGGGAAGTGATCCTTACGGGTGGCTGATAAACATCATTTCTATATATTATTTGATCATCATGTATAGTGTTTTCATCCTCTCCTACACTTATTTTTATCACTTAAGCTAGGTTTTATGATTTGAGATTTATTTTAGTCTTTGAGATTTTTTCCAGCAATTCCATCTTTTTGAACCTGTCTGTGTATTTCGGTTATATTTGGAGTTTGAAACAACCAAAAATTCTGATTTCGGTCTTGTAGGAAAGCTAAGACAAATGCCCATAACTTTCATGAAGAGCCCAAGACCCAGTTCGGAGGTCCAATAGGCCGAATTGGACCAAGAGTCCAATACATAGGCAGCACAAACAGAATCTGACCTTTGGGTGTTGCGATGGCCATAAACTGAGTTAGAGATGTCCGTTTGGCATGATTTCGGTGGCCCTGGAACCCTATGACGTAGAGGAATAATTCATATGAAGACCACTTTGCCATCCAGAGGCATCTGGGACCCCTAATTAGTGGTGCAAGGCTGGAGAAACACATGCAGCCGAAAGCAGAGCTGTCACATGTTGTCCTGGTCGGTTTTAATGATTAAGATTCCCTTCCTTTGGTCTAAGTGGGGGGAATTCGGAATTCAGACCACTTACCACTCTCATACACACATCTATCTTCATCTTCATCCTCTGGAGAGAGCTTGGACATCCATGGCAGAGTAGAGAACTTTGTAACCAGCTGGACTTCCTCTTGGATTCGGTTAGGTTTTGAGATTCAGTTTGTATTGTAATCAAGTTTACATCATCTTCTTTGTTCTCTGAAATATTTCGAATCTTGTATGAATATATAGAGATTTCTGTTATCCATTCAAGTTTGATGTATGAGATAGAATTTTGATTGATAAACCTTGATTCTATTGCATGAAACAAAGGAAATAGACTGGTTGATATTTGATCTTCAGATAAATAACAGATTACAAGTTGTATGTGATGGCATGAATTTGTAATATATGTTGTTATCGAATTTTGAATGATGAAGGTTATGATGCAGAGATTTCGATTATAACTGAAAATCAACCAGCAACTTGATTGATCATTTTTAGTCTAGGATAAACCGAACGAATTCTTGAAGAACGTCTAGTGAGGTTACATTTTCGATAATATAATCTTTGTCCAATTTTCCAATTGTGATCTAGTTGATTGTGATAAAATCCAACCCCCCCCCGTTAGGTCTTGAAACTATCATTTAACATTAGCATTCCTTGAGAGACGATCCGGAGTTACCCTATACTACATTATAGGGGTTCGGTAATATTTTTGGTAGATCACGACAAATATCATCAAAAATTTGGCGCCGTTGCCGGGGAATGTGGATGTTACTTAATAATTTCAAGACTTTTGTATAAATAGTTGTCACTTATATGTGTTTGTCTTCCCATTTCTCTTGATTTTTCATTATTGTCTTTGTTTTTCCTTCTTCCTTAGAATTGGCCGGAATAGTGTTTGCTGATTTTACTGTTCCTAAAAATTTTTATCTCGGATTGATCTGAAATTTGGTGGGTTGATTCCAAATGGTGTTTTACACATAACTGATCGCTTTGCCATCAGCACCACCCTATCTTGGCCAAATTCGACCGTTTACACCTGTTTTTGAATTTTTTAGTATTTAAAATTTTATTTTTGTGTTGCATTTTAATCCAATTTGCATCTTGTGTTGATCACACCTTAACTGGTTCTGTCTTGTTATGTTTAGTTGTTCTTTTGTGTTTTAGTGTGTTTCCATGTCTGGTGTGTCTTGGTACATTGCATCTTGTTTAGTGTATGACTAGGTCCTCTAGTGGTGAATTGTGTGAGCTTGATCCTGAGATTGATAGGACTTTTCATACCTTGCAGAGATCTAGGAGAAGATTGTTTGACATATCTGTTAGTGTTAGTAGTCTTGTTAATCCCATAGTTGATATGGCTAACAATAATAATACTAGAACCCTTAAAGAGCTTGCTGCACCAGATGTAACATACCAACCTTTGTGCATTCAATATCCTGAGTTAGATGCTGATTTAGAGCTTAAGTCTGGATTAATACACTTGTTGCCAAGATTTCATGGTCTTGCAGGTGAGGATCCTCATAGGCACTTGAAGGAGTTTCATGTGGTGTGCTCAACCATGAAACCGCAAGGCATCTCTGAAGAGCACATCAAGCTCAGGGCATTCCCATTCTCTTTAGCTGATGTGGCCAAGGACTGGTTGTACTATCTCCCATCAGGCTCCATCACTTGCTGGAATGACATGAAACAAACATTCTTGGAGAAGTTCTTCCCTGCCTCTAGGACTGCCTCCATCCGGAAGGAGATTTGTGGTATTCGGCAATTGGCAGGAGAGACACTATACGAGTACTGGGAGAGATTCAAAAAGTTATGTGCTAGCTGTCCGCATCATCAGATCAGTGACCAATTACTCATCCAGTATTTCTATGAGGGATTATTTCCCATGGATAGAAATATGATAGATGCAGCCAGTGGAGGGGCATTGGTGAATAAAACTCCTGCTGCAGCTAGGGAGCTCATAGCTAACATGGCTGCCAACTCTCAACAGTTTGGTACCAGAATGGCACCTGCCAGAGGAGGAGTCAATGAAGCACAAGTATCATATGCAGATCAGCATCGTGTGGAGCACAGATTAGATGAGTTGACCTCCCTTGTTAGGCAATTGGCAATGGGTCAACATCAACGACCAGCTGCACAACCAGAACAACCAGTTAGAGTTTGTGGCATTTGTGCTTGTTCCTCCCATTCCACTGAAGTGTGCCCTACTCTTCAAGAAGATGTTGCTGTACTTTCCAACCAAGCAGCAGCAGCAGCTAATGTGTTTCCCAACAGGCCACAATACTACCAATCCAATCAGCAGCCAAGGCATGACCCTTTCTCCAGTACATATAACCCTGGTTGGAGAGACCATCCGAATTTTAAATGGGGTAATTCCACACAGCAGCAGAACCAACAGCAGCAATATCAGCAACCAGCAAGGCAACAGTTTCCACAGAATATGCAGCAGCCAAGTAGACCAATTTACCAGCATCCAAATAAGCCGCAGTACCAACAGCCTTCTGTTCAGCAAAGTCCAGAAGCCACTTCATCTCAGTCATCATTGGAAGATTTGGTCAAGCAAATGGCAACAAATAACATTCAGTTCCAGCAAAGGACAGAATCTACCATCCAGAACTTAGAAACTCAAATTGGACAATTAGCATCAACAATGAGTCAGCTGCAAGCACAAGGTTCTGGACAGCTTCCTTCACAGACCATACCCAATCCAAAAGGGAACGTGAGTGCTATTATGCTGAGAGGTGGCAAAGTAATTCCAGATGCAGCAGTTCCAATTCCAACTTCTAACAGCAATCAGAGTAAATATGCTGCACCAGAAAAATCAGTCTCTGAACCTAGCAGTTCTGGCCAAGGTTCTACTTCAAAAACAACATTGCAGCAACAGAATGACCATGCTGTACCTCTGCCTTTCCCTCAGAGAGCAGTGCAATCAAAAAAATTGGATGAGGCAGAGAAGGAAAAAGAACTTCTGGAGACATTCAGAAGAGTGGAAATAAACATTCCACTGCTAGAGGCAATCAAGCAGATTCCAAAATATGCAAAGTTTCTAAAGGAATTGTGTACTCACAAGAGGAAGCTGAAGGGAAATGAAAGAGTTAGTATGGGCCAAAATGTTTCTGCCCTCATTCAACCTATGCCTCAGAAGTGCAAAGATCCTGGAACTTTTACTATACCTTGTGTCATTGGAAACTGTAATTTTGAAGATGCTATGCTGGACCTTGGAGCTTCAATAAATGTGATGCCACACTCTGTATTTCAGTCACTTGGAATTGGCCCGTTACAGCAAACAGGAGTGGTGATTCAATTGGCCAACAGAAGCAATGCTTACCCTGCTGGAGTAATTGAGGATGTACTGGTCCAAGTTAATGAATTAGTCTTTCCTGCAGATTTCTACATTCTAGATATGGAAGGAGAGTCATCATTCAATAAAACTCCAATCATTCTTGGGAGACCTTTTCTCAAGACTGCCAAGACCAAGATAGATGTGCATGCAGGAACCCTCTCCATGGAGTTTGGTGATAATGTTGTGCAGTTTAATATCTTTGATGCAATGAGACACCCCATGGAAGATCATTCTCTTTTCTGCATTGATATACTTGATGAATTGGTCGATGAGGTCTACGACAGTTTCTCCTCTGAATTTCCTGATGTGTTTCTATTTGATGATTCCCTATGCTGTAATTGTGTTAATGATGCTGTTTGTTCTGCTTGTTCTGAAATCAATGCATTCTTAGAAAACGATGACTTTGTCACAGATTCTAAAGAAGTTGATGGTTCTATGCTATTGTTAGAAAATGTTGAATATGCAGGAGTTTATGCAGCAGCTGCACCAGTAGCAAAATTACTGCCTTCCATAGTGCAGCCGCCCATACTAGAGCTTAAGCCTCTTCCTGAGCATCTCAAATATGCATTTTTAGAAGAGAATGAGCAGCTGCCAGTCATTATAGCTAAGAACCTTCAACTTGATCAAGAAGAAAAATTGTTGAACATCTTGAAACAGCACAAGAGGGCAATTGGGTGGACACTTGCAGATATACCTGGCATTAGCCCTTCCACTTGCATGCATAGGATTTTGATTGAGGAGGATGCTAAACCAGTACGGCAGCCACAAAGGCGACTGAACCCATTGATTCTGGATGTGGTTAAAAAGGAAGTAACCAAGCTTCTACAAGCGGGTATAATCTATCCAATTTCAGACAGCAAATGGGTAAGTCCAGTGCAAGTTGTCCCAAAGAAATCAGGAGTGACAATGGTAGCCAATCAGCATAATGAACTTATTCCCACTCGAGTTCAGAATAGTTGGAGGGTGTGTATTGACTACAGAAAGCTAAATCAAGCCACCCGTAAAGACCATTACCCTCTTCCCTTCATTGATCAGATGTTGGAGCGTTTAGCAGGAAAATCACACTACTGTTTTCTGGATGGATATACTGGGTACTTTCAGATACATATAGCCCCAGAAGACCAGGAGAAGACCACATTCACGTGCCCATTTGGCACTTTTGCATACAGGAGAATGCCATTCGGTCTTTGTAATGCTCCAGGCACATTCCAACGCTGCATGGTGAGTATCTTTTCTGACTTTTTAGAGAACTGTATGGAGGTATTCATGGATGATTTCACCATATATGGTTCTTCCTTTGATGAATGCTTGGATAGTCTATCTAGGGTATTACATCGGTGCACTACAACTAACCTTGTTTTAAATTTTGAAAAATGCCATTTCATGGTAGAACAAGGTATAGTTTTAGGGCATATAATTTCTAAAAAGGGCATAGAGGTAGATCCAGCCAAGATTGATGTTATTACTGCTTTACCTTACCCTGCCAGTGTGCGGGAAGTTCGTTCCTTTCTTGGCCATGCAGGATTTTACCGGCGCTTCATTCGTGACTTCAGCAAAATTGCCCTTCCATTATCCAGCTTGCTACAAAAGGATGTGGACTTCATCTTCAACTCATTATGCAAGGACGCATTTGACCATATTAAGAAGGCTCTCACTTCAACTCCCATCATCCAGTCACCTGACTGGACGCTTCCATTTGAACTGATGTGTGATGCGTCTAACTATGCCGTAGGAGCAGTCCTTGCCCAGAGAGTTGATAAAGCTCCATATGTCATCTATTATGCCTCGAGGACACTTGACTCTGCCCAAGCAAATTATACCACAACAGAAAAAGAGCTTCTAGCAATTGTTTTTGCATTAGATAAATTTAGATCATACTTGCTTTGTTCTCATGTGGTTATTTTTTCTGATCATGCAGCTCTCAAGTTCCTCTTAAAGAAACCTGATGCCAAACCAAGGTTAATTAGATGGATGCTCCTTCTACAAGAATTTGACCTAGAAATTAGAGATAGGAGTGGAGCAGAAAATGTGGTTGCTGACCATTTGAGCAGAATAGAGAGAGCGTCTGATTCTCTTCCTATTCAAGATTCATTCCCAGATGAGCAGCTTCTACAGCTGCATGGTGAGTTTCCATGGTATGCTGATATTGTAAATTATTTGGTCGCACATGTGTTGCCCTTAAATCTTGCACGTGCACAGATGCATAAATTTAAGAGTGAAGCTAAATACTATGTGTGGGATGATCCGTATTTGTGGAGGTTTTGTAGTGACCAAATAATTAGAAGATGTGTACCTAATTATGAGTTTCATTCTGTACTTTCCTTTTGTCATTCCTATGCTTGTGGAGGTCATTTTGGTCCCCAGAGGACTGCAAGGAAGGTATTAGATTCTGGTTTGTATTGGCCTACCTTATTTCATGATGCCTATGAATTTTGTAAATCTTGTGAACAATGTCAACGAGCAGGAAATATAACCCGTAGGAACGAAATGCCCCAACAACCTTTACTGTTTTGTGAAATCTTTGATGTTTGGGGAATTGACTTCATGGGTCCATTTCCTGTCTCATTTGGCTTTGTTTATATCTTATTGGCTGTTGATTATGTTTCCAAATGGGTGGAGGCCATTCCCACTAGAACTGATGATTCTCATGTTGTTGTGAATTTTGTTAGATCAAACATCTTTTGCAGGTTCGGCATACCCAGGGCAATAATTAGCGATCAAGGATCTCACTTTTGCAATAGACACATGAAAACATTGTTAAGTAAATATGGTGTCTTTCATAAAGTCTCAACTCCTTATCATCCTCAGACAAATGGCCAAGCCGAGGTCTCCAATCGTGAGATTAAACAAATTTTGGAGAAAACAGTGAGACCAGACAGAAAAGATTGGAGTAAGAGGCTAGATGATGCTTTATGGGCTTACAGGACTGCCTATAAGACACCTATAGGTATGTCACCCTATAGGCTTGTCTTTGGTAAGGCATGTCATCTTCCAGTGGAGCTAGAGCATCGGGCTTATTGGGCAGTAAAGGCTTGTAACTTGGACATAGACCAATCCGGAGTCGGAAGGAAATTGCAACTTCAAGAATTAGAAGAACTCCGATTAGAGGCCTATGAGAATTCCCGAATATACAAAGAGAAGACTAAGTCCTTTCATGACAAGCAAATCCTTAGAAAGGAATTCAAAGAAGGGGAGAAAGTGCTCTTATACAACTCTCGCCTTAAGTTTATGCCAGGCAAATTGAGATCCCGATGGGAGGGCCCATTTTTAGTCACTAATATATTTTCTTATGGTGCAGTTGAAATTCAAGATGTGACCACAGGGCGGACTTTCAAAGTCAACGGACACCGACTCAAACAATTTCATGAGGGAGCTAAAGAGAATTCAGTTGAAGAGTTGGTTTTGGTTGATGCTGTTTCCCTAACTTGAGGGAGTTCATTTTACTTATGCTTGAATATTTCTTTTTCTCTTATTCTTGTTCTTTTCTGTTTTTAAAAAAAAAAAAAAAAAAAAAAAAATTAGCTTGGAGATTTGTTTTCTATTTGCATTTTCTATTTTAGCTTGTTCTGTTCTGTTCTGGTTGCCATTTTCTATTTGCATTTTCAATAGCCTTGAGATTTGTAAAGGTTGTGAGCTTGGAGCACTTTAAAAATTTGAGGTCTAAAGCATGACTAAATGCATTTCTTGCATCTCTTAACTAGCAAGTTTGGTGATAGACATTGAATAAATGGATTAAGCATGTTAGTGCATACCTAGTGAGCATTTGGGCCAATTGTCATTCTCTATTCTTTTCTTGTGTGAATTACACTCATAAAGTTTGACACTCTAGAACTTGCTTTGCTTCTTTTTGAGACTATATTTTCACATGCATGCATGAATGTAAAGAAGGCTTTCTTTTCTTACATTTAGCTAGTTAACCAAATGGCCTACCTAATACAATTTCCCTTTGACCCTAATATTTCCAATTCCCTCATTACCAACCTTAAGCATGAAACCATGATTCTACCTTACCTTAGGGAGTAAGAGAGCATTGGTTGATCATTTGATGAGTTGTTCTTTGTCTGAGACAGACAAATCCAAGTGTGGGGGAGAAGAAGTTGTAATTTTGAAATCAATTGGCTATGTGAATTTTAGAGTTATGAATGGCTATGTGAATTTTAGAGATGAAAAAAAAAAAAAAAAAAAAACAAGAGAATTGAATGTGAAAAAAAAAAATTTATAGAAAAAAAAAACAAAGAAACAAAGATGTATAGAAATTTTTGGATGATTTTAGTGCATATTGCTCATTTTATCTCCCAATGTTCTCATGCTCTCTTTAGTTTTTAATTTCCATACCCATGTTATCTTTTTCATCCCTTCCTTTTCCTTAGCCCCATTACAACTTTAAATAAACTCCCTTTGATTTGTGCATGCATGTGTTTAAAATTGGTGGAGATTAGAACAGAAGCAAGCCTATGGTAGTGCAAATTGTCATGAGTTGTATTGAGTGAAAACACAAACCTTCCTTTTTAAACACTTGAGAATTGAGAGTATATCATGTAAGAACCTATCATTCTTAGTTCACATAATTCAATTGAAATCACCATGCTTTTTAGTTGGAAGTGTAAGAAATAAATTCATGAATGTCTTGATTCCTTAAAGCATTTAACGTTCTTCTTGCTCACTTATCTTTTGCATTCTTGAAAGTTGTTGGAATGTAAATCCTGGATTATTTCCTTTATTTTCTAGTTTGTTTGAATTTTAGTTTGCCCGAGACGTGCAAAGGAAAAGTGTGGGGGAATTTGATAAACATCATTTCTATATATTATTTGATCATCATGTATAGTGTTTTCATCCTCTCCTACACTTATTTTTATCACTTAAGCTAGGTTTTATGATTTGAGATTTATTTTAGTCTTTGAGATTTTTTCCAGCAATTCCATCTTTTTGAACCTGTCTGTGTATTTCGGTTATATTTGGAGTTTGAAACAACCAAAAATTCTGATTTCGGTCTTGTAGGAAAGCTAAGACAAATGCCCATAACTTTCATGAAGAGCCCAAGACCCAGTTCGGAGGTCCAATAGGCCGAATTGGACCAAGAGTCCAATACATAGGCAGCACAAACAGAATCTGACCTTTGGGTGTTGCGATGGCCATAAACTGAGTTAGAGATGTCCGTTTGGCATGATTTCGGTGGCCCTGGAACCCTATGACGTAGAGGAATAATTCATATGAAGACCACTTTGCCATCCAGAGGCATCTGGGACCCCTAATTAGTGGTGCAAGGCTGGAGAAACACATGCAGCCGAAAGCAGAGCTGTCACATGTTGTCCTGGTCGGTTTTAATGATTAAGATTCCCTTCCTTTGGTCTAAGTGGGGGGAATTCGGAATTCAGACCACTTACCACTCTCATACACACATCTATCTTCATCTTCATCCTCTGGAGAGAGCTTGGACATCCATGGCAGAGTAGAGAACTTTGTAACCAGCTGGACTTCCTCTTGGATTCGGTTAGGTTTTGAGATTCAGTTTGTATTGTAATCAAGTTTACATCATCTTCTTTGTTCTCTGAAATATTTCGAATCTTGTATGAATATATAGAGATTTCTGTTATCCATTCAAGTTTGATGTATGAGATAGAATTTTGATTGATAAACCTTGATTCTATTGCATGAAACAAAGGAAATAGACTGGTTGATATTTGATCTTCAGATAAATAACAGATTACAAGTTGTATGTGATGGCATGAATTTGTAATATATGTTGTTATCGAATTTTGAATGATGAAGGTTATGATGCAGAGATTTCGATTATAACTGAAAATCAACCAGCAACTTGATTGATCATTTTTAGTCTAGGATAAACCGAACGAATTCTTGAAGAACGTCTAGTGAGGTTACATTTTCGATAATATAATCTTTGTCCAATTTTCCAATTGTGATCTAGTTGATTGTGATAAAATCCAACCCCCCCCCCCCCGTTAGGTCTTGAAACTATCATTTAACATTAGCATTCCTTGAGAGACGATCCGGAGTTACCCTATACTACATTATAGGGGTTCGGTAATATTTTTGGTAGATCACGACAAATATCATCAGTGGCCTTGTTTAATTTTCTATAATCTATACACATGGGCCATCCCATAATAGCTCTAGTTGGGATTAATTCATCATTTTCATTTTTAATAACAGTCATACCTCCCTTTTTTGGCACCACATGGACAGGACTTACACATTCACTATCTGAAATAGGATAGATAATACCTGCATCAAGCAATTTAAGTACTTCCTTCTTGACTACCTCTTTCATGTTGGGGTTGAGTCGCCTTTGGTGTTCCCTGTAGGGTTTATGATCACTATCGACTGTAATACGATGCATGCAAACGGATGGACTAATCCCTTTTATATCATCAATACTATATCCAATCACTTTCTTAAAATTCCTAAGTACATCAAGTAACTTACTAGTTTCTTTAACATTCAGATCGGCATTTACTATGACTGGATATAAAGAGTTATGGTCCAGAAATTCATACCTTAGATTAGAGGGAAGGGGTTTAAGTTCTACCTTAGGTGTTTTGCCTTCCTCTAAATCAGCTGATTCGTGGTTGTGGTCTTGTTCCAGCTTTTCAATTTTTACTTCTGAGGTGAGAATAGGACTCTCACCGAGCAATCTAGTGTAGACTTCAGTTTCTGCCTGTTCAGCACAAGAGACAGAACTATCCAAAAGGCAAAGCTCAAGTGGATCAGTAGGGCACAAACTCATTGCATTATCTATATTTTGTTCAATTATATCAACCATGCAACAAGTATCACCTAAGGATGGACATTTCATTGCATCATTAAGATTAAACTCAATCTTTTCATCCCCTACATTCAAGGAAAGCTTTCCATCTTTAACGTTTATAATAGCACCTGCAGTGGCTAGGAAAGGCCTTTCCAGAATGATGGGAATTTGACTATCTTCCTCCATCTCTAATACAACAAAGTCAATGGATATGAAAAACTTACCTACCTTTAGAGGAACATCCTCTAATATACCTACCGAATGAGTGACGGATCGGTCCGCTAACTGGAGAGAAATAGTGGTAGGCTTCAGATCACCCATCTGGAGTTTATTGCAAATGGATAGTGGCATAAGGCTTACAGTTGCTCCTAGATCACATAAGGCTTTAGTGATCTGCACATCTCCAATGGAACAAGGTATTTAGAAGCTCCCAGGATCCTTGAGTTTAGGAGGCAGTTTGTTCTGAATCAAGGCACTGCACTCTTCAGTCAATGCCACATTGGCATACTCCTCAATTTTCCTCTTATTAGAGAGGATCTCCTTCAGAAATTTGGCATAGGAAGGCATTTGAGAGACAGCTTCCAAGAATGGAATATTGATGTGCAGTTTCTTGAGCACATCCAGAAATTTTCCGTACTGTTTCTCTAGCTTGGCCTTAGCCAGTCTCTGAGGGAAAGGAACTGGTGGCTTATATGGTTCTAGAGCTACATAATCAGGCTCTTTCTCTTCCTTCTTTTCACTAACTGGCCCCTCTTCTTCATTTACTGGCTCAGGCACATCCCCTTTTTTATTTCCTTCATCATCCTCCTTTTCCACTGGTTCATCCAATTATTTACCACTTCTCAAAGTGATAGCTTTACAATGTTCTCTAGGGTTCTCAGGCTGACCAGGGAACATACTAAAATTTCTGGTTGAAGAGCTCGCTTGCTGTGCTATTTGGGTCTCTAACATCTTGTTATGTGTAGCAAGTGAATCAACTTTAGAAGCCAAGTCTTTAATTGCTTCATTCATACTGTGATTCTGAGCTCTAAATTCCTCATTTTGCTTGATCTGTGTGGAGAAGAAATTCTCCATTAGAGCCTCTAGATTTGACTTTGGTTGTGAAGGATTGAATGGCCTTAGATTCTGAAAGCCTGGAGGTTGTCTGAAATTATTCTGGGGCTGCTGGCCAACATTCGGCTTATAAGAGAAGTTCGAGTGATTTCTCCAGCCAGGATTATAAGTATTGCTGTAGGGATTGTTTCTTTGGTTATTCACAAAGTTTGCCTGCTCAAAATCCTGAACTGTAGAACTCCCAAGTTGACACTCGTTGGCTGTATGGCCAACACCTCCACAAATCTCACAGGATGCAGAAGAAGAAGGTGAATTAACAGCGTTGATGCTTAGCTTATCCAATTTTTGAAATAAAGCATCAACTTTGGAAGTTAGATGATTGAAAGCATCTACTTCATACATACCTGCTGGTTTTCTGGGATGTCTCTCACTAGACCATGAGTAGTGGTTCTGAGCCATATCTTAAATCAATTCGTATGCCTCATCAACTGTCTTGTTCATAATTGCTCCACCAGCTGCAGCATCCATAGACATACGGGTGCTGTAGACTAGTCCATTGTAGAATGTATGGACTATCAGCCATTTTTCAAGTCCATGATGTGGGCATACCCTCAGGAGCTCCTTAAATCTCTCCCATGCTTCATATAGAGATTCTCCATCTTTCTGAGTGAATGTAGTAATCTGGTTCCTCAAATTGGCTGTCTTGCTCGGTGGGAAATACTTGGCCAGGAAAGCTTGAGAAAGCTGCTGCCAAGTGGTAATAGACCCCGATGGAAGAGAATGCAACCAAGCTCGGGCTTTTTCTCTTAATGAGAAAGGGAATAACCTCAACCTGATAGCATCGGAGGAGACCCCATTCAACTTTAGGGTGTCACAGTACTCCAAAAATACAAAGAGATGGAGGTTAGGGTCTTCAGTAGGCGACCCTCCAAACTGGTTTTGCTGAACCATCTGCAAGAGAGATGGCTTCAGTTCAAAATTATTAGCTTCTACCACTGGCCTGACTATGCTGGGATTCAAGCCATGAGTATCTGGGGCAGTATAATCCTTTAGAGATCAGTTATCTTTCTCCCCCATGGTAGCTGTAGAACTTTCTTGCTGTTGTAATCTTCTTCTCCTCCGCAAGGTGCACTCAATCTCTGGGTCAAATTCAATAAGGTCTTTGTCCCCTCCTCGCATATGATAGCTAATACCTATGGAGGATGAAAAAGGTGCAAAAAGTCAGCAAAGGAAAATTATGCAGAAAAATTTGAAAAGAAAATGATCTAGTCTAGCTAATTCGCAAAATGTCTAATATTGACGATTGCTCCCCGGCAATGGCGCCAAAAACTTGTGTGATTTCTAATAAATACCGCAAGTGCACGGCGTAGCTATAGCTAGTCCGGCGAGTACGGGTCGTATCCCACAGAGAACAATGTCAACTACTAGAACGGTGCAAAATATGCTATCTAGATCGATGTAGTTTGATTAGAGAGTGTCACAATTCAACGAATGAAAATAACCAATTAAACAAGCCTAGGGTTACGGTTCACCACACTTATGATACTCAACAACTGATATTCACCTCTAATTGCAATTGTTTAGATTATTGAGGATGGTTTAGCCTACATTGATTAGCAAACTCTTTCAAGCATTACCAATCGTACCTAGGTTAATCAAATTAACTACCTTCGTGGTTCTTAGTTCAACCTAGGTCCATTGAGCTTTATGCCAACCATAGAATGCAACTAATCGGTTTTCTCGTTCCCATTAATTGATTCAAGCCTAGGGTATCTTAAACTACTTTCGTGATTAAGACATCCCTAATTAACCATTGGATTCCAATTTTAATCTTCACCTTTCAGTTCATCGATTAAATATCTAATACGTGATAGATTGGTGATCAAGCATTCTATCAACTAATTCAAGCATACAATAGTCAATCCAAATCAATCTAATCCCAATTACAATTAGGGTTCCATAATTCAAGTCATAGGCATAGTATCATTGTATCACAATTGGGTTTACCGAAACCCTAGATAGAATTTACTCACACATTATCAAAACAAGAACCAAAATCATATTCATTGAACGATTCATAGCAATTCAATACAATCAAGAAGTAGAAGAACAAGTAGATGCAGAAGTAGAAAGATATAACCTGAAATGTGGAAGAATAAACTGAAATACAATCTTCAATATTGTAAATCCTACTCTAGAATATCAAAACTATCAAAGAACTCTGTAAAAACCCAATCTAATTGAGTTTCCTAAGGTTAGAAGGTGTTTTCCTCATGTCTCCTACGGTTCCCCCTTTTGTAGCTGCGCATACCCAAGCATATATATCCATTTGGGCATCCAAAACCCTAAATTTAGCGCTCTTTACGGTCCCCGAAGCACGGCCGTGGTCCAGGACACGGCCTGGCCGTGCTTCGGGCTGGAATTTGGGGAACTGCTGCAGCATCTGCCTAGAGCACAGTCAGGCCGTGCTTCATGCTGTGGTACTCCTTTCTTCATATTTTTGACGTGCAACCTCCTTGCTTCCTCCTCAACATATCCCAGGTCTTTTAGGGTCTTTCCATGACTGCTTTTCCCTGCTTCTTGACTTATTTTGCTCTCCTGAAATCATAAAATGAACCACAGTAGTATCCAGAACAAAGTATAGCCAAAAGTATAGAAATATCCACTAGTTACTATGAATTAGGGGACAAAATATGACCAATAAACACTCAAAATTCCCCTTTATCAATGGGTGATAGTGGATCGAATGACCAAGTCATCCCACTTCTTACCAGTGAAGACTACCTTTAATGCGGCTCAGTATGCAAGCCTGTATCTGAGTGAGATCATCAAATTGCATGGAGTCCCTGTATCCATCATATCTGATCGAGGTCCACAGTTTACAGCAAGGTTTTGGAAAGCTTTTCAAGAAGCTTTGGGGACGAGATTGGATCTAAGCACCGCTTTTCATCCCCAAACAGATGGCCAGTCAGAACGCACGATTCAAATTCTGGAGGATATGCTTAGAGCATGTATTTTGGACTTTGGTGGCAGTTAGGAAGGATACTTGCCATTAGCTGAGTTTGCATACAACAACAGTTATCAAGCCAGTATTCAGATGGCACCTTTTGAAGCTCTTTATGGGAGAAGATGCCGATCTCCCGTTGGATGGTTTGAAGTTGGAGAAGCCAAGCTGCTAAGGCCAGACTTGGTGCAAGATGCCATAGAGAAGGTCAAGCTGATAAGGGAACGGCTTTTAACTGCACAAAGTCGTCAGAAGGCTTATGTGGACCATAGGCGTCGGGAGTTGAAGTTTTCTCTAGGCGATCACGTGTTCCTCAGAGTTTTACCCATGAAGGGAATCATACGGTTTGGTAAGAAATGGAAGTTAAGCCCGAGGTATATTGGACCCTTTGAAGTTCTGGATAGGGTAAGAACAGTGGCATACCGCCTAGCCCTACCACCTGGATTGAGTGAAGTGTATCCAGTCTTCTATGTCTCGATGTTGAGGAAGTATCTACCCGACCCATCTCATGTGATTCAACTGCAAGAAATCCTTTTGGATGACAAGTTTGCCTACGAAGAGAAATCAGTGGCCATTGTTGATAGACAAGTGAAAAAGTTAAGGTCTAAGGATATCCCTACAGTGAAGGTTGAAACATCACATAATTTTTAGATATTTTTCTTAGAAATTCTTCACCTTACATATATGCATAGAAATTGTCTAATATTAATGGAATAGGTAAAGAAAGAAAACCTAAGAGGAAATATTAAAAATAAACATGCTAAAGAAAGGTGAAATTCCTAGGTAAAGAAAGATAAATTTTTGTGAAGTAAGTAAAGGTCTTAAAATTTCAAGAAGATCGGATTAGGGTAATTTTTCTTAATTTAAGAGCAAAAGTTACTAAATTTAGTATCTCCACCCATAAATTGGGCTTTTACCTATGGACACTTCATATAGAGTTTTTCCACTTCACATAAGTTTCTAGCAAGTCCATTGGATAAGCAAGAAATAAAACATAGACTTGGACTAGGATATAGTAATTGGACCAATAGCCCAAAAATTATGAAATGTGACCAAACCCTCCAAGAAAGGTAGAATTTTATCCAAAGCAAAGAAAATGGGTAGGAATAAGCCCATAATGGGTAGGAATAAGCCCAAATCCAAGAGGAAAAATAAAATAAAATAAATTAGGTGATGATATAATAATGTAATAATAATAAAGATTAGGTTACATGGCATTAAGACAAAAATTTAGCAAGTGGTGTGATTCTACATTCATCATTTTGGCAAGTGGCATAATAATACAAGGCTTTAAGACAAAAACATCTATATCTTACACTCATAATTTTAGCAAGTGGTATGATAATACATGGTATTAGGACAAAACATTCCTATCCCACACAAATAATATCAACCAAATAATGGAGATTAAAGGGCTAGAAATTTGTCACCTAAAAAGGCAAACCTATCATACTTGTTTAAGACAAAACAAAATGGAAATGAATCCCTAAATCAAAGGGACCTTGTCCCTTATCTGAAGAACATATCATCATAATTTTCAAAATACAAATCTACTTTTCCTATGCATATCTTGACTAAGGAAGAGGAAGACAAGAACATAAGTTGTTTGTTTTCCAAAAATTCAACAAAGTGTATCCTAATTGTGATAAGGTAGACCCATGATCATGAAAGATGAATTATTTGGTGGTCTATATAAGAAAACTCACCCTTACAACATTATAATTTCGTCCAAGTGAGGGAGAGGGAAAATAGAAGCAAGGTAGAGTGAGGAAAGGAGAGGAAGAAAGGAAGAAAGAGGAAGGAAAAATCTAAGGGACTAAGTGCTCCAGGTAAGTTTAACAATATTTCTTTTTGAAGAAAACTTTTGAAACTTATAATATTTATATGAGATTTTGATCTTAAAACTTTGATGATTGGTCATGTATGTTGTTATATCATGTTACATATTGATCTTGCATGTGATGTATGTTTGAATACTTAGGTTGGTGTAGATAGTTCTGCATGGGTATGGCAA
The DNA here is from genome assembly GCA_037074535.1 of Gleditsia sinensis. Lineage (NCBI taxonomy): Eukaryota > Viridiplantae > Streptophyta > Magnoliopsida > Fabales > Fabaceae > Gleditsia > Gleditsia sinensis. Next base: position 27,465,439 of record CM073466.1, read on the forward strand.
TGGGTGACAGAATTTTAAGCTTCGGTGTTTTAATTTCTAGAAACAATCTATAAGGAATTAAAATAAATTGTTAACATAAGAATTAAAGATATATGTGTCACGGATTTTTAGCCACTGGAATCATTCAATTTAGAGTTCATATGAGGTAAATATGTTCCGATTAGGAAACAAAGGTCAGAAAATGGTTAATCAAGGAAGAATATGTTGGGATAGTTTCGGTGTTTTAATTTCTGGGAAAAATTTTATAAGGAATTAAAATAAATGGTTAACATATGAATTATATATTTATGTGTCACGGATATTTAGCCACTGGAATCACTTAATTTAGAATTCTTATGTGGGAGATATAGTCAGATTAGTAAGTAAAGGTTAGAACCTACCCGAGAAGAAATAATATTGAATTTAAGGGAGAAATAACACTAAGATTTATTACTATCTTGCTGATATAATTAACATAATAGTTTTAGATAATTGTCTTAACTTTCCATAGACACCAAGATCATCTCAATCGGAGTTAAAATGTGAGATTTATGCTCTGATTAGTGTGCAAAGGTCACAGAACACGGCCAGGCCGTGTTCTGGGTGCTTCAAGCACGGGTTAGCCGTGTTCGGGGCTGTTTTTTAGTACATTTGAAGTATTTTTAAAGCATGGCCGTGTCCTGGAACATGGCCAGACTGTGTTGGAAGCTGGTGAAGCCTATTTTCAACATTTTTCTACCCTAGATGAACCTATTTAACTATAGGGTAATAGTAGAAATCAAATTGGAGGAAAATGCTCTATAAATTTGTAAGAACATGTGTTAGAAATGATATAAATAAGAAGAAATTGACTAAAGGCCAAGCATAAAGAAAAGGAAGAGATGAAATTAATATTTAAAAAGAAGAAGACGAATCTTATAAATGAAAATAATAAATGACTAGTGTATGTCATAGCCATTGCCATTGTATGAACTTCTTACCATCTTAAGTGTGAAATTTTGATATGGAAATATTTTATAAAGTGATATTTGAAATGATTATGTTCATGGCATGATTACCAATGATTTATGGTAATAGTTATATTTTGATGAACATACTTGTTATTGAAAGCATATTTTTTGCTATCATTGTGAAAAAAAAAGAAATGAGCACGGTCACATGGCAATCCGTGTGGTGCACCAGTAGGGGACGCCCTACCAACGGTTATGATAATGTTAATGAGAAAAGAAAGAGAAAGTGGGCCATGTCGGACGGAGCAAGAAAAGCCCGTATTGGAGAGTAAAGGATACTCACCCTGACCGGGGTAGCTTGAAATGAGAATAAGTTGATGGCCATCATATGATATTCAAAAAATAATTAATCGTGTCATACATATCATTACTGTATGATTCTTATGTGCATAAATGTAATGCATTCATCTGACCAAAGATATTTTCTGTAGTTTATACAGCTGAACATGACGTGATAAGCTTTATTGATGATGATTTATTGTTGAACTTACTGGGATTTAATTCTTACTATATTTCCATATCATGTTCAGAAAATTAGTTATGTAGATTTTCTATAGCTCTGGCTTTTAGTGCACATTGGATCGAGTTACTTTATGTTGGGCAAATCTCAGAATCAAATAAGATGTTTGTGGTCAAGTTGGCTCATATCCCAGTGAAGGTGCAACCACCCGCACCTGTATCTCCGGAATTGGTCAACCAAAATAAACAAGATGTAAATATCTATGTGTTTGATATGTTGCATGTACGTTTTGATTAATGACGTGTATGTGAACTCAATATTGTATAATAATAAAGAAAAAAAGGTTGTTACAAAGGTGATCTGGCAGAATCATTCCAAAGAGGAAGCTACGTGGGAAGTAGAGGACGTCATGAGAGAGAAGTATCCACAACTGTTCCAAGAGTTGTCTTATGTTTTCATGTTGTTGGTTTTTGTAAAATTCGGGGACCGAATTTTTATAAGGAGGGGAGAATGTAATAACCCTCTGCTAATAAAACCTTTGAAGATTAAGTACAAATCATTTGAAACAAGGAAGTTGAGAACAACGTAAAATTTTAGAGCGTTTCTGACCTTTCTTCTGACCTTTCTTCACTCATATAAGCATAACTCTCTCATATGAAATTTAAATTAAGTGATTCCAATTTCTGTTGAAAGATAAGACATATATCTACGACTTTGATGTTGGTAACTTTTGCTAATTCCGTGAATATTATAGTGATAAGAGGCAAAAACCGCAGCGTAGTGTGGTCTGGACCTTTGCTCACTATTTTATTCATAACTCTTTCATATGAACTCCAAATTAGGTGATCCAAGTGGCTAATGAAAGCTAAGAGAAAGAGCTACAACTTTCATGTTGGACGTTTTGTCAAATTCGGCCAATAACAGGGTGAACAGTAGCACCGAAGCACGATCGTGCTCCAAGATACGGCCAGGCCGTGCTTCGGGCTGCTCCTGCGTTTTTCAGCAGCCCTCCTCCCTTTTTCTTTCATTCTCCTTCATCTGAACCCTCCCTCTCTCTCTCTAAAATTTTTCTCCACCTTCTCTCTAAGATATCTCACCATCCAGCCACCCGATCGAGCTACCGAGGTACCGTTGGACTCGTGGGAAGGAGAGCTACAAACCCCACCGATCAGTTTCGCCGAACAACCACCGGAAGGTCGCCGGAAAATCGCATGAACAGAACCTCCAAAGGTAAAACTCCGTCCAATCGCGTTTTAAGCTTCGTTCTTCCGAAATTCTTTCCATAGATAGTCTTAGAATTAGTTTCTATGCTAGAATATAAGGTTTTTAGGTTTAGGGTTAGTTTTTCCGGCCGATGTGAATAGTGTTTCCGGCCAGCATAAATAGTGACGTTTAGGGTTTATCGAATTCTCATGTTATGTCTATGTTTTCTAGGTTGTTGAGCCACCACGAGGTGAAATTCTCGTTGTTGGACTCCTAGTACGGTGAGTGGATTTTTCTTACTATAGCGCATGTTTTACGAATTCGGTTTATAACTCTCTCGTATGATTTTTAACTAGTTGGAATGTATGCTAAATTGTTTTACCACTTTGAAAACCAATATGTTCCAACCATGTTAGAAATTATAAATTTCAATCCTAGTTGAACCCTAGGTATGCAGGACAAGCATCTAAACTGATAATTCTCCATTGAACTAGATTTATAGAAATGCGAACTTAGTCATAGAAATGAACTAAGTTAGCCATGAAATGATTTGATGCATGGCGAACATCTATGCAACGTCTACGGACGATCTATGTTTAAAGGAAAAGTTTATGATGATAAAGGTCTCCATGGAAATCCATGGATGAGACATATTTCTAAACAATCTCATTCATCATTGTGATTGCATAAATAACTTCATTTATTACTTACCATGCATAATTAATTTGCTTTACGGTTACTGATTTAAATCATGTTTTATCTTTTGAATATACATTTGAACTGTTTGTCTAATTTAGTTTATATCTAGTGTACATCCATGAATTTACAGGCAAGATCCTCGCTTCTTGAGTATTTTGATGTTTTGTTTAGAAAACGGTATTATGTTTTACAACAATGTTTGTATTATGAGGTCATGGGCCAAGTTGAATCACAAATGTTGGATTCATGAGATATATATATATATATATATACATATATATATATATATATATACATATATATATATATATACATATATATATATATATATATATATATATATAGAGTATTTTTTTATACTGGATGTGGCATATGTAGTCAGTTATATTTATTATATACTCTAGATTGTGTGCTGGATATTTGTACATGCTATGTGTGAGGCTTGCGGCTAAGAAAAAACTCTTATGCCATGCTGGTCATATGTTCCATCATTTGGGGCCGTGACACTCAGTATCTAAAAAATTATTGTGGGTTTTGTTTCTGAAGGTCATTTTTCAATGGAAGTGAAGTAAAATATTGCAAGTCGTGAGATGAAGACAAGGTATTTTAGACAATACAAATATTTTTGGACAATTCAGTTTGCAGAATCTTTTATCATATTTTCCTACATATACCAAACATTTTTTTGACTGATTGTCTTGGTAATTAATTCCTAAGTTCAGGTTGCCTGAATAACTGATTCTACACAATAAATTTGAAATCTTCCTACCAAACACCACCATAAAGATTTTAGGGTAACAACTTGTTTCAAGTTAAATTAAATTAAGAGAAAATTGAAATATTTATTTGTTATTTATTAGATTAGTATCTATATTCTACATGTCCCAAAAAAAGAAATTAATTCATATAAAAATTGAGAAATACATTAATTTGATTTTATTACAATTAATTCATATTTTGTTAATTTATTCTTCCTATATTTTGTACTGATTATTTTCTAAGGATATGGTAATGATAGAAAAGCTGTCACTCATCTGTTTTAGTTTGTTACTTTACACAATAATTGGTCATTAAGGTGGACCTAAGATAACACTACTATTAACAATATTAAAAAAATTGATTTAATCTTTAACTAAAGAAAAGGAATAAGTTTAATTAACCATACATACTGCGTTCTGCATCAACTACTTACAAAGTTACTACAAATAATATGTTTTTAAGTCAATTTACTATTTATCTTCATAGAATCAATGCTATCTGGCACAAATTAACAGACGACGTAACCCTTGTGGGAATGCTATGATGTCTAGGATTGAAAATATCTATTTGCACCCTTTGCAGACGTTGAATACTGTCATGTTACATGACCATCATATCAAATTAACCAAAGACAAAGCTTAAGCTTATATAAGTACGTTATCATATCAAATTATTATCCCTTCAACATAATTATCATGCAATATAAGAACGTTACACTAAGGTTCTATGAGTCTATCCTCTGAATTTATCTTAATCCCCTTGCTCAATAGAAATAAAAAGAAGACAATGGGTGACGAGGACAAGTTTACAAATAAAGCCCTCTTATCATTCACAAGCCAGCTAAAGTACAGAAGTGTAAGAGTGTTCTAAGCCTTTATTCTGAACGATATGCCTGGTTTATTCATTTCAAATCGGGCATACACAAACCATATTTTAATTTAGATAGATGAGCAAACACAAACCTTTAACAGATACACAGAAATACAGCAGTTCCAATCAATCTTTGCCTACGGCTCCACTATGATTTTTCCAGTAGCATGGCCATCGATGCTCTTAGCCCAAGCATCTTCAGCTTTGCTCAAAGGAAACCTCGAGTCAATAACAGTCTTAAGCCTCCCGTCCTTCACCAACTTAACCAGATAATCCAGATTCTCTTTCTTAGCTGTTACAAAAAATGGCACCAGCTGCTTCTTGGAGAATGTAAGTTTCTTCAGTGCAAAAGTCATCACTGCACTTATGCCAGGCGTTAAATCTATCACCTTCCCATTTTCAGTCAAGTGAGGCTCAAAGGTTGACCAAGGTATTCCGGTTGAACAATGTATCACTGCATCATATTTTCTACCAGATGGACTTCTTAGAGCTGCCCCATCTGGAGTCCTATAATCAAGAACCTCATCAGCACCTAACTTCTTAACAAAGTCAATGTTGCGGGCCCCACAAGTGGCTGTCACATGAGTGTTTCCTAGCTTCGCCAGCTGAACTGCATAGTGACCTACACCACCTGAGGCAGCAGTTACTAAAATGTTCTTTTGTTCACCAGTTCCATCAAGCTTGACTCCTGCAATTTGAGTGAGGGCCTGATGAGCTGTGAGACCTGCCACAGGTAAAGCTGAAGCTTCACCAGCTGAGACTTCAGACGGTCTGGCAACTGTTAAGCTCTCAGTAGCCACAGCAAACTCAGCCAATCCACCTCCATGCTGTCATTCAACAAGAATATAATGGCTCATAAATTGGACAAGGTTGTAAGCTTGAGACATATACAGCTGTTATATGGATTTTGAATTCATGCAACCAATCACGTAGTGTCATCATAGATTCTTCAAGATTTTAGATAGACACACAATACACCTCCACTCAAAAGACTATTAGTCAATTATGCTAGTTGGTCTAAATTTTAGAGTGCACAAACTAAAAGAGTGGCGAACTTGAATAATGATGCTCAAATGTTGCTTACTCCTTCCTTGAATCTATAAGAGAAATGAGAAGTCTAATTCTGGTCTGTTATAAATTCTGATCATATTGATAACATAAAGTGATACTAGATCGTATGAGATGATACTAAGTGATACAAAGGGTCTTGCACTAGTCAACCTTATATAAAGCTCATAAGAAACTTGAAAAGACAATACAATAATGAAGCATTAACTAATAAATACAAAGTGCCATATTTTAAGAAAATTAATACTAGTGCCTTATTCAAAGATCTAGTGCCTTGTTTTGTGAATCATGGTTCATGCACCTTGTTTGAATTTTCATGAATTAACTTCTAACAGATTACGCCCATCCTAAAGTCTAGAGTAAAAAATTCAAATATAATATACATCATAAACACACCTAGGGAGTAAAGATATTACTGCATCAGTGCACAACGATGGTGGATGTAAAACACATTTCTTGCCCCTGGCATTCGTAGTTTACACATAAAGGAATAAGCCAGCTTCACGTAGTTGATTTAAAAAACTAAACATATAATCTATTTGCAAGCAATTGGTTTTTTTGTCGTCTAATGTATAGTTTTCCTTTTCATCAACAAACTATATATCTACTCAAGCTTACAATTATATCCCTCGACTAGCAGAGAAACATCAGAATTGACTGTAAAGCTAGAGAAATAAGTTACTTTGAAATTTAGAATATGATAATAAGTGGAGATCATGTGAATTAACTCAATGTCGTAGAGATAAGAATGTTGCATTGAATGTGTAGAGACCTTAGACGAGATATAATTAAGAACAAATACATCAAAGAGAAAGTTGGATAGCAGCTACTGTACAAAAGATGATAGAATTCCGTATATGTGGTTTGGCTATCTGTGGAGGAGGACTGCAAAAACTTGATAAGAATAGTAGATTAATTGGAGAGCAACTTGATAATTAGAGATAAACAGAGACAAAAAAAAACAATAGGTAAAACGTTTAAGGTTTTAACAATTAATAATCTTTCTATTGATCTTATTTACAATAGGACTTTTTGACGTCGTTTGATCTATATAGTCGATCTCACTTAATAGAAAAAAGTTTAATTTGTTGTTGGTGATAATAAGTGGTGATCATATGACTTACACAAGAATGGTATTCGTACTGACTTGATAAAAGACAAATAACAACAACAACTAAGCCTTTTCCCACTAGGTGGGGTCGGCTACATTGATCAAACGGCGCCATAGTGGCCTATCATGGATGAGATCAATAGATATGTTATTAACTATTAAATCATTTTTAATAGTTTCACTTATTATTTTTTTTGGCCTCCCTCTACCTCTAATTATTGGACTATTCTCCATCCGATCAACTCTTCTCACTAGGGCTTCTGCAGGTCTTCTCCACACATGGCCAAACCACCTTAAGCGAGTTTCAACCATCTTCTCCACAATAGGTGCTCTCCCAACTTTCTCTCTAATGCACTCATTTCTAATCATATCTCTTCTAATGTGTCCACACATCCAACGCAACATTTTCATCTCTGCAACGTTGAGTTTATCTTCATGTTGTCTTTTAACCGCCCAACATTCCGTACCATACAATATAGCAGGTCTTGTAGCCGTACGGTAGAATTTTCCTTTAACTTTGAGCGGCACTTTTTTATCACAAATGACACTCGAAACTTTCCTCCATTTCATCCATCCAGCTTGAATCCTGTGGTTTACGTCCTCCTTTACTTCACCGTCATTTTGTATAATGGACCTAAGATATTTAAAACTTGTAACTTGTTTTAATATATAGTCTCCAAGTTTCACGTCGACATTTGTATTTGTTCGTCTCTTACTAAAAATACATTCCATATATTTTGTTTTATTTCTACTTATCCGAAAACCGTGTGTTTTTAAAACTTGACTCCATGACTCTAACTTCATATTTATTTCCTCTTTCGATTCACCAACTAAGACTATATCATCTGCAAAAATCATGCATTGAGGCCCCAACTCTTGTATATGTTCAGTAACTGCGTCCAAAATCAAGTTAAAAAGATACAAACTCAGAGAAGACCCTTGGTGTAGTCCAATAGTTGTGGAAAAATCATTTGAATCCCCATTTTGTGTTCTCACGCAAGTCGTTATCCCGTCGTACATGTCTTTGATTGCTCGAATGTATGTAATACGTACTCCTTTCTTTTCTAAAGCCTTCCATAGGATCTCTCTTAACACTTTGTCATATGCCTTTTCCAGATCAATAAAAATCATGTGCAAATCTTTCCGTCTGCTTTGATACCTTTCCATCAATCTCCGTAGTAAATAAATTGCTTCCATAGTTGACCTTCCTGGCATAAATCCAAACTGGTTCTCTGTAACTTAAGTCTCTTGTCTTAATCTTTGCTCAATGATCTTCTCCCATAACTTCATAGTGTGACTCATGAGTTTAATCCCTCGATAGTTGGAACAATTCTGTATGTCTCCTTTATTTTTATATATAGGAATTAAAGTACTTCTCCATTCATCCGGCATTTTCTTAGATTTCATTATCACATTAAACAACTTAGTGAGCCAACTTATACCCTTCCTTCCTAAACTTTTCCACACCTCAATAGGTATATTATCAGGTCCTACTGCTTTGTCATTTTCTATTCTCTTCAGAGCTTTCTCTACTTCAAACTCTTGGATTCTACGATAAAAAGTATAATTACGGTCTTCTTCTGCAGTATTAAGCTGTCAAAGTTGTAAGTCAACTCATGCCCTTCGTTAAAAAGTCCTTGAAAGTAACTCCTCCATCGTGCTTGGATATCATGCTCCCTTACCAAAACATTACCCTCTTCATCTTTAATACATTTCACTTGATCTAGGTCCCTTGTCTTTCTTTCCCTACTCTTCGCAAGCTTGTAAATTTTTCTTTCTCCCTCCTTAGTTCCTAAAGATTGGTATAATCCCTCAAAAGCTCTAGTTCTTGCTTCACTCACAGCCTTCTTAGCGTCTTTCTTAGCCGCTTTATATTTATCCCAAATTGCCTTATCTTTACATAAGTGCCACTCCTTATAACACTCTCTTTTAAACTTAATTCTATCTTGCACCTCCGCATCCCACCACCAAGATTCTTTACCCTTAGGTCCAACGCCTCTTGATTCTCCAAGTGTCTCTCTTGCTATATTCCTAATCCCTTTGGCCATCTCGTCCCACATATCATTAGCATTTCCTTGGACCTCCCAAAGCCTTTCTTCCTCCACTCTTCTTTGAAAATTCCTTTGTTGCTCATTCTTCAAAGACCACCACCTAATTCTAGGAATTGTTTTCTTACTCTTTCTTTCTACTCTTCTCATAACTCGTACGTCCAAAGACAAGACATTAAAATACAATAACTACATTACAGCCATATAAACCTCATGCTCATACTAGGTAATAACCAATACACACTCTACCACTCCCCCCTTAAATTGAATATGCACGAAACTTGTTGCAAATATATGTGATGCAAGGAGTTGTTGAAAATGTTTGTTACATGATCATTGAAGTTGACAAATCTAGTTGTGATGCATCCCTAAGGTATCTTCTCTCAAATAAAGGGATGGTCAACTTCTATAGATTGGTCCCCTCATGAAAGACTGAGTTGGAGACAATATGTAGAGTTGTCTAATTATCACAAATCAGTTCTATCTTAGTTATTTCAGGAAACCTTAGTTCTCTAAGTAACTTTTTCAACCACACAAGTCTACAATTTGCCAAGGCCATAGTACGATACTGAATTTCTATGATCAAGAAACACCATCCTGCTTCTTGCTTTTCCATGATATCAAGTTTCCACAAACAAAAGTACAATACCTCATAGTGGATTCTCTATCTACAAGGGAACCTAATCAATTTGCAGCTGAATAGCCGACTACTTGAGCCTTTTTTTTTTATCCTCATATAGTAATCCCATGCTTGGAGCTTCTTTGATGTATCTAAAGATGTGAACTATAGCCTGCTAGTGACTATCACATGGTGATTGCAGAAATTGACTTACTATACACACAACAAAGGTTATTGTGAGATAAATCAACATTTTAACAAGATTATAATATCTACTAGTATATGAAAGAGGCTCCTCTTGTCCTGGAAGAAGTTTAACAATTGGGTCCATGGATGTTTCTATAGCTTGCCATCCAGCACGACTACTTCGTGAAGTATGCCTAGGGCATGTTTCCTTAGAGATCTTGGCATGGCAGCATTTGATTGAACTACTTCAATACTCAAGAAATATTTTAGTCTATCCAAGTCTTTTGTCTAAAAAGTGGCTGAAAATAAGAGTGTAACTAATCTAACTAAATCCAATTAAAACCAATCTTCTTATCAAATTAATTGGATGAAGTCTTTTAGAAACTGATCTAATCACTTCGGTTGTAGGATGTCTAATTTGGAGATCCCATTCCAATCAAACTGACCAATTAGATTATTAATAATTATATATATTTTCTATTATATATTGCTTTATATATATATATATATATATACATACATATATTATATTTATATTTATTTTATTATGAAAACAGAAACCCTAACTCTCATACCCTCATCCATTACACACTCGTTCTCTTACAATAGATCCCTACCTCCATTTCTCTCAGTTCCTTTAGGATTCTTTCCATCTTTCTCTCTCAAAAGAGAGTTTACTGCCAAAACAAGGGAGAGGACTTTTGTCACCCAAAACATTGCTTTATTGCTTGAGCGATTAGCCTCTATTTTGGCTCTCAGTTTGCAAGCCTCTTGCTCAAAATTCTTTGCACCCTTCTAACAACAGTCACCAAGACGGGAGAACTTTGGGTTGCTCTGCCTTTTTCTTTGCACTGCAACAACATTTACCAAACCTTGTTTCACTGCTACCCTCATCAAAAGAAATGGAGAAGGAACTTTCAGTCTTCTTTTCTTGGGGCTGGGCATTTTCAATCATAGGTGTTAAATTTGAGCTTCTCGACTAATCAACCAAGATTGTTCAAGTAATAATCTACTTGCAAATATATTTCTATTCAAATTTGTTTTTACTAGAGTTAGCTCCGTTAGAAATATTTGATCCTATAATAGTTTTATTCTTCAAGTGGATATTAGCTAAATTTAGGATTCCATTTACTTGATAGTTTGATAGTTCCTTTGATTAAGATTATTGAGCTTGAATTCAGATTGGTGCTTGCCTCTGTTCATGATGTAAATGTTGGTTTGGGCCTTATAAACTTGTTTGTTAGATTCACCACTCTTCATCAACAATCATGTTATGCAATGTTTGATTCTAGCTGATATTTAATTTTATGGTAGAAAACATAGAAGAAATGTGGTTTCTGAATTTTCTTACTACTACAGGATTATTTTTTTAAAAGACCATCCAACAACAACCAAGTCTTTTTTCACTAGATAAGGTCGGCTACATGGATCAAACAATGCCACAGTGGTCTATTATAAAAAAAATCAATAGATAGATTATTAACTACTAAATCCTTCTTCATAGTTTCACCTATTATTTTTTTTAATATCTCTACCTCTAACTATCAGATTATTTTCCATTTGATAAACTCTTTTCAATAAGGGTTCTGCATATTTTTTTCATACATGTCCAAACCAACTTAAGCGAAATTCCACCATCTTTTCCACAATAGGTGATACCCCAACTTTCTCTTTAATGTACTTATTTATAATCATATCTTCTAGTGGGTCCACACATTTAACGCAATATTCTCATCTCTGCAACATTAAGTTTCTTTTCGTGTTGTCTTTTAACTATCTAACATTCAGTACCATACAATATAGCAGGTCTTCTAACTATACAACAACAACAACAACAACTAAGCCTTTTCCCACTAGGTGGGGTCGGCTACATGGATCAAACGGCGCCATAGTGGCCTATCATGGATGAGATCAATAGATAAGTTATTAACTATTAAATCATTTTTAATAGTTTCACTTATTGTTTTCTTTGGCCTCCCTCTGCCTCTAATTATTGGACTATTCTCCATCCGATCTACTCTTCTCACTGGTGCTTCTGCAGGTCTTCTCCACACATGGCCAAACCACCTTAAGCGAGATTCAACCATCTTCTCCACAATAGGTGCTATCCCAACCTTCTCTCTAATGCACTCATTTCTAATCATATCTCTTCTGGTGTGTCCACACATCCAGCGCAACATTCTCATCTCTGCAACGTTGAGTTTATCTTCATGTTGTCTTTTAACCGCCCAACATTCAGTACCATATAATATAGCAGGTCTTATAGCCGTACGGTAGAATTTTCCTTTAACTTTGAGCGGCACTTTTTTATCACAAATGACACTCGAAGCTTTCCTCCATTTCATCCATCCAGCTTGAATCCTATGATTTACGTCCTCCTTTACTTCGCCGTCATTTTGTATAATAGACCCAAGATATTTAAAACTTGTAACTTGTTTTAATATATAGTCTCCAAGTTTCACGTCTACATTCGTATTTGTTCGTCTCTTACTAAAAATACATTCCATATATTCTGTTTTATTTCTACTTATCCGAAAACCATGTGTTTCTAAAGCTTGTCTCCATGACTCTAGTTTCAAATTTATTTCCTCTTTCGATTCACCAACTAAGACTATATCATCTGCAAAAATCATGCACTGAGGCCCCAACTCTTGAATATGTTCAGTAACTGCGTCCAAAATCAAATTAAAAAGATACGGACTCAAAGAAGACCCTTGATGTAGTCCAATAGTTGTGGGAAAATCCTTTGTATCCCCATTTTGTGTTCTCACGCAAGTCGTTATCCTGTCGTACATGTCTTTGATTGCTCGAATATACGCAATACGCACTCCTTTCTTTTCTAAAGCCTTCCATAGAATCTCTCTTAACACTCTGTCATATGCTTTTTCCAAATCAATAAAAACCATATGCAAATCTTTCTGCCTACTTTGATACCTTTCCATCAATCTCCGTAGTAAATAAATTGCTTCCATAGTTGACCTTCCTGGCATAAATCCAAACTGGTTCTCTGTAACTTGAGTCTCTTGTCTTAATCTTTGCTCAATAATCTTCTCCCATAGCTTCATAGTGTGGCTCATGAGTTTAATCCCCCGATAATTGGAACAATTCTGTATGTCTCCTTTATTTTTATATATAGGGATTAAAGTACTTCTCCTCCATTCATCCGGCATTTTCTTAGATTTCATTATCACATTAAACAACTTAGTGAGCCAACTTATACCCTTCCTTCCTAAACTTTTCCACACCTCAATAGGTATATTGTCAGGTCCTACTGCTTTGCCATTATCCATTCTCTTCAAAGCCCTCTCTACTTCAAACTCTTGGATTCTACGATAAAAAGTATAATTACGATCCTCTTCTGCAATATTAAGTCTGTCAGAGTTACAGGTCAACTCATGCCCTTCGTTAAAAAGTCCTTGAAAGTAACACCTCCATCGTGCGTGGATATCATGCTCCCTTACCAAAACATTACCCTCTTCATCTTTAATACATTTCACTTGATCTAGGTCCCTTGTCTTTCTTTCCCTACCCTTCGCAAGCTTGTAAATTTTTCTTTCTCCCTCCTTAGTTCCTAAAGATTGATATAACCCCTCAAAAGCTTTAGTTCTTGCTTCACTCACAGCCTTCTTAGCGTCTTTCTTAGCCACTTTATATTTATCCCAATTTGCATTATCTTTACATAAGTGCCACTCCTTATAACACTCTCTCTTAACCTTAATCTTATCTTGCACCTCCGCATTCCACCACCAAGATTCTTTACCCTTAGGTCCAACGCCTCTTGATTCTCCAAGTATCTCTCTTGCTATATTCCTTATCCCTTTGGCCATCTCGTCCCACATATCATTAGCATTTCCTTGGACCTCCCAAAGCCTCTCTTCCTCCACTTTTCTTTGAAAATTCCTTTGTTGTTCATTCTTCAAAGACCACCACCTAATTCTAGGAATTGTTTTCTTACTCTTTCTTTCTACTCTTCTCATAACTCGTACGTCCAAAATTAGAACCCTGTGTTGGGTAGCCAAGCTCTCACCGGGTATGACTTTACAATTTGTGCAGAACTTTCTATCTGATTTCCTTACCAAGAAAAAATCTATTTGAGAGTTTGCTCCTCCACTCTTGTATGTGATAAGATGTTCTATCCGCTTTCTAAAGCAAGTATTTGCTATGGTAAAATTATAGGCTAAAGAAAAATCCAAGATAGTTTTACCCTCTTCATTTGCATCTCCTAATCCAAAACCTCCATGTATACCCTCGTATCCTTTCGATTCCCTCCCTACATGACCATTCAAATCCCCTCCTAGGAAAATCTTTTCTCCCAGAGGTATTTCTTGAATCAAACCTTCTAGATCCTCCCAAAAAGTTCTCTTGTGATGCTCCTCTAATCCAACTTGGGGTGCATAAACACTAAAAACATTAAAAATATCCCGCTCAACTACAATTTTTAAAGCTATAATCCTATCTCCTAATCTTTTCACATCTACTACATTGTTTCTCCACTCCTTATCAACTATTATACCTACACCATTACTAGTTCTTGTCTTGCCGGTGTACCAAAGCTTAAAACCTGAAGAATCTAATTCTTTTGCCTTCTCTCCTACCCACTTAGTCTCTTGTAGACACATGATATTGATCCTTCTCCTAATCATGGTATCAACTATTTCCATTGATTTTCCTGTAAGTGTGCCTACATTCCAAGTTCCAAAGCGGATCCTACCGTCATGAACTAACTTCTTTGCCCACACCCGTTCATTAAAGTGTGGGAACCCTTGCTTATTTTTCACTGCATCCGGGCGCCGATGCAGCGGCCCTTGCTCTTTTGACACTGCACTCGAGCCATACAGCGCGTTGCTTCTGGGCAACGACCTAGCTTTAACACTATTGCTTTGTTTATCCATGTTCATGCGGTTACGACAAAGTTTTACGTTGGCTGTCGCACGCCTAACACAACCCTCCTCTTTTATCCGGGCTTGGGACCGGCTAACACAGCAGGTCTTCTAACTATACGGTAAAAAATTTCTTTAACTTTAAGCAACACTTTTCTATCACAAATGACACTCGAACCTCCATTTCATCAACCCGCTTGAATCCTATGGTTTACATTCTCCTTTATTTCGCTGTCGTTTTGTATAAAGGATTCAAGATATTTAAAACTTGTAACTTGTTTTAATACATGATCTCCAATTTTTACTTCTAAATTCGTATTTGTTCGTCTTTTACTAAAAATACATTCTATATATTCTATTTTATTACTACTTATACGAAAACCATGTGTTTCCAAAACTTGTCTCCATGACTCTAACTTCATATTTGTTTCCTCTTTCAATTCACCAACTAAAACTATATCATCCACAAAAATCATATATCGAGGTCCCACATCTTGTACATGTTTAGTAATTGCATCTAAAATCAAGTTAAAAAGACATGGATTTAGAGAAGACCCTTGATGTAGTCCAATAGTTGTAGAAAAATCTTTTGTGTCCCTATTTTGTATTCTCACGCAAGTCGTGATCCTATCGTACATGTCTTTGATTGCTCGAATATATGCAATACGTACTCCTTTCTTCTCTAAAGCCTTCCATAACACCTCTCTTAGCACTCTATCATATGCATTTTCTAAATCAATAAAAACCATATGCAAATCTTTCTGCCTCCTTTGATAACTTTCCATCAATCTTCGCAATAAGTAAATTGCTTCTATAGTTGACCTTCCTGGTATAAAACTAAATTGATTCTCTGTGACTTGAGTCTCTTATTTTAATCTTTGCTCAATGATCTTCTCTCATAACTTCATAGTGTGGCTCATGAGCTTAATTCTCCTATAGTTGGCATAGTTTTATATGTCCCCATTATTTTTATAGATAGGGATTAAAATACTTCTCTATTCATCTGACATTTTCTTAGAGGCATTCAAGCTGCTCTTTATTGAGGTAGAGATTACCTAAATTTTTACCACTTTTCATTGGTCACTATGTGCAGTGTTGGACTCATAGACACAACTGCTCCTTGATGGATGACCGATTTGTCATTCACAGTTGGCATGATTTTTTCATTTTCCATGTAGTTTCCAGCAGGTCTCTCGGCTATGGTTAGTCTTTTGGCAAAAATCACACCATAGATTCCCCCTTTCGTTCACCAAAGTTCATTAAAGCCCTCAGTTATTTGGTTCTACTCATGGCTTTTGGAGACCAATGTAGAAGCTTCAGTTTGGCCAACACCTTGATGATTACCCAGCATAATTTCTCTTCTACTTTCCTCCCTTCGAACAGCAGAAAAAATTTCTTCAATTCAAGACAAAGGTCAGATCCCAATTATCCTTCCACGAACTTCATTTAAATCTTTATTTAATCCTACAATAAAGTCATAAGTCGAGTTTTCTCTACAAGTTTCACATCATTTTCTTGACATCTATCACACCAATCATTTGGCTTAAAAAGATCCAACTCCTACCATATTTTGGTAAAGGTGGTAAAGTATTCGATGACACTCTTATTTCTTTGTTCGAAATCCCTTGCCTTATCTCTTAATTCACACAACTGAACAGACTTCTCTAGATTAGAATAAGCAAATCTTACCTCGTCTCAAATATCCTTAATTGTAGGGTAGATGAGGTATAGTGACCAAATATGTTCCTCCATGGAGTTGATGAGCCAAGACATCACTAGAACGTTCTAGGTGTCCCAGGTTGTATGTGGTGCCATTAAGGAACCTGATTTTTCCCCTCCCTCAAATGACCATATAGACAGATCAAGACCACTGAAGGAAATTTCTTCCATTGAGTTTGTAAGAGGTGTTTTAGTGAGAAAAACTATCAAAGGAAGCAATATGGTGAATTCAATCAAAGGGACTAATTATAAGGCTTGCTGCACAAGAGGATTCAACTGCAACCTCCTTCTGTCCATCATTGCTTAACCCAGTGAAGGCCTACTTGAAACTGGCCATGATTTCTCCCCTCAACAATATCCCAACTCTAATAGCATTCACAAAGAAATACCAGAGAGGAGAAAATGAACACTACAGAGGAATTCACCTTCTTTTTG
Organism: Gleditsia sinensis; assembly: GCA_037074535.1. NCBI lineage: Eukaryota > Viridiplantae > Streptophyta > Magnoliopsida > Fabales > Fabaceae > Gleditsia > Gleditsia sinensis. The sequence goes on from CM073466.1 coordinate 27,482,485, forward strand.
TTATAGTTTGATACAACAGGTGAACCATAATTTATAGACATTGTGGTAGGAAAAGATCCCGATAATTTTGGGATCATTATAGGAAAAAAAAAAGGATATCATAGTAAAAGTCCTGATTAAATGCTCTAACTATAAGGATAAAAAGGCAACTAATGACTAATAGATATCCCAACCACATCCATCCATGTCTCGGCAATTAGGACCAAGATATAGCCATATCTTCAACAAAATGCATAATAGGGTGAAGATATAAGATGGTAGCCAAAAAGACCATAATTAGGATTAAGGTTTCAAATGGAACAAATACCTTCTTGATGAGCAATGGGAAATTTGTCATTAGAAGATAGTCTTGAAATAGGTAAAGGCATTAGAAGAATGTCAAACACAACAACAGGATGAGTAAGTTAGCAAACAAAGAAAGATCTTCTCAATATAGATAATATCAACTAAAATGAAGTAATGATTGGTGTTTGAGTAAAAACAATAACCTTTTTGAAGTTGGGAATAACCCAAAAAATTACATTTAAAGGACTTAGCATAATGTCCCTTCCAAGAGTCATATCATGAACAACACAAATACAGCTAAGACATGAGGAGGGAAAATAAAAGTGGGTTGATCAAGAAACAAAATTATATGAAGTACACAATGTGGAAAAATAGAAGGCATCTAGTTGATGAGACAAGCAGTGAGAACAATATCCCTGAAAAACGAGAGGAATATTATTGTGAAGTAATAGAGTATGGGTAATCTATATCAAATGATGATTTATACATTTTGCAACATCATTTTGCTAAGGAGTATGGGAACAAGATTATTGAAGAAGGATCCTCGAAAACCCTTTTCAGACATATAATTTTGGAAAACAATAAAAATGTATTCACATGCATTGTCATTGCCTAACATACGAATAGACACCATACTGGAAAATGAATTTCAACACAAAATTGTCTATAGAGAACAACTCAGAACAAATTTTCATAAGGAATAACCAAGTACAATGGGATTAATCATCAATGAAGGTAACAAAATAATGAAAATCTAAAGTCGAGCCAATACGACCAAGACCTAAGTGTCAATATGAACCAAAGAAAAAGGAGACTTAGCTCTATCACAAGTATGAGTTTGAAAAAATACACGAGTATGTTTTCCAAGTTGACAAGACTTTGGGCAAAGAGGAAAGAATAAGAGCCATCCTTTGAAGATTGGATAAATTACAAAGTCCTAAACGGTTGTGCAGAAGTCCAAAAATAAACAAAAATACAAATGAATGAGGTTGTCATCATTGTAAGATGATACTATCCTTGTGACTCACACCCAATGCCAATCACCTATCCCATATGTCAATCTTATATAAGAATAGAATTATTAGAAAAAGTGATGGAGCAATTAAGAATTTGAATCAATTTTCTAACAAATACAAGATTAAAGGGACAACCAAAATGTAGAGCACAAACTCCAAGGATAACAGATAAGGGATGGGTTTTTTCTAATACCTTTGGCTATAGTTTGGAACCATTAGCAAGAGTAACAATAGGAAGAGATGAAGAATAAAAAGGTGTGAAAAAAGCTTGAGATTACCAAATATGTCATCAAATGCTCTAGTGTTGAAAATCCATGTGAAATTTTCATTAGTAATCAAGGGACAACCAAGCCAAGTAAAGGTGAAAATACCAAATTTGGGCATAGGTGGGATTGTCTCAACCTAAGCCATGAGTAATTGGATTGAAGGGAACCTTGCAAAGGTTAAGTCCAATGAGATGATGATAGATACCCAAACAATTTGAGAATCCACCTTTAAAAGCTAGCCGTTAAGGGGAGAAAACCAAGTCATTTAAATACCTTATCAAACATCCCATACTACTCGATATGGAACTCAGACATCTCATACTACATAAATCCCTATCATAGCACTGCCACTTAGAGCCGACGTCCAGGCGGCTGCACTCTACGACGCTACATTCGGCATTGCTTCACTCGACCTTTCCGGTAAGCCCCTCCGCAGGTAGCCCTTTACGTTACACCGATAACTAGTTCTAATACCAATGATAGGTACCCAAACAACTTGGAGAACCCACCCTTAAAAACTAGCCATTAAGGGAGGAGAATCAACGACAACAATAACAACAACTAAACTTTTTCTTACTAGGTGGAGTCGGCTACATGGATCAAACGGCGCTACAGTGGCCTATCATGATTGAGATCAATAGATAGGTTATTAACTATTAAATTATTCTTAAGGGAGGAGAATCAAATCACTTAAATACCCTATCAAACATCCCATATTACCTAAATCTCTATCAGATGACCAAATCAAATTCTCTGAGGATGCTAGAAGACAACTAGAGTGACACACAACCCAAGGAAAGCATCATTTATGTCATGCACAGTGGGAATGAACCAAACTAGAGGAGAAACAAACCAAATCAATGGCTAAGAATGCTACAAAAAGCTCTAAACAAGGGTGTTAACACTTACGCTAAGCTAGAAAACATTGGTTGGCCAGCTCTAGGCCCAATTGAAGTCCACACACTTCAATGAATCAAAGCATGAGCATAGTGTCAAAATATGCAATCTATGCATGATCAGCACATGGTTCTCTAGAATATGATTGTACTTGGGGGATTAGCTAGCTAGCAACCTCTGATGAGTGTCCCACTTGCTGTGACTAGAAAACACATCAAGTATAGTGTTCAAAAAGATATGTGGTCACTAATGTAGAAGAAAAAGAACACTAACAGTGAGTTCTTAGGGTTTTCCTCCCCTAGCTCTAATGCCGGGTAAAGCTAGATAAATAAGGAGGACAAATTAAAACTTAGAATGTGTTAGTGGTCATACTGACCCACAAAACTAAGACATATATAAAGACTTGATACGAGAATAAACATTAACTACAATAACTACATTATAGCTATATACACTCACGTTCACACTAAGTAATAACTAGCATTCACACTTATTCTAACATAAAAACATTAACAAAGTTAAGGAAAGAGATAACTACTTCATGAGTAAGTTTAGCAACAACTTTGTCACCAACTTTGAAATCTGATTTTGGTCCAACCTCAACTATCTCTCCTGCTATATCAGTACCTATAAACAACAAAAATTAAGTCAGAATACTCACTTATGCCATAGTCTTAGAAGAATATGCAGAATGAAATGACTAGGAGATGCAATGCATGATTAACAAATCAAATAAAAATTCAATGTAGAATAAATATGATACAAGCATAAAAAAATTTAAAAATGTAAAGTAAAATAGGCAGTCAACCAATTTTATATTAGTTAATAACTGATGGAGACCTAGATATCCATCTAAAACAAACTAAGAAAATAATAAAATATTGCTAAAATTAATAAAGAAAATTACAAGAAAATAGAAGATAAGATAGTTTCTAGCACTTGAAGAAGATAGATTCCTCCCAATACTCAATTCCATAAGATTTTTCATGCCTCACACCTCTGCCCTCTTCCTCTATTTATAACTAAAATCCTAAACAACCACTCGTATTAAAATATGCCATGTGTCCATACTCTATAAAACCCAAAACAGCGCTTTATTCTGCCTCCTAATAGTGGGTTCCGTCGTTACTCTGCACCCAAAGTTTCACTTTATCTTCAAAGTGAGCGATGGATGTAGAAATAGGTAGCTTCTTCCCATTGTGAGGATGTTGATTTCCCTTTCCTTCTAAATGTTCATATTTTTGTTTTTCTTTTTCAGCCTCTAAAACATCAAGTTTTCTGTTACTTAGATTGTTTTGGTCCAGCCCTCCACTTTCCATTAGCTCATAACTCCAATTGGCCCAAACGAATTAACAAAAGATATCCGAGGCCTTCTTTTGCTTCATCCAAATATGTCTCTTCTTTTTTAATGGTTTGGATCAAATTAGGGGTAACTATTTGAGGTCCAAATAGGCTCAACTGTAACTTCGTCCAAATATTTTTTGTGCACCGGGTCCATATTTATGTGGCTCAACCTCCATCTCTAAAAGCCATTAATAAAAACTTCAGCTAGTGCATATTTTTTGTATGGCCCAATAGGATGAAAAGAAAATTCAAACAATTTGTTGTCTTCCCATGTATCAATTTAATTCTTTCTTTGTTCTTTATAGGCCTAACCCAAATAATGTAGCCCAATCTTACCCATTTCAGCCCAATTGTTCTTACAGTGATAAACCCTTTTTTTGTCCCCTCGTGATTGTTAGCAAAAGAGTCAAAATAAGCAGTCGTGTTTCTACATTCTTCACTAACCAATTTTCAATCCTATTTTGTCCTTTTGTGAGCGCCATGAAAGCAAATAGTAGGAGGTGGCACAATGCATCTGCATTCTTTCCCAAACCACTTTCTATTTTGTTTAGCAACCCCACTCGGCACTTCACTGCTGTTGCAAGTTTAGGGACGAGACCCTTTCTCCCCAACTTGCTTCTCTTTCGTTGAATGGCGCCCTCCAAGACTTCGTTGCTGCTACAAGTTTCCCAAAACCTGTTCTAGCCGCAGTGTACGCCCCTTTTGCAGCATCTTCTCATCCCTTATCTCCCTTGTCTTCCTACTTCTTGGTTTCAGCCTCTACACTTTCTTCACTTCCCTTTCCTTCAAATTCCGTCTTCTTCTCCGCCTCTGTTTCTACTTTAGCATGCCTCTCTCTTCTGGACTGGTGCTCAGCATCTCCATCTCCTATCTCAGCTCTTATATTCTTTTTTTCCCCTTTCCATCCATTGTCCAGCACCTTCCCAATGTCCATATTCTTTTTTGCATAAATCATATCAGACCATACATACGTGTCCCCTTGTTCCATCATCTGCGAGTCTTTCTTTGTATAGTGAAGTTGCATAGCAAGCAGTAACTCCTCCTTCCCAAAGTCTGCGTTTGCATCTACGTCTTGTTCCCTTGTACCTTCAATCAATTCTTTCCACAACTAGTTGTTGCCGCAATGTATGGGATAATTCTACTCCCCTTCCTCCAATTTCAGCGCAACCTCGGCTTCTAATATTTGATGGTTTTGGCACTCAGAGTTGGAGGTGAATGTTGTGTTGTGCGTCCTCGTCTCAGACTCCCCTGCATTTTGCTCCTATTGTGGGTTGTTCGGGTTGAAGAGCATTGTGGTCCGACCCAGCTTCCATGGGCTAGAGACCCCTAAAAAACCTGGCTCTCTTTGCCCCCAATATCTCATCGTCTCCCATCGTCTCCCTTCTTGAGATTCCCTTGAGACCCCTCGTGTTTTCTACATTCAATGCCCATTCCTCAAGACTTCCAACTTTGAGTTTCTCAACATTTTGTGTCACTCCTTGAATCGACCTTGCTTCTTGGGCCTTTTCCAGAATGATGTTTCTCTCTTCCACCTTGTGAGCCATCTTCATCAACTACTTGAGGGAAGCAACTCCTTTCATACAAATTTCTACTCAGATTTTTGCCTTCAATCCATTCTTAAATGCCTTTATCAACATCTTGTCAGTGACTTGGGTTAATGAAATAAAGAGACCTAAAATTTTTCACAATATTTGGTCATTGTTCCCTCTTACTTCAAAGTCATCAACTCATCTAACTTTCCTTGTGGATTTCGCAGTTCCTTCAAGATCTCCCTATTTCCAAGAAGCATTCTACTATTGTGCACATATCCTTCTTCTCTGTAGCTTCTGCCATTGTTTTTTTCTAGTCAGAACCAGAACTATCTTTCCCCTTGGAAAGAAAACTTGCTCTGATACCATTTGATGGAGACCTAGATCTCCATCTAAAATAAACTAAGAAAATAATAAAATATTGCTGAAATTAATAGAGAAAATTACAAGAAAATAAAAGATAAGATGGTTTTTAGCACTTGAAGGGGATAGACTCCTCCCAATACTCAATTCCCATAAGATTTTTCATGCCTCACACCTCTGCCCTCTTCCTCTATTTATAACTGAAATCCTAAACAACCACTCCTATTAAAATATGCCATGTGTCCCTACTCCATAAAACCCAAAAAAACCCTTTATTTTGCCTTCTAATAGTGGGTTCCATCATTAATATGTTCAGTCATAGGGGTATATTAGTAATTTGATCTTAGGGCCTTCAAGTCAGGTATTTACGTATGGCGTGCATGGGCTTTAGTTTTGTGGGCTTTTCCATAATTTATTTCAATTATTTGGGCTTTTATTTTATTTACTAGTGAATGGTTATATAATGGGGGTATGAAGTTGTGAACTACACAGTTCCCAAGTTTTGACCAGCCCAATTTGAGTAATCATCTACCAAAGAATCAACAAATGAAGAGTCTGTCTTCAAAATAACCCAAGCTGTGAAGACGTGTGTGATGCATAGGATAATCTGCTTCTCATTCTCTCTTTTCCTCTGATTTTTAATCTAACTAAACCTTCTGCTTTTGGCAGAGCCCATAAAATTCTTCTTAAGAAAAATCCTAGTAAATTCTTACTTCAATGTGACTTAGAACGCATAAACCCTTAATGCCAAATTCACATGTCCTGTTCACAACTCTGGAACATCACTCTAAATCAATTTTTAAGAGATGAATAAAAAGTTCCTGCATCAAAGCATGTGTTGAGAGACCTATAAAAGTGGAACTCCTAAATGATCTTTAGGAGTTTGTATAATAGTTAATCCCTGATGGACCCTCCAATTAGTGACTAGGCAGGAGGGACCTGACTGGAATATGTGAGAAGGGAGATCTAGGTAGGGACATCCATGTGCCATTTGTGGGAGCCTCTAGAAGTAGTTAGGGAATCTGTGTTTAAAAATGGGTAAAGGAAAAGGGAGAAGGAAAGGCAAAATTAGGTGAAATTGTGGTGGGAGATATCTTGCACTCGAGAAGTGCTAGAAAACTTCCTTTCTGGTTTATATTCTGCCACAGGCAATTCTGGTATAAGAATTTGCCACTTTTTTCATGTTTCTGCATTTTTTTTCTTTTTTGTGTAAGCTAAGTTCATCCTATGAGAGTGAATTTTCGGTGTTAACAGTTTATCTAGTGAACTTTTGTTTGGGTTATGATGGACCCCTTAGGCCTTTAATCACTAGGGTTTATTCAAGGAGGCAGCGGAATGCAGTGAAGGGAAAAGAACTCAAGCCCTTGCTGGTTTATGGCAGAAGGGAAAACACAAGTGAGGGGGATTATGTTGCTATAGAGTAAGAGGGAAATACGACGTGGAAGAAAGAGAAGCTGAATTCAGTTATGGAAAGGAGGTTTTAGAGGAGGAGTTGTAGAAGGATGGTTATAGAAAATTAGAGTAAGGAATTCAGGGGAAGCCTGACGGCTCAAAGTGTCAGAGCTGCTATCTTTGCCACTTCTCTATCTTTCTGCATTTCTGCTTGTTGCTGTTTTTCTCTGGGTTCATTTCTTTTACTGAGTGTCAGTATCCTTTAGTTTTAATACAGAAACCCTCTCTTTCTCACAGTTAGGTGGGAAGAAGTTTATTCCAATAGCTTTATCTCTTGCAAATTGTATTGGTTTCCATCACTTTCGTATCAGAGTAGTCACAACTCTGACTGATGGTAAATACAAGGATGGAGGGTAGAATTGAATCATTGGAGAAGGAGATGTCAAGAATTAGAGGGGAGATGGGAGTGTTAATGGAGTACATGCTGGAAGTGAAAGAGAGCTTGACTGACTTGCTTAACCAGAGGTCAGAGGCAGAGATAAGGGCGGCGAAGGCTAAATCTGTTGATAGGTAAAACAACCCACATGGTTCAATAGAGATAAATGAGGACGAAGCAAGATTTCAAAGATAAGAGTTACCTCTTTTTGTAGGAGAAGACCCGATTAGATGGATTTTCGCAGTGGAGTGGTAACTCTTGTTGAATGGAAGTCTGACAAAGAAAAGATGGAAGCAACTATGCTTAGAGGGGAAGGCACTGAACTGGATCTAGTTGTTGAATTGTAGAGCTTCGATGAGAAATTGGCTAGAATTCAAAGATGAATTGCTTGAAAGACTCCAACCATTGCAACTTGGGAATACCGTTAGAATTAACATAAATAGATTATATGAGTTAATTATAATTAATGAGTGATTAGAAAATAACTATCATATCCCTTGATTTGAAAAATAATTACGGCTATAATTATAAATCATTTATATTTGTAATTAATGTCTTATTTGTAATCCTTCCTTTAAATATTAAGGACTAGTGCAGGCCTCTACTACAAATAAACAAACAAACAACAACTAAATATTTTCTCACTAAGTGGGTCTCTACTACATTTTACAATTTTTATTTTCTACTATTTTTTCTGACTTCACATGGTATCAAAGCCAAGATAAAAACTCTCGTAGTCCCTCAGTTGTGCCTCCATCCAAGAAAAAAGGGTCACGCAAACGTCTTGCTACAAAAGGTTGAGAAGCCATTGTGAAAGATGTCTGTTGATGAAGTCAAGGCACCAAAGCATTTTGGTGGTTGAGCTCTCGCTTTCAATTTAATAGCATAATTCCAGAAGCATTTTGGTGGTTATCCCTGGGGTAATTCAAGCAAGGCAACAAATTTTGTCAATAATTCCTAAAACTCAAGATTTTGCTTTGCTTTTGATTCCTGTTGAATTACCATAGTCCTAAATTCTATAAGATTTCCCTTCACCCCCTTCTTGAATAGATTTAAGCATTAACTTGGGAACCATTAGCTTGGTGAAAGTAAGGTCTCCTAGCAACTTCACCTATTTGCCCTCCCACAAGAAGGTCACAATGAGAGTGCTCCAATTTGCACAAACATCTACTAGCATTCTCAACCATTCAACTCCCAACACCACATTCGCCCGGCCCAATTCAAAAGAAAAGAAATTCGAGACAATGATGATTCCTTGTACTTCAATTTTTACCCTTCTGTAGACTCTTACACCTATTACACAATCCCCGTTCTAATAGTCACCCCAAAAGGGTGGGTTTTGTGTATAAGCAACCGCAATTCTATTGCTAATTCCTAAAATTGCGAGATGCCCCAGTATCAATCAAAATGATAATTTCACACGAGCCAGTTGCTCCACATAGCTTCATGGTTTTCGGTGAATTAATTCCAACTATGGAATTCAAGGATATCCAATCTGGTTGTCTTCTACAACCAGCTCTTGATTGTCTTTTGCCTCTAGGTCTTCCTCATCACTGTACACTTCTTGGGTATCCACTAATAATATCTAAATTTGTTTATCCTTGCATCTATGATTCAAGGTGTATTTTTCATCACATTTGAAACACATACCTTGTCCCTTTTTGCTTGGTATTCAGTGACCTAAGCTTCTTGAACACTTTGTGTCTATTTCCCTAGCTGCCTTCCACTCCCTTGGCTCCATATTTTGCGTTAGATTACCCCTGTTCCATCTAGGTTTTGAAATTTTCAATGTTTTTATAAAGATTTCCACACACAAAAGCAGAGGATTGTGCCTAAGGCACCTCACTAAAGCCACTAGACTTAAACCCAAAAGAGTTAAACATACTGAGCTTTGTTTGGCTTCCATATCAAGCTCCTCTTATGACTCTGCTCCTCACCAAGGCCTAATTTCTATCTTCCATAAGTTGGGCCAAGGACATTGCTTCAGCTAGAGTACTAGGCCCCATCATCCTTAACTCAGCCTTAATCTTTTCATTTAATCCATTAGCCACTTTTAGTAACTCCTCTAATGAATCCCTCAAGTGACAAGGAGATGAAACACTCATGATACACTTTGATAGAGGTTCTTTGCAAGCAAAACCACCCTAGGCAGAGCAAAATCTCTCTAACAATTCTAGTTTAAAAACCTCCCAATTGGGCCCAGAAAATGCATCTCCATCCACTGTACTCACCCTAATGCTGATCCTCCATGCACGTAGTGGCTACAACCAACTTGTCTCCATCTGCAATCCCATCCATCAGGAAGTTGCGTTCAGACCTAAAAATCCAACCACTCAGGTAATTCTAGTTTTCGTTGCATAAATTTTCCTTGAACATCATGAGGCACTCCACCCGTATTACTTGCACCATTGCCTCCGTCATCTTAGTCATTTGTTGCGTAAAATTGATTCCCAACTTGCACCATTCGAGGCAGTAGAGGAGATTTCTCCTTAACATCTCTACAAATAAATGACTCCTTAATTTTGGCCAACACATCCATCACAATTTTCGCGTTATTCTCCACTCCTCTCATCCGCCCATGTCCTTCTCTAGGTCATCGACTCTTAACTCCATTCTAGTACTAACCATTAACAAGGACCAACCTGCTCTAATACCAAGTTCTTAGGTAACTATTCCCTTAATCAGCTAAAATAGAAGAAGAGTGTAGAATTAAGGAAATTGGGTTATCTCTATGATCCAACTAGCTAGTGGACTACCCCTTTGCTCCAAAAAATGAGAAAACCAAAATAAAAGAAAATTTAGCAAAAGAAAGATGGATTCTAGCACAGTTTGAGACTACCAGATGCCTCCTATGCCCACACAAAATTTGCCTACATCTCCTCCCCCCACTCCTTATTTCCTCCCATAACAGCCCTACCTTCCTACTCGCCTCCTCTAATTGTTTTACCTTAGTGGACCATATAATTTCCCCATTCCCCTTTTCAAGCATTAATTTCCATCTCAGTCCTCATCAAGCTACCCACCTCATGCTTCTTGTGTTTATTATTTGAAAAATTGGAAAAGATTTTTCCATAATTCATTGATAATCTGGTCTGTACATAAATAAGGATTTGATGATAACAATCAATCCCTAAAAATCAACTCTAGTCTAATCTAAGGAATTTTATTTATGGTAGTTATCTCTGTATAGCTATATTAATAAAAAATAAATAAATACAATTAACAAGAAATAATTATTCATTGATTCTCGGGATTAATACCGAGATTTCCAACACTCCACCTCAAGTTGAGGCATAAATATTGATCATGCACAGTTTGTTTGTTAACTCTTCAGCCCTAGGTCCAGGAAGACTCTTAGTAAACATATCAGCTACTTGCTATTTTGTGGGTAGATGTTACAAATTAATGAGGCCATTATCAATTTTTTCTTTAATAAAATTTCGATCAATCTCCACATGCTTGATTCTATCGCAGTGGACCAATTGCGGGCTATATTGACTGCAGCTTGATTATCACAATATACTGACAAGGGATGAGTAATAGGAATTTAAAGTTCATTTATTATTCTCCTTAGCCAAATACCTTCACAAACTCTATGTGCCAAGGCCCGAAATTCAACTTATGCTGTACTTCTGGTCACATCAAACTATTTCTTACTCTTCCATGTTACAAGGTTCCCCCAAATATAGGTATAGTAGCCTGAGGTTGAGCACCTATCTAATATAAATCTTGCCTAATCTGCATTAGTGAAAACTTCAACATCACTCTATCCTCCTCTTGTAAAATATAGTCCATTTCCAGCAATTCCCTTTTAAGTATCTCAAAATTCCGTAAACCGCTTCCATGTGACCTTCCTTGGGTGAATGCATGAATTGGCTTACCACACTAACAATAAAAGCAATATTTGGTCTTGTGTGTGAAAAGTAGATGAGCTTTACTACAAGCCTTTGACATTGTTCTTTATCAATATGTTTGGCATCTTCTTCTCCCCCTAGCTTCTTATTTGGTTCAATGGGAGTGTTTGAAGGCTTGTAACCCAACATTCCGGTCTCCTATAACAAGTCTAACACATACTTTTTATGTGAAATTGAAATTCCAGTATGATTTCTAGTAACCTCCATCCCTAAAATATTTTAGAGATCCTAGGTCCTTCATTTCAAAAGTTTTATTAAGATAGTTCTTTAGTAAACTTAGTTAAGAAAAATCATTCCTTGTTATAATCATATCATCTGAGAATAGTAATTTTACCTCTCAGTGATTATTTAAAAAACATGTTATTGTCCGTTTGAGTTTGGCAATAACGTTTATCCTTCACAACTTTTGTAATTTTTTCAAACCATACTCTAGGAGACTATTTTATCCCATAAAGAGCCTTTCTCAATTTGCACACCTTCCCTTCTGGTCCTTCAAACCTTGGAGAAATATCCATGTACACTTCATCATTTAACACTCCATTAAAGAAAGCGTTGTTCACATCAAGTTGATTAAGATGCCAGCCTAAGTTTGTTGCCAAGGAAAACAACACCCTCACGGTATTGAGTTTTGCAACAAGTGCAAATGTCTCTTAGTAATTAGTACCATAAGTTTGAGTAAATCCCTTTGCCACCAATCTAGCCTTGTATCTTTCTATGCTGCTATCACTTTTGTATTTAACATTGAACACCCATTTACATCCAATAGTCTTCTTGCCAGTAGGTAGACTTGTGAATTTCCAAGTACAATTCTTTTCAAGAGTTTGCATCTCCTCTAAAATAGCATGTTTCTATCCGGATTTAGAAAGAGCTTCATGTATATTTTTAGGAAGAATTGTATTGGAAAGGTTAGTGGTAAAAGCTTGGAAATTAGGAAACTGGCCATAAGACACGAATTTGAAAATTGGGTGTTTTGTACAAGCTCTCACCCCTTTTCTAATAGCAATAGGAAATTATCCCAATGTTTGATGTATTTCAGGCTGCGGCTATATGATTGGCTGGGTATTTGTTGATTGCTGCATGAGGTATTCTTCATTATTAGCGTTATTAGAGCACACTACAAGTCCTGATGCTTGACCTTGCTGTATGACAGATTTATTATGGTTTGAAATCTGATTTCTCCTAGAATAGATCCTTGAGAATCTTCAGTACCAGTTTTTTCAGTTTGTTCAAAACTTATCCCATGTTCAGTGGCTAAGATAGGATCAGTAACAGTGATTTCTCAAATGGGTAGAGGAGATAAAGTAGGAATGGTTTCGGGAATGGGTAGAAGAGATAGAGTAGAGATGTAGGACCAGTTTCAGGTTGCTTACTCCCATGTTCATTCTCTATTCCTCGACAGATATCTTCACTAATACACTCCCCCTTGAAGAGGGGTGGAAGGGAAAAGAAGATAGCATCTTTGAACACAAAAAAACGTTTGAGAGTTAAAGAGTAACACTTATACCCTTTTTGAGTAAGAGAATATCCAACAAGAACACATTTATGTGCCCTAACATCAAGTTTGGATTGCCCAATAAATTGAGTGAACAGAGACTTTATGGGGGGAAAAGTAGAAGGTTTGAGGTGTGGAAAACACCGTTGGAGATCAAAAATAGGGGTTTGAAAACTGAGAGCCTTGGAGGGCGTTCAATTTATAAGATAAGCTGAGGTTAGGACAGCCTCACCCCCTAGGTATTTAAGAACATTCATACTGAACATAAGAGATTTAGCCACTTATAAGAGGTGATGGTTTTTTCTTTTAGATATACAATTCTGTTGAAAAGTATTTGCACAAGAACTTTGATGAATTATGCCATGGGAAGCAAGATATTCTCCAAGAATGGAGTTGAAATATTCCCTTCCATTATCAGTTCAAAAAATCTGTATAGTAGTTTTGAATTGATTCTTGAGCATGGAATGAAAGTTTTTAAAAATTTGCCTACCCTCAGATTTTTCTTTTAGGAGATAGATCCAACAAATTCTAATATGGTCATCTATAAAAGTTATGAACCATTTAGTCTCAAAAATATTCTTCACACGTAAAAGCCCCCAAATATCGCTATGAATAAGGGCAAAAGGTTTAGATGTAATATAAGGTTTAACATTATATAAAACACGGGTTTGTTTAGCTAACTTGCACACATCACAAGATAAGGAATTTAAATTTTCATTGATGAACATTTTCAAAAACAGGCTTAGTTGTAGTTGTAGTTGTAATTGAACATTTTCGAAAACAACCATTTGAGGTACAAGAAATTAGGATGCCCTAACCTACAGTACCACATCATGATTTGGTCAAGTTTGGATTCTGTAACAAGAAGGACTTGTTTATTAGGATGTCCACTATTTTTCCAAAGGTAAAGACCATCTGACATACTAGCACTGTCAATTATCTTCCCCATAGCTTGCTCTTGTAGAATACAACAATCAGAAATAAATTTGATTAGGCATTAGGAATCCCTTGTTAACTTGCTAATGAAAACAAGATTGCAAAATAGGTTTGGTACACAAAGGACAGAGTGAAGAATCAAGTTATCAGATAATTTTATTGATCCAATCCCAATAACAAGTGAAAGAGACCCATTTGCAATCTTTACTCGATAGTCATCAAGTTATCAGATAATTTTATTAATCCAATCCCAATAACAAGTGAAAGAGACCCATTTGCAATCTTTACTCAGTAGTCATATGCGCAAGGTGTAATAACTTTTTATTATTATTATACAATATAGAGTTCACATACACGTCATTAATCAAAACGTACGTACAACATATCAAACACATAAATATCTACGTCGTATTTATTCTGATTGACCAATTCTAGAGATATAGGTGCGGGTGGTTGCACCTTTACCGAAATCTGAGCTAACTCACCCACAAAAATTTTATTTGATTTTGGGATCTGCCCAACATAAAGTAACTCGATTCAACGTACACGAAAAGCCAGAGCCATAGAAAAATTTGCATAACTAATTTTCTGAACATGACATGAAAATATTGTGAGAATTAAATTCCAGTAAGTTTAACAATAAATCATCGTCAATATAGCTTATCACGTCATGTTTATTTATATAAACTACAGCAAATATTTTTGGTCACATGAATGCACTATATCTATACATAATCATAACCGTTCGTAGGGCGTCCCCTACTGGTGCATCACACGGATTGCCATGTGACCATGCTCATTTTTTTTCTTTTCACAATAATAGCCAAAAATATGCTTTCAACAACAAATATATTCATTAAAATATAATTATTACCAAAAATCATTGGTAATCGTGCCATGAACATAACCATTTTAAATATCACTTTCTAAAATATTTCCATGTCAAAATTTCATACTTAAGATGGTAAGACGTTCATACAATGGCAATGGTTATGGCATATACTATTCATTTATTAATTTTATTTATAAGATTCTTCTTCTTTTTTAAATATTAATTTTATTTCTTAATTTTCTTGATGCAGGTTTTCTTCCTATCTGAACTTCTCTTACTAATGAGAGCATAACTCCCTCAATTTAACTGCGATGTAGGTGATCTTAGTGTCAATTTAAAGACAAAACAATTATCTAAAACTATTATGTTAAACAATTTAGCGAAATATTAAGAAATCAAGGTGATATTACGCCCTCAAAGTACAAGTTATTTCTTCTTGGGTAGATACTGACCTCTACCTACTAATCTGTGCATATCTCCCTCATCAGAATTCCAAATTAAGTGATTCTAGTGGTTAAAAATCTGTGACACATATAGTAATAATTTTTATGTTAATCATTTATTTTAACTCCTTACAGAATGTTCTCAGAAATTAAAACACAAAAGCTATCCTAAAATATTCTTCCCTGATTAACCAATTTCTGACCACTGCATACTAATCGAACCATATTTGCCTCATACGGACTTCAAATTGAGTGATTCCAGTGGCTAAAAATTCACGAAACATAGATCTACATTTTTCATGTTAACCATTTGTTTTAATTCCTTATCGATTCTTCTCAAAATTTTAAAAACAGAATCTTAAAATTTTTCCACCCAAAGCCATACCTATGCAGAACTATCTACACCAGCTTAAATATTCAAACATACATAATATGTAATATGATATAGCAACATCCATACCCAATCATCAAAGTTCTAAGATTAAAATCTCATATAAATATTACAAGTTTTAAAACTTTTCTTCAAAAAGAAATATTGTTAACCTTACCTTGAGCACTTAGTCTTCTAGACTTCTCCTTCCTCTTTCTTCCTTTCTTTTCCTCACTCTAGACTTCTATTTTTTCTCTCCCTCACTTGGACAAAAATTCTAATGTTATAAGGGTGGATTTTGCTTATATAAACTATCAAATAATTCACCTTTCATAATCATGGGTCTACCTTATCACAATTAGGATCCAATTGGTTGAATTTTTAGAAAACAAACAACTCATGTTCTTGTCTTCTTCTTCCTTCGTCAAGATATGCATAGGAAAACGAGATTTGTATTTTGAAAATTATGATAATATGTTTTTAAGATAAGGGACAAAGTCCCTTTGATTTAGGGATTCATTTCCTTTTTCTTTTGTCTTAATCAATTATGATATGTTTGCCTTTTTAGTTGGTAAATTTTCAACCCTTGAATCTTCTTTGTTTAGCTAAAATTATTTGTATAGGATAATGATATTTTGTCATAATGTTATGTATTATTACCCACTTACTAAAATTATGAGTGTAGGATACAGATGTTTTGTCCTAATGCTATATATTATCATACTACTTGTTAAAATTATGAATGTAGAATATCACACCACTTGCTAAATTTTTGTCTTAATGCTATGTTACCTAATCTTGATTACACCATTATTTCATCACTTTATTTTATTTTTCCTCTTGGGTTTGGACTCATTCTTACCCATTTTCTTTACTTTAGTTAAAATTCTACCTTTCATAATAGGCTTAGTCACATTTTCATGATTTTTGGACTACCGGTCCAATTTCTATATCTTAGTTTAAGTCTAGGTTTTATTTCTTCTTTGGGCTATCCTATTGGCTTGCTAAAAATTCATGTGAAGTAGAAAAACTCTATACGAAACGTTCATAGGTGAAAGCCCTATGAACTCATTTCTAATCATATCTCTTCTGGTGTGTCCACACATCCAGCGCAACATTCTCATCTCTGCAACGTTGAGTTTATCTTCATGTTGTCTTTTAACAGCCCAACATTCAGAAAGGATTATATTTCCTTAGATATCTAAAAATTGTTTAATAAATTTTATTTTCTTAATTAAATATTTATATACCTTTATCAATAAAAGAAACGAAATTAGGGATGTTATATTTCTCTCCCCCTAAAAGAAATTTTGTCCACAAAATTTCCGAAATTACCTAAGAATAATTTCGGATATTTCTTCCTCATGACTTCTTCTAACTTCTAAGTTGCTTCTTCCGGAGTCAAACTTTCCCATAACACCTAAATCATGGGAATAGTTTTGTTCTGCAATTGCTTCATGTCAGTGTCTGTAACAACTTTTATTATTATTATTATTATTATTATTATTATTATTATTATTATTATTATTATACAATATAAAGTTTACATACATGTCATTAATCAAAACATATGTACAACATATCAAACACATAAAAATCTACATCTTATTTATTCTGGTTGACTAATTCTGGAGATAAAGGTGCAGGTGGTTGCACCTTCACCGGGATCTAAGTCAACTCGACTACAAACATTTTATTTGCTTCTGAAATCTTCCCAATATAAAGTACTCGATCCAACGTGCACTAAAAGCCAAAGCCATAGAAAAATTTGCATAATTAATTTTCTGAACATGATATGAAAATATAGTGAGAATTAAATCCTAATAAGTTCAACAATAAATCATCATCAATATAGCTCATCACGTCAAGTTCAGCTATATAAATTACAGCAAATATCTTTAGTCACATGAATGCACTATATCTATGCACATGAGAATCGTACAATAATGACATGTATGACAGGATTAACTATTTTCAGAATATCATATGATGATTATCAATTTATTCTCATATCAAGCTACCCCGGTTAAGGTGAGTATTATCTACTCTCCGGTATAGGCTTTTCTCGCTCCATCCGACATGGCCCACTTTCTCTTTCTTTTCTAATTAACATGATCATAACCGTTGGTAAGGCGTCCCCTACTAGTGCACCCACAAATTGTCATGTGACCATGCTCATTTCTTTTTTTTTTCACAATGATAGTCAAAAATATACTTTCAATAACAAGTATGTTCATCAAAATATAACTATTACCAAAAATCATAGGTAATTATACCATGAACACAACCATTTCAAATATCACTTTATAAAATATTTCCATGTCAAAATTTTACACTTAATTCCCTACAGAAAATTCTCAAAAATTTAAACACAGAAACTATCTTAACATATTATTTCCTGATTAACCATTTTGTAACCACTGCTTATTAATCAGACCATATCTAACACATATGGACTCCAAATTGAGTAATTCTAGTGGCTAAAAATCCGTGACACATATATCTATAATTCTTATGTTAACTATTTATTTTAATTCCCTATAAATAATTCTCAAAAATTAAAACACAAACTATCCTAACATATTCTTCCCTGATTAACCATTTTCTGACCTTTGACTACTAATCAAACCATATCTACCTCATATAGACTCCAAATTGAGTGATTTCAGTGGTTAACAATCCATGAGACATAAATCTACATTTTTCATGTTATCCATTTCTTTAAATTCCTTACCAATTCTTCCCATAATTTTAAAAACAAAAACTTAAATTTATGCCATTCATAGACATATCCATGCAAAACTATCTACACCAACCTAAGTATTCAACATACATAATATGTAACATGATATAGCAACATCCTTGACCAATCATTAAAGTTCTAAAATCAAAATCCCATATCAATATTACAAGTTTCAAAACTTTTCTTCAAAAAGAAATATTGTTAAATTTACCTTGAACAATTAGTCCTCTAGACTTCTCTTTCCTCTTTCTTCCTTTTCTCACTCTACCTTGCTTCTATTTTTCCTCTCCCTCACTTGAACGAAAATTATAATGTTGTAAGGGTGAGTTTTGCTTAAATATACCATCAAATAATTCACCTTTCATGATCATGAGTCTATTTTATCACAATTAGGATACACTTGGTTAAATTTTTGGAAAACAAACAACTCATGTTCTTGTCTTCCTTTTCCTTAGTCAAGATATGTATAGCAAAAAGAGATTTGTATTTTGAAAATTATGATAATATGTTCTTAAGATAAGGGACAAAGTCCCTTTGATTTAGGGATTCATTTCTTTTTTCTTTTGTCTTAATCAATTATGATAGGTTTTCCTTTTTAGATGGCAAATTTCTAAACCTTGAATCTCCATTATTTGGTTGAAATTATTTGTGTGGGATAGAAATGTTTTGCCCTAATATTATGTATTATCATACCACTTGCTACAATTATGAGTATAGGATAAAGATGTTTTGTCCTAAAGCTTTGTATTATCATACCACTTACTAAAATTATAAATGTAAGATATCACATCACATGCTAAATTTTTGTCTTAATGCCATGTCAAATAATTTTGATTACACCATTATCTTATTACTTTATTTTTATTTTTATTTTTCCTCGAGTTTAGGCTTACTCTTGTCCATTTTGTTTACTTTGGTTAAAATTATACATTTCATGTTGGAGAATAATTCAAACTTGCACGTGTTTGACTGAGTCTTAGTCTAGTCGGTTGTTATTATTCTGCTCCGTTATTTTCTGCTTATTAGTTATGCTCTGTTTTTGAACGTGTAAAGCAGGGGTCCTAGTATTTCTGATTTATTGTTATTGTAGAGCCTATTTAAAGGCAAGCTTTGCATTCAATAAAGAACAAGGGAGTTCTAAAATCATTCTGTTATCGTGTATTCCACTTACTTGCTCTCTTTAGTCTAACCAACAAATTGGTATCAAAGCCCGGTTGGATTGTGACAGGGCGTGAAACATATGGCAACAAACAGCAATGTTGTAAGTATCTCTCAACCAACCATTCCAGTATTCAAAGGCGAAAACTATGAATTCTGGAGTATTAAGATGAAGACACTGTTCAAGTCTCAAGAGTTGTGGGACTTGGTTGAAACTAGATATCCAGAACCAGATGAAGAGGCCAGACTGAGGGAAAATAAGAAGAAGGACTCAAAAGCATTGTTCTTCATTCAACAAGCTATTCATGAATCAATCTTCTCAAGAATTGCAGCAGCAGCTACTGCTAGGGAAGCTTGGACAACCTTGAAAACAGCATATCAAGGTTCTGCAAAAGTGATTACGGTGAAGTTGCAATTTCTTCGCCGAAATTTTGAAACACTGCAAATGAAGAATGGAGAGTCAGTGCAGGACTTTCTGTCAAGGGTAGTTGAAATTGTGAATCAAATGAGGTCCTATGGAGAGGAAGTTTCTGATCAAACTGTTGTTGCCAAGGTTCTGCGAAGCTTGACTCCAAAGTTTGATCATATAGTAGCAGCCATTGAAGAGTCAAAAGACTTAGCTACATACTCATTTGATGAACTAATGGGATCATTACAGTCTCATGAAGTGAGGTTGAACAGATCAGATGAAAAGGATGAAGAAAAGGCCTTTCATGTACAAGGGGAAGTAAACCAGAAAAATCAGCTAAGAGAATTCAGCAGCCAAGGACGTGGAAGAGGTGGAAGAAGCTACCGTGGCAGAGGCAGAGGTGATAAGCATCACAATGAGTGGCAGCAATTTAAAAACCAGAATAGCGAGAAGAGTGACGTGCAATGTTACTACTGCAAACGCTTCGGGCATATAAAGACTGACTGTTGGAAAAGAAAAAAACAAGCTAATTATGCTGAACAAGAAGAGGAGGAACTTAAGCTCTTCATGGTTTATCATGAAGACACTATTGCTCCCAACAATATTTGGTTTCTGGATAGTGGCTGCTCTAACCACATGACAGGAATCAAATCATGGTTCAAAGAGCTAGATGAGTCTTACAAATTAAAAGTAAGACTTGGAGATGATAAGCAAATGCAGGTAGAAGGCAAAGGCACCGTTGTGGTCAATGATGATCATGGTAATACTAAGCTCCTTTACAATGTTTATTTCATTCCTACCTTAACTCAAAATCTATTACGTGTGGGGCAACTTGTAGCTAGTGGCTATTCTATTTTGTTTGATAATGACTCTTGTGTGATTAAAGATAAAAAGTCAGATCAGGTTATTGTTGATGTACATATGGCTCCAAACAAATTGTTTCCACTTGAAGTCTCTAGCGTTGAAAGCCATGCTTTAGCAGTTAAAGAAGCCAATGAGTCTAGGCTATGGCATTTACGGTATGGGCATTTAAATATAAAAGGGTTAAAATTGTTGAGTCAAAAAGAAATGGTTTTTGGGTTGCCTAAAATAGAGTCCTTAAGCGTATGTGAAGGGTGTATATATGGGAAACAATGTAAGAAACCATTTCCTGTGGGTAAGTCTAGAAGGGCAACAAAATGTCTTGAACTTGTACACGCTGACTTGGTTGGTCCTATGAAAACTCAGTCTCTTGGTGGAAGTAGATATTTTCTTCTATTCACAGATGACTATAGTCGAATGAGCTGGGTATATTTTTTACAAGCTAAGTCAGAAACATTTGAAGCATTCAAGAAGTTCAAGTCACTAGTGGAGAAGCAAATTGGGAGCTGTATCAAGGTGTTGCGCACAGATAGAGGTGGTGAGTTTGTATCACAAGAATTCATTCAATTCTGTGAAGAGCAAGGTGTATACAGAGAACTTACTGCCCCATATACACCAGAGCAAAATGGTGTAGCAGAGCGAAAAAATAGAACAGTAGTAGAGATGGCAAGAAGTTTATTGAAGGCTAAAAGACTTCCAAACCAGCTTTGGGGAGAAGCAGTAGCAGCTGCAGTCTATTTGCTAAATCTGTCACCAACAAAAGCTGTTATGAACCAAACACCATATGAGGCTTGGAGTGGGAAGAAACCTTGGGTAAGCCATTTAAAGGTATTTGGTTGTGTTGCCTATGCTTTGATTGATTCACATAACCGTAGTAAGCTTGATAATAAATCAACTAAATGTATTTTTATTGGTTATTGTACTCAATCCAAGGCATATAAATTATATAACCCAATTGGCAACAAGATCATTATTAGCAGGAATGTTATTTTTAATGAGAATGCAAGCTGGAGTTGGCATGAAGATGAAAATGGTGTACAGTTTAAAGTCTCAACTGAAATTGAAGCTCCACAGGTTCAAGAACAGCAGCATTCTTCTTCAAACTCCTCAGAATCTTCACCTCTAAACTCACCAAGTCAGCTTTCATCAAGTGCTAGCAATAGAAGCTCATCTGAAAATGAAACTCCTCCAAGAAAGTTTCGATCCTTAGCTGAACTTTATGAAGAAACACAGGCCTTGTTCATTGCTGATCCAACAACCTTTCAAGAGGCAGCACAGAAAGAAGAATGGCGCAAAGCAATGGAAGAAGAACTTGAAGCAATTCAGAAAAATGAAACATGGGAATTGGTAGATCTTCCTGAAGGAAAGACAGCCATTGAAGTTAAATGGATCTTTCGAACAAAATTTTTAGCAGATGGCAGCATACAAAAACATAAAGCACGACTGGTAGTAAAAGGTTACTCACAGCAGTATGGAATAGATTACTATGACACATTTTCTCCTGTTGCAAGGTTTGAAACAGTAAGAATTTTCTTAGCATTAGCTGCTCAATTAAAATAGCCAGTATTTCAGTTTGATGTTAAATCAGCATTCCTGAATGGAGAATTGCAAGAAGATGTGTATGTTGTTCAACCTGAAAGATTCATAGTTGAAGACAAACCAGAAAAAGTTTACAAGCTACAAAAGGCCCTGTATGGATTGAAGCAGGCTCCACGGGCATAGTACAGCAAAATAGACTCTTACTTTCGTGAGAATGGATTTCAACGAAGCATGAATGAACCTAATCTTTATGTGAAGAGGCAAGCTACACCAATGAATGTAAATGAGAAGTTACAAGTTAATGATGGCACTGAGCAAGCAAATGAAAAATATTTTCGGAGTTTAGTTGGAGGTTTAATTTATTTAACTCATACAAGGCCAGATATAGCTTTTTTAGTTGGGGTCATTTCCAGATTTATGCACAGTCCTTCTAAGCATCATCTCGGAGCTGCAAAAAGGGTGCTACGTTACATTGCTGGTACCATTGACTTTGGTTTGTGGTTCAGTCACACCTCTGAGTTCAAACTAATGGGATATACAGACAGTGATTGGGCTGGCTGTTTGGAGGATCGAAAGAGTACAACTGGTTTTGTTTTTAACCTTGGTTCAGCTGCAATATGCTGGAACTCAAAGAAGCAAGCAGTAACAGCATTATCTACCTTTGAAGCTGAATATACAGTAGCAACATCATCAGCTTGTCAAGCAATATGGTTGAGACGAATTCTTGCAGATATTAATCAAGAACAAATAGAGGCAACTGAGATATATTGTGACAACAAAGCAGCAATTTCTATGACAAAAAATCCATCCTACCATGGAAGAACAAAGCACATTGATATACGACATCATTTTATTAGAGAACTTGTTGCTGATGGTTTAATTATCTTGAGGTACTGTAGCACAAATGAGCAAGTGGCAGATATACTGACAAAGTCTCTACCTCAAGATAAGCATGTATATTTCAGAACTCAACTTGGCGTATGCAACTTTGAATCAAGGGGGAGTGTTGGAGAATAATTCAAACTTGCACGTGTTTGACTGAGTCTTAGTCTAGTCGGTTGTTATTATTCTGCTCCGTTATTTTCTGCTTATTAGTTATGCTCTGTTTTTGAACGTGTAAAGCAAGGGTCCTAGTATTTCTGATTTATTGTTATTGTAGAGCCTATTTAAAGGCAAGCTTTGCATTCAATAAAGAACAAGGGAGTTCTAAAATCATTCTGTTATCGTGTATTCCACTTACTTGCTCTCTTTAGTCTAACCAACATTTCATAATGGGCTTGGTCACATTTTCATGATTTTTGGGCTACCAGTCCAATTTCTATATCTTAGTCCAAGTCTATGTTTCATTTCTTGTTTAGGTTATCCAATGGGCTTGCTAAAAAATTATGTGAAGTAGAAAAACTCTATATGAATTGTCCATAGGTGATAGCCCAATTTATGGGTGAAGATACTAAACTTAATAATTTTAAGTCTTAAATTAGAAAAAATTACCCTAATCCAATCTTTTTGAAATTTTCAAGACCTTTACTTACTTCACAATAATTTATCTTCCTTACCCAAGAATTTTAACTTTCTTTAGCATGTTTATTTCTAATATTTCTTCTTAGATTTTCTCTCTTTACCTATTCCATTAATGTTAGAACATTTCTATGCATACACCTAAGGTGAAGAATTTCTAAGGATTATATTTCCTTAAATATCTAAAAATTTGTTTTATAAATTTTATTTCCTTAACTAAATATTTATGTATGTTTATCCATAAAAGAAACAAAATTAGGAATGTTACTTTGAATACTTTTGTACTTTTATTTATACATGAAACGAAATTAGGGATGTTACATTGTCCAATATAGATGCTGGTACTAGCTGGTATGTCACGTTCTCCTTTATTTGGATTAGTTCATCTCGTATCACATGTGTGGAGTCTGGAAGATACTTCCGGAGCTGTGATACATGGAAAACATTATGCAAGTTGGACAAATTAGGTGGGAGAGCAACTTGATATGCTGACATCCCTACTTTCTTCAGAATTTGGTAGGGTCCTAAAAATCACGGATTTAGCTTTTTAGTCTTGAGAGACCTACCAACTCCAATGGTCGAGGAAAGTTTTAGAAATACATAGTCCCCTTCTTCAAACTCCAGAGGTCTATGTCTCTTATCATAATAACTATTTTGCCGACTCTGAACTGTGAGCATTTTGTCTTGTATAATCCTAATTTGTTCAGTGATTTTTTGAATTAAATCAGGACCCAACAAATTCTTTTCTCCTACCTCAAACTAACATAGTGGAGATCGGCACTTTCTACTATATAAAGCTTCATAGGGGGCCATCTTAATACTGAGTGATAGCTATTATTATAAGCAAATTCCACTAAAGGTAGGTATTTATCCCATCCTTTACCTTCTATCACACAGGCCCTCAACATATCTTCTAGAGTTTGAATAGTTCGTTCTGTCTGCCCATCATTCTGAGGATGGTAGGTAGTCTTGAACTGCAACTGGATTTTAAAAGCTTCCTACAACGCCTTCCAAAACCTTGACGTGAACCTCGGATCTCTATCTGAAACGATATTTAAGGGAATCTCATGTAGTCTAACTATTTCTTGGACGTACAACTGGGCCAATTTGTCTAGTGAATAGTTAATCTTTATGGGCAAAAAATGAGCATATTTGGTTAATCTGTCAACTATTACCTAGATAGAGTCATGTTCAACTGAAATCTTAGGTGAGCCCATGACAAAGTCCATTGAAATATTATCCCATTTCCATTTAGGGTTCTCAAAAGGTTGTAAAAATCCCGCTGACTTTTGATGCTCTACCTTCACCTTCTGACAAATTAGACATTTCGCCACAAACTCAACAATGTTCTTTTTATCCCTAGCCATCAATACATTATCTTTAAGTCTTGGTACATTTTAGTGGATCCAAGATGGACTAAGTATTTACTCTGATGCGCTTCCTGTAAGATCTTAGTCTTCAACTCTTGGTCTTGAGGAACACAGACCCTTCCTTTGTACATGAATACTCCATCTTCCGAAACAGAAAAATCATCCTGATCATTATAATCCCGTAAGTATTGATCGTGGTCTTGAGCCTCTTTAATCTAGGCTCTAAGGTCACAGTCTATATTTAACCCATGAATGATTAGCTTCTTTGGAGTAAGAGTAGTGGCTAATTTCAAATTTCGAAACTCCTCTAGCATCTGCATCTCATACACCATCATCTGACCCATATGCAAAGATTTTCAACTCAAGGCATCTGCTACAACATTCGCCTTTCCTAGATGATACTTTATCTCAAACTTGTAGTCATTGAAGAATTCTACCCATCTTCGTTGCCTTATATTTAACTCCTTCTAATCAAAGAGGTATTTAAGACTCTTATGATCACAATATACTTCAAAGGTTGCCCCGTACAAATAGTGTCGCCAAATCTTTAAGACAAACACCACTGCTGCCAATTCAAGATCATGGGTTGGATAGTTTCTTTCGTGGGGTCTTAGTTGCCTAGAGGCATAAGTAACTACTCTCTTATCTTGCATCAGCACACACCCTAATCCTTTCTTTGAAGCGTCACTGTACACTTCAAAATGTCCTGTAGGGTCTGGAACAATTAAAACAGGAGGGGAGTGATCACTCTTGTCTTAAACTCCTGGAAACTAACTTCACATTGATCAGTCCATTTGAAAAAACTTCCCTTCCTGATCAATTTAGTCAATGGCAAGGCTATACGAGAGATATTTTGTATAAACCTCCTGTAGTATCCTGTCAAACCCAAGAAACTTCTGACTTCCGTAACCGTCTTTGATCTATCCCATTGAATCACTGCTTCCGTTTTAATAGGATCTACGGCTACTCTCTATTAGAGATGACATGTTCAAGAAACTTTAACTCTGACAGCCAAAATTCACACTTCTCTAATTTGGCATACAACTTTTTCTCTTTAAGCACTTGCAGCACGATTCGGAGATGTTGTTCATATTCTTTCTCACAGAATATATCAAGATGTCATCAATGAACACTACCACAAATTAATCTAGGTAGGATAAGAAAATGCGATTTATGTAATCCATGAAAATTGCAGGTACATTTGTCAACCCAAAAGGTATTACGAGAAACTAATAGTGCTCATATCTAGTCCTGAAGGAAGTTTTTGGTACATCCTCCTCTTTGATCTTAATCTGATGATATCCCGACCTCAAGTCAATCTTAGAAAAGATAGAAGCTCCCTTCAGTTGATTCAATAAGTCAACTATCCTAGGGAGAGGATACTTGTTTTTGATAGTCACCTTATTTAGCTGTCTATAGTCTATGCATAGTCTAAGACTTCCGTCTTTCTTCTTAACAAATAATACAGGAATTCCCCAAGGTGATACACTTGGTCTAACGAATTGCTTATCTAACAGTTCCTCCAACTGTTTCTTAAATTCTTGTAGTTCCTTCGAGGCCATTCTATAAGGTGCAATAGAGATAGGCCCTGTCTCAAGTAAGAGACCAATAGAGAATTCTATCTCTCTCTTGGGAGGTAAGTCTGGAATATCTAATGAAAATACTTCAGGAAACTCGTTGGCTATTGAGATTTCATCAAATTTCGATTCGACTTCTAAGTTTGATAAATACAAGAGAATGTATCCAAGTACTCCATTTTTCAACTCCCTATTAACTTGATTGACATTAAGCATCAATAACTGTACCTCCTCTTTTGGAGTAAGAGGTAGAAATTCAACGGTGTTGTTACAACAATTCAGCAAGACCCGATTTTTAGACATCCAGTCTAACCCTAGAATGACCTCACTACCTTTTAAAGGTAAACAAACGAGGTCTACAAAAAAAAATTTCTCTGGGATGGTGACTTGACAGTCCTTACATACAAAGGAAGTTAATATCCTTTTCTCTGTGTGGGGGTTATTACAGATAACTCATAGGGAGTTTCAAAAATAAGAAACTGAAACTTCCTAATACATTCTTCCGATATAAATGAATAATTAGCACCAAAGTCAAACAACATCATAAGAGCAAATTCATAGATATAGCATGTACCTTGAATCATTTCAAAAGATTGAGCTGCCTCTTGGCCGCTCAGAGTGAAAACCCTTCCTTTCACCTGAGACCTCTGTTCTAGCTGGTTCCCCACATTTTGTAGACAGCTCCTTGCAAAATGGCCCTTCTGTCCGCATTTAAAACAAACATCTAGTCCCATGTAACATGGCCGATTACCATGCATGCGTCCGCACTTAGTGCACTTGACTGAGGTGAAATCTTGTTGAAAGGGTCGAGGACTCACAATCATTGGCCTCTTACCAGTATGCTGTCCTTTTCCTCTGACATTTCTGCCAGAATTTTGTGGCCCGTTCTTTCTTTTCCAAAAATTCCGTCTTTGTTTCTCATCCTCCACTGCCCTCAAACTCTTCTCCAAGAGTTTGCATTTATTTATCAGAGGTACAAACTCCTTGATCTCCATAGCTATAACAGCATTCTTTATCTTTGGGTTCAGTCCCGCTTCGAACTTAACAGCCTTTCATGCTTCATCTGGGTTAAATCACAGATAAGAGAAGAATTTAGACAACTCCTCAAATCTCGCGATGTACTGATCTATGGTCATGCTGCCTTACCTGAGTTGGAGAAATTCGATCTCCTTCTTCGCCCGCACAGTACTTGAAAAGTACTTTTCCAAAAAGGTGTCTTTGAACACCTGCCAAGTGATTTGCCTTCCCTGGTGAGCTAAAAGTTCTCTAGCTCCACGCCACCAGTATTCTTCTTCATCTTTTAGCGTATATGCAGCGAAGATTACTTTCAGCTCTTCAGTACAGCCTATCACTTCAAAGATTTTCTCTAACTCCCTTATCCATCTTTCAGCTACAATCGGGTCAAAGCCGCTTTGAAAACAAGGTGACCTAGTTCTCAGGAACTCGGATATGTTGTTATCATTTTCAGCCATCCGATTGTTAGCACCATTCTCACCATTCGAATTATTAGCATTCTAAAGGTATTGTAGAATTTAGTTAGTGGTCATGACTTGGTCTCGAATTGCCGTGGTCAAGTTGTGTAGGGTTTCCTCCGCATTGTTTACCGGATTCCTCTTTGGTGGTGCCATTTCCTACTGTGGCAAAAACAAAGTTATGCTGCTATAGAGGTGATCAAGACTAATAGTTAGTTCAAAAATATTTAACAGCAGTCATAACACCATCTCGACATGTAGATAGAAAACACAAGTAATTTCTTACCTATATGAAATCACTGATCACCTACACAGCACAACCACAACATACTCAAGACACTATAAGATCGATTCAGATAACCATCCATCCATTGGCCATCTAAGATCGACCTGCTCTAATACCAATTATGTAACAACATTTTTTATTATTATTATACAATATAGAGTTCACATACATGTCATTAATCAAAACATACGTACAACATATCAAACACATAAATACCTACATTTTATTTATTCTGGTTGATCAATTCCGGAGATATAGGTGCGGGTGGTTGCACCTTCACTAGGATCTGAGCCAACTCGACCACAAACATTTTATTTGATTCTGAGATCTACCCAACATAAAGTAACTCGATCCAACTTACACTAAAAGCTAGAGCCATAGAAAAATCTGCATAACTAATTTTCTGAACATGACATGGAAATATAATAAGAATTAAATCCCAGTAAGTTCAACAATAAATCATCGTCAATATAGCTCATCACGTGATATTCATCTGTATAAACTACAGCAAATATCTTTGATCACATGAATGCACTATATCTATGCACATGAGAATCGTAGAGTAATAACCTGTATGACAGGATTAACTATTTACAGAATATCATATGATAACTATCAATTTATTCTCATATCAAGCTACCTCGGTCAAGGTGAATATTTTCTACTCTCCAATACGGGCTTTTCTCACTCCGTCTACTTTCTCTTTCTTTTCTCATTAGCATAATCATAACCGTTGGTAGGGCGTCCCCTACTAGTGCACCACACGGATTGCGATATGACTGTGCTCATTTTTTTTCTTTTCACAATAATAGCCAAAAATATTCTTTCAATAATAAGTATGTTCATCAAAATATAACTATTACCAAAAATCATTGGTAATCGTGTCATAAACATAACCATTTCAAATATCACTTTATAAAATATTTCTATGTCAAAATTTCACACTTAAGATGGTAAGAAGTTCATACAATGGCAATGGCTATGGCATATACTAGTCATTTATTATTTTCATTTATAAGATTCTTTTTTTTTTTAAATATTAATTTTATTTCTTTATTTTCTTGATGCAGGTTTTCATTCTATCTGGCCTTCTCTTATTAATCAGAGCATAACTCCCCCAATTTAACTCTGATGTAGGTGATCTTAGTGTCAATTTAAAGACAAAACAATTATCTAAAACCTATAAGGCACAGACACGGGACACGGGAATTTCAAAAAATGTAGGACACGACACGTTTAGGACACGTGAATTAAAAAATAAAAAATAAAGATTATATATATACATCTAATAACAATAACATAGAATAAGATATAATTCAACACACAATACCATAGAATGAATTATAATTCACAATACAACTTAATATCCAAAAATTGTCATAAATTTATAAGTCACAATACAATCAATGTTCATTCTTCTTCAATATTTTCTAGATCACCGCTATTAATTTCATCCCCTTCATCTGTAAAAAAAAAAATTTCTAACTCCGGTTCATCTAATGATAGATTTGCAACCGATAAGACTCCAACATCTTCTGACACATCATCAAAACTATCTCCTCCAATATCCCACATCTTAGTATCACCTTGCATATATTGTGGGTTTCTTCTTGACAAAAGCCGAAAATTGTTATGAACAAACACTAAATCTTGAGCACGTTTTGGTGTCAATTTGTTCCTTCTAAATAAGTGAACGAATGAGTATGTGCTCCAATTTCTCTCACAACAAGAGGAGGAAGATGGTTGCCCAACAAGTTTAATAGCAAGGCTTTGGAGAAGTGGAGCGAAGTGACCATGAATTGCCCACCAAAAATGTGGCTCCGTATCTCCTCTTTGATCAATAGTCTGATTCAGCAAAATCTTCATAACAAGTGGAAAACTTCACATATTCCACATAAACCTTTTTCAAGTCATCAGGATCTTGAAAAATTCTCTTCAAACACTTCATTCTCTCTCTTGTTATCTTTCCATCTTTGTGTGGAGAGACTCTATTAGAAACTTCATCCAACCAAGATTGACTATAATATCTATAAAAAGAATTAAAACAATATATTATTATCATTAACACAATAAAGTTAAAAAAACATAACTTAGCAAAAAATAAGAATTAAAATACCTAGGAGTCAAAGAATGTGCTAGGCAATGAAGAGGTGTGTTGCTTTTAATCCACCTTTGCACCAATATATCATACACCACATTAAAGAAGGTGGACTCCTTAGAATCAAGCTTGCCTTCATGGCGAAATATTGCCTTCTTCACTTGCTCAATCATACTATCCCACCCTTCATATATCTTGTGAAGACTTGGCTTATCAGTGTCTCCCATTCTCAACATATCATAGATTGGAGAAGTGAATGCAAGAATAAAATCAATTTTGTCCCACCACACATCATTAAGAATTTTATCCTTCACAAATTGAGCCTTTCCCACATCATCCTCCCTATAAAGATTTCATTTATCACAAATCACCATTGATTGCAAGCTATTCTTTACAAGTTTAAATCTCTTCAACATAATAATAATTGAGGCAAATCTAGTATCCGCAATGACAAGCAACTTTAAAGGAACAAACTCATTAAAGATAGCCAATCTCATATTATGATTCATGATAAAATTCTTTACCATCATAGCATCATCAGCTATTTCCCTTATCCAACCAAGCTCATTAAAAACAACTTCATTACCCTCCTTATTCTTTACATTGCAAATGCTCTTCAAGGCTAAATTTAATGTATGGACCACACAAGGAGTCCAAAAGATATAAGGATACTCAATCTCTATAAGAACTCCTGTAGCTTTACAAACTGGGGCATTATCAGTGATAACTTGAACTACATTCTCCACTCCCACTTCTCTAATTACACCAAGAATGGCATTTGCAATAAACTCCTTGTCTTTGTACTCACCTTCACAATTAACAGCTTTTATGAATATAGGGCCACTTTTTGTCACCGCCATAAAATTAATAAGAGGTCGTCTTTGTGGATCCGACCATTCATCACAAACAATGGTGACACCATTTTCCTTCCATGTTGTTTTGATAGGTTGTAACATCTTCTCAATATGTACCTTCTCTTGTTGTAATAAAGAATTCCGCAACAAAATGTAGCCTGAAGGTATGAAGCCACCCAAATTATGAGAGCAAGCATAAGTGAAGGAACTCACTAATAAGGGTTCCTAGCAAGATGGAATGGGAGGCCCCGTGAATAAAACATTCTAGCAATACGAGCTCTTAATTCATCTCTCTCTTGATTACGGTATGCTTTCTCAAGAGGGCTTTCCTCTACACCCTTTCTTCTCTTGGTTCCAACTCCTAAACTCCCAACTCTAAATGAATAGAGTGAAGAATTAATGCTACTAGATGAGCCAATCTTTGATGCATCACTAGATGGTGGCAATGGAATTTTCTTTGGCATAGATGCTAACTTCCTTTCACAAGCATCTTCTTCTAACTTTTTCATATCAACAAGATCTTTATTGGATACTTTATTGCATACTCCTATACCAAGCCCTCTTAGCTTTAATAAATGAGCTCTAACTCTAGAGTATGTCCCTTTATAATCATTTCCACAATAGTTGCATGTAAAAGGAACATTTCCTCCACCCCTTGCTTCCTTTTCTCCCTTTGTAACAAACCTCCACAAAGCTAGGTGAATCGAAGGCTTGCATGAATCATGGCGTGAATCACTAGAATCATGCGATTCATGTCGAAAATCGTGAATTGCACAATTCCGGTGATTCTAAGACTTGTTCAAGGCTAGGTTGTCTTCTACACCTCTTCGATTGATAATAACATCATATTTGTTTATGGTTGTGTTGCCTTCTTTGGATGTTGATAATGTCATTGTGTTCTGTTTAATTAGAACTCTTGTCTCATGGCCAAGTTGTCTGCTTCGCCTCTTCAAAATGAAACTACATCTATTCTTGTTCATGCCTAGTTTGTCTTCTTCGGTGTTATAGAGTCTGTTTTAATTGGGTCTCTTTTCTTCTTTTTCTTTTAAGAAAAAGAATAAGATAGAGTGAGACAAAACGTTGCATTTCAATGTTCTGTCTCATCCTATCTTATGAATACTCTCAAATAGTCAAATCTATTTTAAACCTTTGGTGAAAATAGATATGTTTGTTGTATCAAATGAAAAAAGGGAATGGGAATGCTTCCAAACTACCAACACCTCAAGTAATTTTACAATAGGAAACTAGTACTAGGAGTGTTCAAATTTTAAGCATAGACAAACTTATAAAGAGCTATGAAGCAAAGACACGGGACACGTAAATTTTAAAAAAATGTATGGCAGGACACATGAATTAAAAAACAAAGAATATAATAAATATATCATATTACATCACAACTTAATCCCAAAAAAAAACATAAATTTATAATACAATCAAAATTCATTTTTCTTCAATGTATTCTTAATCACTGCTATTGTTTTCATTCTCTTCATTTGTGAAAAGAACTCTTTCTAATTCTGATTTATCCAAAGATAGATTTGAAACCAATAAAACTCCAACATCAATTAAAAAAAATACAAAAATTATGTGCACATACAGTAATAACAGCAACTCCATAAAGAATTATGTGTATTATTATAATTCAACTCTCTCACCATAAACAAAAGCTAGATTATGTTCTTTGCCACTGCTTTTATATAAGACATTAAAAGACAATACAAAAATCAGAAAAATTTGGCTTCCTTCTCTTCTATAGAAAAGCTTGAACCCCAAAAACAAACTTTTAAATAAGTATATGTGCTTGCAAAAGAGCAAAATAATTAATAAATTTCGAAGACTCTTGCTAAAAAGGAATATACACATGGTCACACACACAGAAATATCAAATAAAAGGAAATTGAGGAACTTACTCTCAATGATCAACAAAAAAGAACAATAGGAATGCGATGATCGGGATGTAAGCTACAATAGATGACAAGGACCCAACTTCAATAGAGAAGACGTGTTGCGATGACAAGGATGCAAGCTACAATTGTCGATGTTGGACAGAAGAGACACAAGCATTCAAACTTCAAATAAAAACCTAAAAGGGATGGAGGATTTGTGCCTAAAATACCTGAAATAAGTGTCAGACATATTCAAAAATGTGTCCGACATGAGTCTTTTTCTTAAATTTAAAAAAAAAAAAGAAAAAAAGTTGGACACTTGACACATGTCCCAAGAGTGTCCGAGAAGTGTCGGTATTTGTAGTGTGTTTAACATGTCGACACGCCCCAAAACAAAGTGTCCGTTCTTTATAGATAAAGAGCAATCTTTAAGTTTGAAAAGTCCCACATCCTATTATTACTTTTTTAAGACTTAATAGTTAATTACTTTTTTATATTATTAGAGTTAATATATTTGAGTATTTTACTTATATTATTTGCTTATACATCTTTTATATTATATATATTTAAGCTATTTTTTTAATGTGTTCTTGAATCGTACGATTCGATACGATTCACGATTAAAAAATATGCCATCTAACTCACAATTTAAATTACGATTTGACAACTATGATAAGGAGTCTCACACCATACTTCAACCTTTTGTTACCAAATCCAAACTCAAACACTAATTCACAAGGTTTCACACTCATACTCAACCACAGCTCATTGATCACATTCCAAAAAGTTAAAAAAAAAAAAAAAAAAAAAAAAAAAAAAAGACTCCTTGCTGCAAAAGATCACTCTACCATTAAGAAAGAAAAAAAGAAACAAAGCTACACCTATTTAGCACCACAAAGCTACACTCTACCATAGAAGAACCCAACCTAAACAAGCTTCAAAAACCTTGGCTAGGTCCCCTAAGTGAAGGATGCCCTTTCCTAATTGTGGTTGAACAAGATTTGCTCACAAAGACGCTTGTTATACAAATTGCGAAAATTACAAATCTGCAATTATCACCTTCTTCCGAGCTTCAAATCACCAAACCACCACCATGGGTGGTCTGGTCAGCTTCAGTCACACCTCAAGCTAAATTTTTTTCTCCAGCTGGGTACTAGGTTTCTAGGGTTCTTGGATGTGATCAGAGAAAGAGATTAATGAGGCATTCACTTAATTAGTCAGCCTCTTGAACTATCTTATTTATAAATTGATAAGGGGTAAGTACATGTAGTACCAAGAGAATATGACATAAGCCCAACCTGAATGCCCATATACTTATAACAATAGTTAATCTTAATTTTCATATTATTATAAATAAGAGAAGAGAGGGAGGATGCAAGTATGTGGAAGCCTTCCCATTCATCATATTTCAGTATTTATCCTGAATTTTATAGTATACATAGCAATTATAGCAGTAAAACCAATTAAAATGTTGAGATCAAGCAACAAACACCACGTTTGACTTTTTGAAATAACTTGGACACTAATAAAGTACCTTCTGCCTAAATTTTCAGTAATTGACAGATAACACATTACCTATTGAATATTAATAGTAAATCTCTGTCAAATTGGGATGCCTAAATCATCCATTTTATTGATAAGTTCAATAAATATGTAAACACAAGGAACTAGAAGAAAGATATAAGGAGAAGAGAATACAAAAAAAAAGAAATGTCCACAAAATCACTGTAAAAACCAACCTATGGAAATTAGATCACAAACTCCGATAGCTAATTACAAAACACATCTGCAAGATTATCCTGAATGCTCAAGAACTTCTCAAAATACATTATATACATTATCATTTTACCAGGTATGTGGGGAAACCTTCGAGGGAATAAAGGTCGAAGCATGCCCTTTTGAATCTTCCAATCAACAGGATTTAGGCTAATTGCTTCCACTTTTAGCAAAACCTCATTTTTCTTTGGAGTGGGAACTGAAACCTCAACATGCTGCTTACAAATATAGAATTCAAACATTAAGATCTTTCAAAACAAGCTAGAATGCATTAAGCGAAAAAGGAAAAGAAAGAAAGAAGAATGCGGTAAAGGCCCAAAAATTATTATTTTATTTATATCTCTAACATGCCCCCTCACGAAAAGCCCTTGGGGTTGAAGAGTGGACAAAGCACAGTCCCACCACATGTTGAGCTGAAATTTAATTTAATTAGAAGAATGGTAGCAACAAGGATCAAATTCCTAATAAGGGAACATACAAGAGTCCTAGATAATAATAAACTTCTAACCTTTAGATAAAGGATGTGAAAATCATCTCAAATATCCTTTATCTTATGCTGGCAAAACTTAGATGCTGAAGTAAAATACTCTCCCACCCTCTATACCTTTCCTATATTTATATAACTCTTAAGACAGATTAATTACAAGGTAAACTCCTGCAGACAAAGATACATTACAAAGAAATCTGAAAATGAATAACTCTCCTATATTAAAAATAAAACTAGAGGATTAATCCAAAGAAATAAAAATGACAATATTAAGAAATAATCCCTTAATACTAACTCTTACTTTGTAATACTTATCCAACAACAATTGATAAGTCTTTCGACACTCTCCCTCAAGCTGAATATTATATGAGCTTAAACTGGTTACAAATAAAACCCAACTCAAGATTAAAAAAAATCCATAATTAGACACGGCATCTCACACAGTCAAATACTCACACTCAACCATCAATTCAAGAATCCAGCAACTAGTACTCTCTTATTCAAGAAGGCTATCCAATCCCTATGCATGTGTGATAAAGGAACCACTCCCAAAAAAGCCCATGAGATTTACCCATGAAGAAGCTATAAAAAAAATTACCCCAAAGATGAGCAGGTAAAAATTTCTGACTAAATATTCTCATGGTACACATAAGCCAAACCTAGCACAAACCAGCAAAGAGTGCATAACTCAACTCCTCGGACTCCTTCCTAATCGCAAAATCTATATACCAAATAAAGAAAAAGGCTTCCACATTGGAAGGAAAAAGCCAACGTTGTCCAAGGATACCTAAAGACTTACTTTATAACTTATGAGCAACCTCACAATTCAAGAAAAGATGACTACGATCACAAGAATTCTCATTCAACAAAGCAGAGAGGTTTAAACAGCATTGATGATAATTGCAGCAGCAGGTGATTCAGAAATATGTAGCTTCAATGTTAAAAGATGTATTTGCATAACTTGCATGTCGTTCTTACAATTATTGACAGCAAGGATAAAAAGAAATAGAGACAACCAACAGTCTTTGAAGCAAGAGAAAAAGTTCAAAGTAGCAGCACCAAAATGGTGAATAAGAAAAAAAACAACTAAAAAAATGAAAGCTTATGATTTGAGAAGGACCTGAAGAGATTTCCTTAATTTACAAGCCTGGCAAACAGATAAATATTCCTAATATTGGCAAATTTTCGGATAACTAGAATATAATAAAATGGATTGAACTATAAACCATGAACTGAAAATCTTATCTGTAAAGCCCTATTATTAACACCAGCAAGAATAATAATAGGATTAATATATTGTGACAGGCTAACTATAAATCATCTCATTTTTTAAATCATTCTCCTAGTAGGGATAAGTTTGTGCTAGATAAATTTATTTAGAAATCTAAAGCTCCTTCTAGGGTGAAATCTTTTGTTTGGACTGCAATACTAAATAGGATTAATACTAATGACTTGCTGCAAATATGAAGGCCTAAAACAGCTATTTCTCCCAATATTTGTATTATGTGTATGAATATTTCTGAATCAGAAGCACACCTTTTCTTACAATGTCAGGTTGCTGAATTTTTGTGGAGTAAGGTGTTAGGTGTAGGCAGAGAAAATTGAGTTTGTCCTAATACTTTGAAGGCACTTTTGTCAATACAGTTCAAAGGGTTTGGAAAGAATAAAGATAATAAAACTTTGTGGAATTGGGCTGTTTTTGCTGTTTTGTGTTGCCTTTGGTTGAAAAGGAATGCTCGAATTTTTCAAGGATGTTCAATGTCTTTGAATACGTTATGGGACAAGATAAGGTTTACGGCTTCCATCTAGTGTTTCTTCATGGTTTCTTTAAGGGGGTCGCCATTTCAAATTTACAGAGAGATTGGCCTGCTGTTTTGCATGTTTAGTTTTGAGTTTTTTTTTTATACTGTTTTTGTAATTTTTTTCTTTTAGTGGTCTTCTTGAGGAGGATTTCTTATTCTCCTTTTATTGTACTTATCACCTTTTTGAATAAAATTTCTTTTTCTATCAAAGAATAAAATAAAATATAAAACAAGAATAACCACTTACCACCTATTATTGCTATTTTAATATCTAGATGTTACATCTTGACACATCCGTAGACACGACACGGAACAATGTAACGTTCAATAAGCAATCTTGCCATGCAGACACCTAGGAGGTTCTAGGATACTCTAAAACTTTTTAGGACATTTTTGTACATTCTAGTAGTCTCTTGTATGTAGTAGAACACTCTAGCATGTGATAGAAATACCTTGTACATTCTAGGCCATAAAATTCTCTAAAAGGGTGTAGAGAACTCTTGTAAATATTACAACAACAACAACTGAATCTTTTCCCAATAGGTGAAGTCGGTTACATAGATCAAAAGACGCCACAGTGGTCTAACATGAATGAGATCAATAAATAAGTTATTAACTATTAAATCATTTTTAATAGTTTCACCTATTATTTTTTAGCCTCCCTTTACCTCTAATTATCGGACTATTCTCCATCTGATCTACTCTTCTCACTAAGATTTCTGCAGGTCTTCTCCACATATGACCAAACCACCTTAAGCGAGATTCCACCATCTTCTTCACAATAGGTGCTACCCCAACCTTCTCTCTAATACACTCATTTCTAATCATATCTCTTCTAATATTTCCACACATCCAGCGTAACATTCTCATCTCTGCAACATTGAGCTTATCTTCATATTGTTTTTTGACCGCTTAACATTCAGTACTATACAATATAGCAGGTCTTATAGCCATACGATAGAATTTTCCTTTAACTTTGAACCGCATTTTTTTTATCACAAATGACACTCGAAACTTTCTTCCATTTCATCC
This sequence comes from Gleditsia sinensis, assembly GCA_037074535.1. Lineage (NCBI taxonomy): Eukaryota > Viridiplantae > Streptophyta > Magnoliopsida > Fabales > Fabaceae > Gleditsia > Gleditsia sinensis. The sequence goes on from CM073466.1 coordinate 27,520,868, forward strand.
ATCCTACTTGAATCCTATGGTTTATGTCCTCCTTTACTTCGCCATCATTTTGTATAATAGATTCAAGATATTTAAAACTTGTAACTTGTTTTAATATATGGTCTCCAAGTTTTACATTTAAATTTGTATTTGTTCGTCTTTTACTAAAAATACATTCCATATATTCTAGAAAAACATTATGAACCCTTGAATCACATAGATCTTAGTCATTCATTCAAGGGAAAGTGGCCTATATAACCCCCCTTCATTTGTAAATCATCCAAAAATCGCAAAGCATTTGAATGATAAGAGCTCTCAAACATTCTCCAAGTTCTATTGTTCTTTCTCTTACTCACTTGTTAACTTTGATCTATTAGGCTTCTTTGAGAGGTCTATTGAGAAAAGTTGACTTATTTAGCAACAAAAAGGAGTGTCCTAACCAAGTGCTGCATGGCTTATACTTAGGGAAAAAGAGTAAAGTCGTGACACAGAGCTGGCTTTGAACAGAGAGGTTACCATAGACAAACTAAAACTAAAACTTAAAAAATATATGTAGCAATTTGATAGGTTATGATGGATTAATACTGCTAGTATTATTGAATATCAAGCAAATTAGCAGAAAGACCAAAAATATTGTAGAAACAGCCCAGAGCAAAAGCTCCTTCAGAAACACATTGGCTCTGCCATCCAAAAAGATTCTATCTGCCTACCTCCCTTCCTCCCCCAGCTCCAGAGTAATACCAACTCCCCTCTAACTAACTCTCCCCACGTCAGCCTTCTCTCTCTCCCCCCTTCCCATATGTATGTTTGCCCTTCCTAGAATAACCCCCCATACCTTGGGCCTAGTGTCATGGCCCAAAAGATGATCCAGATCATTATCCACATTATTCTCAAGGTTCCTATCACAGTCACCAAATTATTTAAGTGAGGGCCTACAATTGTCACTAAGTACATCCATCAGCATATGAACCTAAAAGGAGAGGGGAAAAAAGCTGTAACATCTGTGGCCACTCTTGGCAACTTTCTTATTGTTATGCATGCATTTTATAAACTTATTCGTTGATTTTTCATTTATAACAATTCATACTAGATCTTCATACAATGAGATATATCAGGTGGTTTTCAAATACAATTCAAATGAATATATCTACATAATCTACTCATCAAATTCCCCTGTCAGATCATGATTCTCAAATATTAACTCCACAGGACATATAGTAGTACCCACTGTTTGCAGCAAAATTTCAACGTTAAATAGAATCATCACCAATGATTTTGTTGTTCTTTTGCCCCTTCTGAAACTAAATAAAAAAAAAAAATTTCACTCCAAAAATCTTTATCATTAAATATACACATAAGTCTAAAGGTAGTACTAAAATTCCCTCAAAAGGAACTTCCCAAATTCTCTAGCAACTACTTCCCATAATTTTCCACTTGTAAACATATGCCTTTGACATCCTCGCTTCCCATGTTGACTCTACACAACCCTCCATCTACTGGAATATACTCGTGCCATCTTACTTTTTCACGTCCAAATAAAAGCTTTCTGTATAGGGCACATATGGGTCAAATCTGTTGTTTCCGTGTAGAAAGGTCTCTTTTCTCTTTTTTCTTCTGTTTCTCAAATGAAACAGCAATTGCAGTACCTTCAACTACTTATTGAGAAACTGATGCAGGACAGGAACCAAACAACCAAAACAAATAAATAAACACAAATGAACTCAGCAACTCAATATCAATAATCATAAGAGGAGTAAAGTAATCTCCTAAAACTTATATGAACCTATTTATAAACAATCCTAAACAAGAAAAGTTAATAAAACTCAAATTTGAATAATAAAATCCTAATCCTACCAAGATATTACTACAAGACAAGATATCTATAATCTCAGACACCTCTATTCATAACCCTAATTAATAATTAAACAATAAATTACCACAATCATCGAATTATAGAGCCCTAATTCCCCAGTTGTTGAGGCTTGTATAGTCTTTCTTAATTGTAAGGTTCCCCAATTCAGCAGTTTTGGTCTTTCCAAGCTTAAATTTTTCTTGAATTTTTGTTTTCAGGGATTCCTCTTATAGAGAAACCTATGAACTTGAAGATCTCTGCTTCTCCTTGATACCATTTCTCCATCCCATTTTGGATAGGACAGTTTGGACTCTAGGGTATTGCTGGTAGCTGCAGTTCATTGACTTTGTGCATTTGATTTCTCGTCATTCACCAGAGAAAAAATTATTACTCATCAAAAGGTCATCGACTCTGAGCATTTGAAGCAGGTTCTTCACACTTGCCCCGAGAGGAAACCTTTTTTCTTTTTTGCTTTTTTGCCTTATGATATATTGATGATATTGTCCCATTAGAAGTAATCTGGAGGGTAGAAAACCATTTTGGTATTGTTGGACCGCGGCAGTTCAGTGACGAGAGAAATGAAAGTATTATTCAACAAAAGATCAAAGTCCATTCGAAAACCTCAAGTTCACAGAAAACCTTTTAAGCTTTGAGATTCAAAGGGAACTCAGAAAATAAGTAATATGTGGAAGAAGCAAATATCACAGCCACAGTACTAAATCAGAAAAGAACCAATAGAAGAAAGACATAAAGAGAATAAAAAATAAAAATAACCTTCAAACCAGCGAGACCTCTGCCATAACCATCGTACTGAATGGCATGCATAAGCTTCTTCGCCATATCCCCAGAAGACGAAAGAGTTGACATTCAGAAGAAACTAATGCTAACCGCAAAATAATACTTATTTTGAAGAAGTTTCGCGGACCTTGCGGGCTTATAAAATTATTTTGACACAATAGCTTTATACCTCTTGACAATTTTATTGCAGGGGTCGGTGTTTAATTATTTATAACGAACTAAATCTGTCTCCAGAATATTTAAAAATTATAAATTATATTATAAAATTAAATAAAAATTATAAATTAATTTAAAATTTAAAAATTTAAAAATTATGTATTATTTAAAATAACATATAATTTATAAATTTTTAATTAATTTAAATTATTTAAATAAATTTATAAATAAATTAAATAAATTATAAATTATAAATTAATTTACGTATTTAACAAATTCTTTACCAAAAATAAAAATATTCATAGCACGTTCCAAGATCACCCGCAGCGAGACCCTAACACATGGCTTATTGATAGGAAGCTGATTAAATAAAATGGATCACAGGTTAGTTGAATATTGAGTTCCGAATAGGCTACGTGTCCTGTTCACACGCTTGTGAGCCCCACACAGGATCTTAGACAGGTTTCCTCCGCTTTCGGAAACACCTTACTCGGAGGGGCTGATAAACACGGTAAACAAAATATTCCAAGTAAGGTACTAAATTTCATTTTGAGGTATCGTTTCGGTGATTTTAGAAACGAAAACATTTCGAAACATTTTGAAAATTTTGAGGAAATGAAAGATTTTTTAAGAAATGTTTCAAATAATTTCAAATAATATTTTTTAAAAATTTTAAAAGATTTTAACATAATATTAATGATATAGATATATAAAATTATATTAAAATTAATTTGAATTAATATTTATAATTGAATAGAAAGTAAACATACTACTATAGTAGGGACTTCAACTCAAATCCTAATAGCATTCAATAACAATCTCTCTCTTGCATCTTTCTCTCCATCTTCTTCTTAACTTTTTTGTAACATTTATATTTAAGTCTCTTTCTCTGTCGACCATGATTCTATCTCTATCTTTAGGTATATTCCTCTATCTTTGTCTTTCAATCTCTCTTTGCATTATTTTTTTAGTTTCCTCTTTAAAATGAAAATAATGAAGAAAAATAATGTCATGAGAACAAAGAGGGAGAGTATGAAGTTAATAAAGATTTTGTGACTTGTGAAAAAAAAAAACTTGATGTTGGATGTGATATAATGCTACTTTCATATACTTTTAAATTGTCAATTTTTTTATTTTTCAAATAAGTTTAGTACTTTTCCATCGAAACAAGAGTATTTCCATCGAAAAAATTCGAAATAAGAATATTTCCATCGAAATAATTTGAAACAAGAGTATTTATATCGAAACAACTCGAAATAAAAGTAGTTCCACCGAAATTTTCATTGAAACAAGAATATTTCTACCGAAACATTTCGAAACATAGTAATTTTAATTGAAATAGCATAATTTCTTAACAAACACTTCATTTCGTTTCGATAACTCCATTTCGTATCGGTGACTCAGGAAACGGAAACGTTTCGGTCATTTCGATGGAAAAAAAAAAAAGAAATTTAGTTCCTTGACCCCAAGGACTCGTGCTCTTGTGGAACATTTTTTCCTTGCCTGGCGAAAAATAGGGGAAGCCAGGAAGATGAGTCCTTATAGAATAATTAGGGATTATTTGGATCTGTCTTTGATTTACTATTTTTAAAATAGCTTTTGAAAATTGTTTTTAAAAAAGTCTATTTGAAATACTTGTTCTTAAAATAAAAAAATAAAATAAAAATTGTTGAGAAGATTTGTTTTTAAAATTTAAAAATATGGCACAAAATTTTTATATTTATTTTTAGGATAAATGTAATATAAAAAAATACTAAACTCCAAAATCCACAAATTCTAAAACTTTAAATTCAAAATTTCTAAACTCTAAACATTCAAACTTTAAACTCTAAATCTTCAACTCAAAATTTTAAATACCAAAACTCTAAACTATAAATTTCAATATCATAAATTCAAACTCTAAACCTTGAATACTAAATCTCAAATTTTTTAAATTTTTGGTGGGTTTAAGGTTTGGGTTTCTATTGTTTTGTGTTTTGAAATTTTTGAGTTTAGAGTTAGACATTTTGAATATTTTGAACTTTAACATTTGTGGTACGAGAGTTTGGATTTTTGGTTTTGAGACTTGAGCTTTGAAATTTTAAATTTTGAGTTTTATTTGAAATGTACTAGTATTATATTTACTAACCATTAATGAATTTGCATATTTACAATATTGCCACATTAAAAATAAATGGTAAAGTTGTTTTTTGTTTTAAAAACAATAATTTTGAAAACTTTTGTAAAAACACATTGCCAAACATGATTTTCTACTTTTTGTTTTCAAAAAAAATTGTTTCTAAAAATACTCTTCAAATAGGCCCTCGATGATTGAGTTGAGCATCAACATTATAACATCCCTAAATTTCTTTTATGAATAAGGCATGTAAAATATTGAAATAATGGGGACAAATAAAAGAATAAGGACTTACCAAAAGTTCTAGGTAGATATTTAATAAAATGTACCTTAGAAATTCTCAATTTGTAAGCATAGAAAATATTTATAACATTAGAGAAAAAAGAAAAGAACCTAAGAGGCAAAATTTAAAATAATGGTCTAGTAAGGAGTGAAATTCTTGGGTAAAGAAAACAATGTTTAAAAGCTGGATGGAGGTTTTGAAATTTCAAGAAGTTGAATTATAGAAATTTTTCTTAAATTAAATTTCCTAAGCTTGACACTTCAGCCTACACTATCTGGATTCCACCTAAAATTTAATTTTTCTTAAATTAAATTTTTCATTTTTTTTTTGTAAAACAAAAAGTAATAGTAAAAACTCCCTAATTGCTAAAGTTGACTATACATCAGACGTAAACTCACATTCAAACACAATCAAACAGAAATTCATACAGAACTAGCATAAATTGAAATACACTCATTCAATCAAGCACAGCAAATGCCACAGCAAACACTAAAGCAATTACTAAAACTACACTAATTACATCCCCTAGCACAACAATTGCCAGAGCAAACACTAAAGCGACATTAATTTCACCTCATCCCCCCTAAACTTAAAGATGAGCAGTGTCCCCATTGTTGATTATATTGCAAAATCATAAAAGAGGAAAAGTACTAAAACAGGAACAGCAACATGCAAAGCAACGTGAAAATACAAAAATAGAAGAAAGGGAAAGAGAAGGTAAGGGGACTCCCTGAGGGTGCTTGTAGGGATGCTGCAGCAACCTAGTGGCATTGACCCCCTTAAGACTTTGAGGCGCTACGAAGCCCACTCCTTCGTTGAGTTGATCTTTGTGGGCTCTGGAGTTTGGCCTTCCCTTTCTGTATTGTTGCTGCCCTCTTTACAAATGGCTCTTCATCCTTTGAGGACTCATTTTCCTCATGAGTTCTTGGTGGGGATGGCTGCTGCTTGTGGCTGTAAGAAGAGTCTTGGGAGTCTTGGCCCTCTTTAGATTGAGGCTCTGGGGCCCTCTGTTCTTCTCCAGTTGTGTAGTGCAGTAGGTCCAAGGAGAAGTCTAGAAATGGGAAGAACTGCCTGAAATTTTGCTCGAGCGTTTTCTGGAGGGCATTGTCCCTCTGCTGTTGGTACTGTCAAAAGGTGTGCTGGTGTTTGAGGAGCAGAGATTGCTGCTGTAAGATGGTGGTTTGCTGCTGAAGCAGTAGGTGTAGGGTCTTATCAACCGATGAGGGACAGAAGTGGAGGCAGCTTGGCCTTTAGAGTGTGGTAGGGCTTATGTGGCAGTTGGTGGATCTGAAGCCCTTTTTTCTTGGATAATTCGAGCTATGGTTATGATGCTAATGGGACTGCCCCCTTGAGTGTCTCCTCATCAATTGAGATGGGCACCCTACTATCCTGGCACAGCAGGGTGATGAGGGAAGGGAAGAGTAGACTTCCTTTCTTGCGACTTGCACATACTCGAATTTGTTCGTTGATGATCCTGCCTACATTAATAGGCCTACCCAAAATAATGGCATCGACCATTGCCACTCTATCTCTGCTCACTGTTTGCTCGTGAGTGGAGGGCAAAAAAGCGAGTGTTTAGAAAATGGTACCAAACCTTTACCGTAGGCACCAAGGAGGCTCGATTGATTGTAGCAGCACCTTGGGAAGATCTGTCCTAGGTGATGCCTTGGATACATACCAGGGCCAGCATTGCTTGCCAGTCGTGGTCTTGTAGAGCCTCTAAATGTGCTTCATAATCATCATCCTTATTAGGCAATTTATAGGCTTTGTTGATTGTGGTTTAGTCAAATAATACCCGGGTCTCCCTGACTTTGACCTATTCCTTGGCGTTCTGCAGGAAGTTGGCGTAGAACTCCCTTACCAGAGGGATAAGGGCAGGCTTGGGGTGGGTGGCGAAGGTCTTCCATCCTCGTTGCTTCACCATTGCTGCCACATACATTGTCAGACCCAGATCTTCAAGCGTGGTAAAGGTGAAGCATTTCTCTACATAGAAATTTTGCTGAATGGTTTCTTCATTGTGGCGCCGTTTATTCTCTTCAGAGGTAAACTTTTGCATCTTGTTTGCCTTCTGCGCTACGGTCTTGACCCTTGGCATTGTTGTCTAGTGGAGATTCTGAGAGATACAGGTCTACTTTCATGCACAGGGGGTTCCGGGATGTGAAGGGATGAGAGTACAAGAGAGTACTTGGAATGTGAAGGGGTTGAGAGAGAGTTTTAGAGACTGTCGAGTAAACCAGGCTGGGTTGGGTGAAATGAAGGGGTGTACGTGAATTATGGGATTCTCAAATTTTTCCCGCCCTTTTTTTTACAGGGATGAAGGCTCTTACTACAGCAATTCCTGTGACAAAAACTGGCTTTCCTATGATTTTGCTGCAGCAAGTCTTGTGACAAAAGCTAGCTTTCACACGCTTTTGGCATAGCAAAACAAGACTAACTTTTACATGCTTTTGCTACAGCAGGGCAAAAACTTCTTTGCCAAATCACTCTAGTTTGCAATAGGATTGGGTGGCAGAGAGTTTAACCACGCCCTAGCTCGATCTCTTAATGAGTAGGGAATAGTTTTAGCCTGAGAACTTCATCTGTCACCCCATTCATTTTGAAAGCATCAGTGACTTCGATGAATACTTTCAAGTGAAGGTGAGGGTCCTCTATAGGCATTCCACTGGATTACCCTGCAGTCTGCAACATCTAAGACATTACTGGCTTGAGCTCGAAATGAAGAGCTTCAATTTCTGGTCTTACAATGCTTAGGTTCAACCCATTCAGGTTTGGTTGAACATAAGCATTCAGGACTCTATCTCTATCGTCCATGTTGTCTGCTCCATTTTGGTTGGCCATTTCTGGTTGTTGCTAAGGTCCGAACAATCCTCTCCTTCTTCTTAGAAGCGTTCTTTCTATCTCAAGATCTAGAGGTAGTATCTCTTTTTTGGATCTGCTCATGCACTATGTTCAACTGCCCAAAAATGACACCAGAATAATTAAAAGATAAAGTCCTTCAGACAATCAAACATCTATTAATAATTGTCTAGTTGACACTCCCCAGCAACGGCACCAAAAACTTGTTCGTTACAAAGTATATATGCAATGTCAGAATGCAAGTGCACATGTCGTGACCAAGTAATATAATGATGAGTGAGTATCGTCCCACGAGGAGTATACTAGAAACTACTATAGAATGCTTTAACTTGTGAAATACTATAGTAAAATTTTGTTGGTTCACACAATTTAATGTTTAGGAGAAATTAAAATTTAACAAACTAGACAAGGCTTAAATTAAGTTGAGAGACTCTAGGTTATGAAGAAGAAGATATTAGGTGAAATAGGGTTGCTTCAAGGTTGCTATGAACTTCTTCACTCATTTTGCTCTAGAAATTGCTATAGTAATTGCTCAGTGCCCAATCTGCTCTTGAATGGAGTCTTCCCAGACTACCATTCCTTGCACTCCTGGGGTTTGGACATGCATCCCTGCATCAATCCCAACCCCAGAGTTGTACTTGAAGCCCCAACTCTTGGGTCAAATGGGACAACCATACATTCCTATATGAGTTATGCCCACACATCCAACTCCTTTCCAGCCTTCATCACCATCCCAGGTTAATGATAGCCTCAGCCTTCCTCTATCTAATTTCAGTTAGCAGGAGAAGTAACATATATAAACATAGTTGAATGTCACAACATTGCTGTAGCAAAATCATTTATAAATTAAAATGTGCATGTGTTCATTGCAACCTGTCTACAACCTTAGCTGGAAAATTAGCTCAGCCTCATATCCAAACTGACTACAAGCATCAAATTAACCAATATGCAGTGAAGAGTAATACAATTATATGAAAGAAAAAAAAATGCAGTTTCCTGTTGACAATGAAAACACTAAAGAGAAATGAAAAGAATCCTCAACTATAGTCCTCTTTCTTGCTCTCTTCACCATACAGGGTTGCCCCATCCTAACCCAGAGTGTAACCATGCAGCCCACTCCAGACAGGGATTTGTGAGCTTCTTCTTTCAGTCTTCTTCTGTCACCCGCATCTCCCTTCTGTGCTTTCTGTTTTCCCCTTTTATAGGTGATCCTTGTGGTCCCATTAAAGTGGCCTGGTCTATTGACATTCTCCCTACTTTTCGGCTAGCACCTCTGTCAGCAGCTTGTTCTCTACTTCCAGTAGTGGAGGCCGTTCCTGTACCTCCAGCAATTTGCTGTGTTAGCTAGGCGCTCCTTTTCCCCTGCTGGGTGGTGGCCGCTCTTGCTGCACAGCTCTGACTCCTGCCACCTGCACCATATCACACAAGGTAAGCTTCCCATCTTATGTAACATATTACAAAGGACTAAGATCACCCAACATCACTTGGTTTGCTGCCTTAATTGCTGCGCATGTATACTGAATTGTTACAACAAATAGAATGGGTGATTTTGTGTCCGTGGGAGGCTAAACATTCTATTAAATCAGGGGGCATAAATGCTATTTAGTCAAAATGCATATTAAATATCCTTAGAAAAACATAGAGAAACTCTAATGAATTGTTAAAGTTTATTTTTAACATTTTTCTATTCTAAATGAACATAATTAACTATAGGGTAATAATATAAACTAAATTGGAGAAGAATGTCCTATAAAATTTGTGAGAATATGTATTGGAAATTATATAAGTAGGAGAAAACTAACTAGAGGCCAAGCATAAAGAAAATGAAAAGATGAAAATAATATTTAAAAATGAAGAAGAATCTTACAAATGGAAATAATAAATAACTAGTGTATGTGAAACATCCTGTAATTTTTCAATATTTTCCTTATAAATTCTTCACCTTACATATATGCATAGAAATGTTCTAATATTAATGGAATAGGTAAAGAAAGAAAACCTAAGAGGAAATATTAGAAATAAATATGCTAAAGAAAGGTGAAATTCTTAGGTAAGGAAGATAAATTTTTGTGAATTAAAGGTCTTAAAATTTCAAGAAGATTGGATTAGGGTAATTTTTCCTAATTTAAGAGTAAAAGTTACTAAGTTTAGTATCTCCACCCATAAATTGAGAATTTACCTATGGACACTTCATATAGAGTTTTTCCCACTTCACATAAGTTTCTAGCAAGCACATTGGATAACCTAAGCAAGAAATAAAACATAGACTTGGACTAGGATATAGTAATTGGACCAATAGTCCAAAAATTATGAAAATGTGACTAAGCCCTCCAAGAAAAGTAGAATTTTATCCAAAGCAAAGAAAATGGGTAGGAATAAGCCCATAATGGGTAGGAATAAGTCCAAATCCAAGAGAAAAAATAAAATAAAATAAATTAGGTGATGATATAATAATGTAATAATAATAAAGATTAGGTTACATGGCATTAAGACAAAAATTTAGCAAGTGGTGTGATTTTACATTCATCATTTTGGCAAGTGGCATGATAATACAAGGCTTTAGGACAAAAACATCTATATCCTACACTCATAATTTTAGCAAGTGGTATGATAATACATGGCATTAGGACAAAACATTCCTATCCCACACAAATAATATCAACCAAATAATGGAGATTCAAGGGCTAGAAATTTGCCACCTAAAAAGGCAAACCTATCATACTTGTTTAAGACAAAAGAAAATGGAAATGAATCCATAAATCAAAGGGACCTTGTCCCTTATCTTAAGAACATATCATCATAATTTTCAAAATACAAATCTCCTTTTCCTATGCATATCTTGACTAAGGAAGAGGAAGACAAGAACATAAGTTGTTTGTTTTCCAAAAATTCAACAAAGTGTATCCTAATTGTGATAAGGTAGACCCATGATCATGAAAGGTGAATTTATTTGGTGGTCTATATAAGAAAACCCACCCTTACAACATTAGAATTTCGTCTAAGTGAGGGAGAGGAAAAATAGAAGCAAGGTAGAGTGAGGAAAGGAGAGGAAGAAAGGAAGAAAGGAAGGAGAAGTTTTGGGGACTAAGTGCTCCAGGTAAGTTTAACAATATTTCTTTTTGAAGAAAACTTTTGAAACTTATAATATTTATATGAGATTTTGATCTTAGAACTTTGATGATTGGTCATGGATGTTGCTATATCATGTTACATATTGATCTTGCATGTGATGTATGTTTGAATACTTAGGTTGGTGTAGATAGTTCTGTATGGGTATGGCTATGGTTGGCAAAAATTTTAGCTTTGGTGTTTTAATTTCTGAGAACAATCTATAAGGAATTAAAATAAATTATTAACATAAGAATTAAAGATATATGTGTCACGAATTTTTAGCCACTGGAATCATTCAATTTGGAGTCCATATGAGGTAGATATGGTCTGATTAGTAGTCAAAGGTCAGAAAATGGTTCATCAGGGAAGAATATGTTAGGATAGTTTCTGTATTTTAATTTCTGAGAATTATCTGTATGGAATTAAAATAAATGGTTAACATAAGAATTATAGCTATGTGTGACACAGATTTTTAGCCACTGGAATCATTCAATTTAGAGTTCATATGAGGTATATATGTTCTGATTAGTAAACAAAGGTCAGAAAATGGTTAATCAGGTAAGAATATGTTAGGATGTCTTCGGTGTTTTAATTTCTGGGAAATTTCTATAAGGAATTAAAATAAATAGTTAACATATGAATTATTTATTTATGTGTCACAGATGTTTAGCCACTGAAATCACTTAATTTGGAATTCGTATGTGGGAGAAATAGTCAGATTAGTAAGTAAAGGTTAGAATCTACCCTAGAAGAAATAATATTGAATTTAAGGGAGTAATAACACCAAGATGTATTACTATTTTGCTGATATGATTAACATATTAGTTTTAGATAATTGTCTTAGCTTTCCACAGAAAACAAGATCACCTCAATCGGAGTTAAAATGAGGGAGGTATGCTCTGATTAGTGAGCAAAGGTCACAGAGCACGGCCAGGCCGTGTTCTGGGTGCTTCAAGCACGGGCTAACTGTGTTCCAGGCTGTTTTTGAGTACATTTGAAGTATTTTTAAAGCATAACCGTGTCCTGAAACATGGCCATACCGTGTTGGAAGCTGGTTAGGCCTATTTTCAACATTTTTCTACCCTAGATGAACCTCTTTAACTATAGGGTAATAGTAGAAATCAAATTGGAGAAAAATACTCTATCAATTTGTAAGGACATGTGTTAGAAATGATATAAATAAGAAGAAATTGACTAAAGGCCAAGCATAAAGAAAATGAAGAGATGAAATTAATATTTAAAAAAGAAGAAGACGAATCTTATAAATGAAAATAATAAATGACTAGTATATGCCATAGCCATTGCCATTGTATGAACTTCTTACCATCTTAAGTGTGAAATTCTGACATGGAAATATTTTATAAAGTGATATTTGAAATGGTTACGTTCATGGCATGATTACCAATGATTTATGGTAATAGTTATATTTTGATGAACATACTTATTATTGAAAGCATATTTTTTGCTATCATTGTGAAAAGAAAAGAAATGAGCACGGTTACATGGCAATCCGTGTGGTGCACCAGTAGGGGACGCCTTACCAACGGTTATGATCATGTTAAATAGAAAAGAAAGAGAAAGTGGGCCATGTCAGACGGAGCGAGAAAAGCCCGTACCGGAGAGTAGAGGATACTCACCCTGACCGGGGTAGCTTGAAATGAGAATAAGTTGATGGCCATCATATGATATTTTGAAAATAGTTAATCCTGTCATACATATCATTACAGTATGATTCTTATGTGCATAGATATAATGCATTCATATGACCAAATATATTTTCTGTAGTTTATACAGCTGAACATGACGTGATGAGCTATATTGATTATGATTTATTGTTGAACTTATTGGGATTTAATTCTCACTATATTTCCATATCATGTTCAGAAAATTAGTTATGCAGCTTTTTTTTAAGGCTCTGGCTTTTAGTGCACATTGGATCGAGTTACTTTATGTTGGGCAGATCTCAAAATCAAATAAGATGTTTGTGGTCGAGTTGGCTCAGATCCCGGTGAAGGTGCAACCACCCGCACCTGTACCTCCGGAATTGGTCAACCAAAATAAACAAGATGTAAATATCTATGTGTTTGATATGTTGCATGTACATTTTGATTAATGACGTGTATGTTAACTCAATATTGTATAATAATGGAAAAAAAAGGTTGTTACAATATTCCTTAGCCATTTCCATTGCATGAACTCCTTACCATCTTAACTGTGTAATTTTGACATGGAAATATTTTATAAAGTGATATTAAAAAATGGCTATGATCATGACATGATTGCATTTTATCAATAATTTTTGGTAGTGATTATGCTTTGATGATAAATTATGGCATGTGAGTATAATGAACATACTTGTTATTGAAATCATATTTTTGGCTATTAATGTGAAAAGAAAAGAAAAGAAAAGAGATGAGCATGGTCATATGGTGGTTTGTGTGGTGCACCAGTAGGGGACGCCCTATTAACGGCTATGATTATGCTAATGAGAAAAGAAAGAGAAAGTGTGCCATGTCGGATGGAGCGAGAAAAGCCTGTACTGGAGAGTAGAAAATACTCACCTTGATCGGAGTAGCTTGATATGAAAATAAGTTGATAGCCATCATATGATATTCTGAAAATAGTTATTCATGCAATACATGTCATTACTGTACGATTTTCATATGCATAGATAAAGTGCATTCATGTGACCTAAGGTATTTGTTGTAGTTTATACAGATGAACATGACATGATGAGTTATATTGATGAAGATTATGATTTATTGTTGAACCTACTTGGATTTAATTCTCACTATATTTCTATATCATGTTTAGAAAACTAGTTATGCAAATTTTTCTTTGGCTCTGACTTTTAGTGCATGTTGGATCGAGTTACTCTATATTGGGCAGATCTCATAAATTAATAAGATGTTTGTGGTTGAGTTGGTTAAGATCCCGGTGAAGGTGTAACCACCTTCATCCGTATCTCTGGAATTGGTCAACATGGATGAATACGATGTAGATATTTATGTGTTTGATTTTTGTATGAACGTTTTGATTAACGATGTGTATGTGAACTCAAAATTATATCAGTGTTAATGGTAGACCTTTTACCTTGATTATGCTTGATTAAATTAATTGAATGTTATTATGGGTTAAGTAATTAGAAGTAAAGAAGTAATGACTTTATGGGACTTTACAAATATATATATTAAAAAAAATATAGAGTTGTTATAGCTAGAATAAGTGAAGCCTTGAAATATAGGGATTACCCTTGGAAGTTTCGGTGTTGGGAACATTCTTGATATTGTTGTTAATAAATTCTAGTTTTTGGAAGAAGTGGATGATGGAATATGTTATGATTGATATTTGTATGATGAATGTAACTAAAACTTGTTAGAGGAGTAATATAGGAGTTAAGGCATGAATAACTAGAAATTTTGGAGACCAAATATCCTTAGGTATAGTGATAAGAAACAATAAGAAAAATGAAAGTAGTAAGAAGTTGGAACCCTAGACAGTGTAAAAAAGAATTCTATTTTTGGATTTATGGGTAAAATATGTACTACAATTGAAGAAATGGTTAACATAAGAATTGTAGCCTCGTTTCTTATGGTTCTTTAGGCTTTAAAATTACCTAATTTAGAGTCCATACGATAGAGATATGGCATAATTAGTAACGACATATCAAAACTAACTCATGGTGCAATGACATTAATTTTGAGAGCATTATAACTCCCAAATTTCTTAAGAATTAGCTTAGGTGGTCAACATGAGAATTGTGAATAATTGTCTTAACTTTCCATACGCTCTATAATCACTTCAATCGAAATTCAAATGAGTGAGTTATGATCTGATTAATATCAAAAAGACTGACTCCACTATAGCCTAAATATTTTAATGCCTTAAAATTTCTATATGGATTAATGTCACTAGACAACAAAGTGTGCAAAAGATTTTATGTAAATAATAAGTTATAAGCAAGGATTTTAGGTAAAATATTAGTCAATGGCACCTTGAAAAATAAGCGGATTAGGGTAATTTTTCTTAATTCAAGAGTTAGAGTTACTAAGTTTAACATCTCCACCTATACATTGGATCTTCACCTATGGAAACTTCATAGAGTTTGGTTTTCTACTTCACATGAGTTTCTAGCAAGGCAATTGGATAACTCAAGCGAGAGATATAACATAGACTTGGACTAGGATATAGAAGTTGGACCGATAGCCTAAAAATATTAAAATGTGACCAAGCCTTCCATGAGATGTAGAATTTCAGCCAAA
Source organism: Gleditsia sinensis (assembly GCA_037074535.1). Taxonomy (NCBI): domain Eukaryota; kingdom Viridiplantae; phylum Streptophyta; class Magnoliopsida; order Fabales; family Fabaceae; genus Gleditsia; species Gleditsia sinensis. Next base: position 27,536,281 of record CM073466.1, read on the forward strand.
GCAAAGGAAATGGGCAAGAATGATCCCAAATCCAAGAGGGAAAAATAAGAACCATGTGATGAAATAGTAGTGTAATAATAATCAAGATTAGGTTATATGGTATTAGGACAAAGCATCTATATCTTACACTAATAATTTCGGCAAGCCATGTGATGATATAGTAGGTAATAATACATGGCATTAGGACAAAACATCCCTATCCTATAAAAATAATTTCAACCAAGTAAGGGAGACTCAAGGGTTGGGAATTTACCACTTAGAAAGGCAAACCTATCTTGCTTGAGTGAGATAAAAGAAAAAGGAATTGAATCCTTAAATCAAAGGGACCTTGTTCCTTGTCTTAAGAACATTTTATCACGATTTTCAAATACAAATCTTCTTTTGCTATGCATATCTTGACTAAGGGAGAGGAAGACAAGAATATGAGTTGTCTTTCCCCAAAAAGCATCCAAGTGCATCCTAATTGTGATAAGGTAGATCTATGATTATGAGAGGAGGACCACTTGATAATTTATTTAAGCAAAAATCACCCTTATAACATTATAATTTCGTCCAAGTGAGGGAGACGAAAAATATAAACAAGGTAGAGTGAGAAAAGGAGAGAAAGAGATGAAGGAAGAAGAAGGAGAAGTTTAGAGGACTAAGTACTCAAAGTAAGTTAGCTTAATCTCCACTTGAATCAATCTTTTATCTTCATCCATAGGGTTCAAAACTCACCCTCCCTCTCTTATTCAAGCTGCTGGAAAAGCTAAGGGAAGGGAGAAATCTTGCCATTTCCTTCAAGAGGAAACAAGAAAAAGAATTCACTAAGTGAGCTAGGGAGATCTTTAGGTAGGTTTAATAATATCTCTTATTGAAGAAAAGCTTTGAAATTTGTAACATTTATATGGGATTTTGATCTTAGAACTTTGATGAAATTTACAATATTTACTACTTTGATGATTGTCCATGGATGTTTCTATATCATATTACATGTTGATCTTGCATATAATGGATGTTTTGGACACTTCAATTGGTGTGGAAAGTTTTGCATAGGTATGGCTATAGGTGGCGAAATTTTAGGATTTTTATGCTGCTATTATGTATATTTTAATGTAATGAAAAATTGATAAAATATGATTAGATTGATAAAATGAGTATGGGCTTAAACACTTAGAAGAAGACCATGAGACATTTCTGTTGGAAAACACCCTTAATAATACGTGATTTGATTTCTGTTTTCTTGAGAAGTAGATGATGGAATATGTTAAATTAAGTATAAAAAATCTAGAACCTTAAGAAGGGTTTTGGTTAGAAAACTAGATTTTAGAGTAACTGAGGAAGCTTTTATTTTTGAAATTCTGGGAAGAATCGGTTAGGAATTATGTGGGTTGTAGATTATATACATGCAATGTCCATAAGCAAGTGTATGTATCATGACCAAGTAATACAGTGATGAGTGAGTATCGTCCAACGAGGAATTGTAACCAGAATTACTATAAAATTTTCACTTGTGAAATGTTGTAGCAAAATTTGTTGATTACCATAAAGTAGATTGGATTCAAGCACAAATAAGACTAGAACAAAACAAGGAACTTTGAAATGATATTTAGGGGCACGCTAAGTTAATAGAAAATCAAACCATGAACTCCTACACTCATTGTGCTCTAGCTTTTGCTGTAGCATTTGGTCTAGTAACCAGTTTTACCTTTTGAATAGGTTCTTCCCAGACTACCATTCCCTGCCCTTCTTGGGGTTAGTTTCATACATTCCCATATAAATCCAACCCCAAGAACTACACTTGAAACTATAAACTATTGGGTTATACGGGACAACTATATATTCCTATATTGGTTGTGCATTGGTTTCTTTACCAACCCGTAACATTCAAACTTATTCTGACTTCCATTTAGCCTTCCAAGTGAAATGTCAGCTTCAGCCTTCTTCTATTAAGGATCATTTAATAGTATAAAATTTAGAAATGCAATGACAGTTTGAATATCAAAAGCATAGCTATAGCTATATCATTCATTTACTGAAAATAAGCCAAGAGTTCACAACAACCTATCTACAACCCTAGCTGGAGGCTTATTCCAGCATCATATCCAAGTTAATTACAACTGTATGAATTAAGATAACCATGATGTAGGGAAGAAATTTAGTAAAAACACAGGCATCACAAAAATAACCATAACACATAAGGGAAGAAGAGTTCTAGGGAAGGATCCTCTTCTCCCACATCCAACTGCTTCTCTTGCTTGATTGATTCCCAATGGAACAGTATCACCCTCTTCTACATATTCGCATCAGAGGTTGGGGGTTGCTCTGGGTGTTCTCCCTTTTTTCTCTATACCCGTGTGTGTTTCTCTTCTCTCAGCCCAGCCTTTTATAAGCCAGCATTGTGGTCTCGGTGAGGTGGCTCCTTTTTAGATTTCTTTTCCTTTTCGGCCTACACTTTTGCCAACACCTTTTTCCCTCCACGTTCAGTAGTGGAGACAATCTTTGCATCTGTACTGTGGTAGCTGAGTGCTCCTTCTTCCACGCTGGGTAGTGGAGGCTACACCTGCTGTAGCAGCCATGTGCTCAGCCCACCTACACCGTATCATATAAAAATTCGTTTCCAATCATGCACACAATACCAATAGGATGAAAATCTCCCAACATAACTTAGTTTACCACATCTTTTTTCATGAATGCACACTAAATTTTACAATAAGCGTGATGGGTGCTCTTATATTCAAGAGATACAAACATACTACTAAATCAGGGAGAATTAATGCTAATAAACTAGAATGCAGAGTAATAAACCTGAGGAAAGCATACAATAACTTTAATGAATTCGAGTTATCAAATCGTCCTAAACTTAGAGTCTTGCTTGTCCCCAAGAAAATCTCTCTACCCACTAAAAGGTTCTCTCTATGTTCCAGCCCCCTTACCCGATTAGTTCCATGCAGCATAGCCATTGGTTCTCACTCTCAGAATTGTTTCCAAATAAAACTACCACATGATAGCTTTTTACATTCTCAATCCTCAACCAAAACTTCCTTTGTAAATGTGTGTGTGCCTTATGGTTAGTCCTTCAAGAACCACTTGAGTCAAGATCAGTCAAGGTCCTATGATTTCATATGCTAATATATCAAGTCTCTCTAATTAAAGCAGGATGGCAACGCATCAGAGCCACAAAACTACAGTAAACCAGGGCATTTAAGAGGATGAATTGTAACACCATTTTTTTTTCTTTTTATCACATTTCTAATAACAATATATATATATATATATATATATATATATATATATATATATGTATTTATGCATAAATACCTATATGTATATTACAAATCCCGCATAAGTATTCATGATACAATACAAATACAAGAGTCCCTATATAGCACACCACCTTTAAAACACAAAGGGTGAGGAGGTGGTACTGACATCGGGATATTTATCGGCAACGCCATCCATGCAAGCATTTCACTTCCTTTTATCTAAAAATAACACCACAAAATAGTGAGAACAGGGTTCCCAATAGACTCAACCTTTTTATAATAAAATGTGTAAAAACAGATATTATGTTCAGCTGTATAAACTACAGAAAATATCAAACTTTTATAATAAAATCATAAATTTTAATACACCTGCTTCACTCGAAGATCTGGCACACTCAATGCATGAAAAAAATAGCTCTTTAGGTTGCGCAATGCTCATCCCATGCCATAGCTATAAAAACACACATTTTCACTCATTGCTTCTCTTTTATTCTGATTTGGTTGGGTGGCCTCATCAGCTCACTTAGGCTAGTAGGGCGTCCCCTACCCGGTACCGTCACAGCCATACAACCCATCGATATTCATCGATGTCCACTCATTTAAAATGCAATGCATATGCACCAAGCTACTCACCACGAGCTTTACGCTTGTCAATCAATAACAAAATGCAATGTAAAAATCATCATTTCCATGCTCAATGAGTTATATAAATATACATCACAACTCTTACCATGAGCATATTTCAAATCATGTATTCAATAGGTATTTCTAGCTATACCATTCTTTCAAAATATCTCAAATCAATATTCAATGTAAACCCTTTGAAATCAAGTAATGAAAATAATGTTTTGGTGATATAAAACCATCACTTTAAAAGTATTTCTCTTGGTCGTTTGGTTTTTAAAATTCCTTCAACAAATAATGTTCTTTTTTCTATAGAAAATAGTGAAAAATAGGGTTTTCTAGCACTAAACACGGCCTTGAAACTCAGAACACGGCTGGACAGTGTTTTATGACCTTCTCTCACTAATCAGAACATAACTCTCTCATTGGAACTCTGATTAAGGTGCTTTCAGGGTCTATATAAAGCTAAGACAATTAACTACAACGTTTATGTTTACCATATTTTCAAATTCCTTACAGATGAGTTGTTAAAATTCAAAAACTAAAGCACTCATATTTACAATCTTGGATTCCAGACTCTTCGTGTTTTGTGACCTTCCCTTACTAATCAGAACCTAACTCTCTCATTTAAACTCTGATTAAGGTTATTTTGGTGTTTATGTAAAGTTAAGACAATTTCCTACAACTTTCATATTTACCATATTTTCAAAATTCTTACAGATTATTCCCAAAAAAATTCACATAATATACAGTCCACATGTTGCATAATTTCACATTTAATCACTTGTAAAACATAGAAATTGCATCAAAATTTGTGGAGAGTTGGTGTTAAGCCTACCTTAACAAGCTTCTTAAACTTTGTATACTAATTTCTCACCACCAAAACCTACATCCATAACTTGAATTAGGAAATCCATTGAAGAAAAGATGATCATAGAAGAATTTGGATCAAGAAAACCTACCTTGATTTTCTATTCTTGCACTTTCTCTCTCTTATTCCTCTCTCTTCTTCTTCTTCTTCTCCCCTTTCTTAATTTTTTTCTAATCACTCCCCCCCATTTGATAGTCAAGACCATCATCACCTCTCAAGTGTTTTAGAAATACTTATAGCCTACCACTCAAGTGTTTTAAAAATACTTCTAACATACCACTCAAGTGTTTTAGAAATACTTCTAGCCTACCACTCAAGTGTTTTAGAAATACTTCTAACCTACCACTCAAGTGTTTTAGAAACATTTCTAACCTACCACTCAAGTGTTTTAGAAATAATTCTAGCCTATCACTCAAGTATTTTAGAAACACTTCCAGCCTACCATTCAAGTTTTTTAGAAACACTTCCAAGCTACTTGGTTGGAATTACCAAAATGCTATTCTACCACAAATCGTATAAATACCAAAATACCACTTTAAAGTATTTACAACATTACTAGTCCATTGAAATTACATAATTGTAACTCTCTAAAAGCATTACAATACGACCCTTACATTAAAGAATATGAAAATACCCATTAGTATTTTAGGGAAAAATCAGGGATGTTACACTTCTCCCCCTTAAAAAAAATTTTGTCCCCAAAATTCAAAGCCTATCTATCTTCAAATAGTTACAGGTATTTCTGTCTCAAGACATCCTCTCTTTCCCACGTGGCTTCTTCTTTTGTTAAACCTTTCCAAGCTATCTTCACCAACGGAATCATTTTTTTCCTTAGCTGTTTCATAGCCCTTTCCAGAAATGTTATCGGCTTCAGTCGGTAAGTCAGATTTGCATCTACAATTATTGGCTCTTCTTGAATTATATGCGATGGATCTGGTAGATATTTCCGAAGTTGTGATACATGGAACACATCATGCAAATTTTTCAAATGCGGAGGAAGTGTAATTTGATATTCTAACGAACATACCATTCTGAGAATTTGGTAAGGGTCTAAGTACCTTGGGCTCATTTTCTTTACTTTCATTTATTGGCCAATTCCGGTAATCGGAGAAATTTTCAAGAATACATGTTCCCCTTCTTGAAATTGTAACGTCCTCCTCCTTCTATCAAAATAGCTTTTCTGTCAACTCTGAGCCGTCCGCATCTTATCCAGAATCATCTGTATCTGCTTAGACGTGTGTTGTTCTAATTCAGGCCCTGATAAATTTTTGTCCCCCACTTCATCCCAACATAAAGGTGATTTACACTTTCTTCCATACAAAGCCTCATAAGGTGCCATCCTAATACTGAAATGATAACTATTATTATATGCAAACTCTACCAGGGGTAAATATTCATCCCATCCCTTTCCTTGCTCTAGCGCAAAAGCTCTTAGCATATCTTCTAAGGTCTGTATAGTCCTCTCTGTTTGTCTATTTGTTTGAGGATGATATGCAATACTGAAATGTAGACGGGTGCCAAAAGCCTCTTGTAATGCTCTCCAAAATTTGGAAGTGAATCAAGGATCTCGATATGAAATTATGCTATTAGGAATTCCATGTAACCGAACAACTTCCTTCATATACAGTTGGGCTAATTTATTTAAGGAGTAGTTAATCCTGATGGGTCAAAAGTGCGTAGATTTTGTCAATTTGTCCACTATTACCCATATTGCATCATTGCTTGCTTGAGTCTTAGGTAGCCCTACAGAAAAATCCATAGAAATGCTATCCCATTTCCACTCAGGGATTTCTAATGGTTGTAATATCCCAGAAGGTTTTTGGTGTTCAATCTTTTGACAAGTCAAACATTTTGTTACATACATAGCAATGTCTCGCTTTATTCCTGGCCACCAGTACAATGTTTTAAAGTCTTGATACATCTTTGTAGATCCCGGATGGATTGTATACTTACTTTGATGTGCTTCCTCTAGAATCTTAACTTTCAAATTCCCTCCTTGTGGCACACATGTTCTGCCTCGGTACATAATGACTCAATCTTTTGATACTGCAAAATTAGGCTGGTCTCTTTGGTATTGTAAAAATTGATCCTGTGACTGCACCTCCTTAATTTCCATCTTTAAGTCACGGTAAACTTTTAATTCTCTAATAATCAGACTTCCAAGGACAGTCACCACTGACAACTTCAAATTCCGGAACTCTTCAATCAACTTCATCTCCCAAATTAACATATGACTCACATGCAGTGACTTCCGACTCAATGCATTAGCGACTATGTTTGCCTTTCCAGGGTGATACTTTAATTCAAACTTATAATCACTGATGAATTACATCCACCTTCTTTGCCTCATATTTAGCTCTTTTGGTCAAAAAGATACTTTAAACTCTTGTGGTCGCTATATATCTCAAATACAGCTCTATACAAGTAGTGTCGCTATATCTTTAAGGCAAAAACTATCGTAGCCAACTCTAAGTCATGAGTGGGATGGTTCTCTTTATGTGATCTCAACTGTTGAGAAACATATGCAACCACTCTGTTTTCTTTCATTAATACACACCCTAAGCCTTTTTTGGAAGCATTCGTGTAGACTTTAAATCGTCCAGAAGGATCGGGAATGACTAAAACAGGAGGAGAAGTCAACCTGACTTTTAGCTCCTGGAAACTATTCTCACACTCTTCGGTCCACTTAAAGAGACTTACTTTTCTAGTTAATCGGGTCAAAGGTAAGGCTATTTGAGAAAACCCCTATATGAATCTTCTATAATATCCTACTAAACCCATAAAACTTCTAATCTCAGTCACAGTTTTTGGTCTCTCCCATTTCAGCACTGCTTCGGTCTTACTGGGATCTACTAACACACCCTCTCCAGAAATTACGTGACTCAAGAACTTTACTTCTTTTAACCAGAATTCACATTTCTCTAACTTTGCATAGAGTTTCTTTTCTTTCAACACCTGAAGCACTAGCCGAAGATGCTGGCTATGTTCTTCTTCACTCTTAGAGTAAATTAGGATATCGTCTATGAATACCACTACGAATTGATCTAGATAAGGTCTAAAAATGCGATTCATGTAGTCCATAAAGATCGCCGGTGCATTTGTGATCCCAAACGGCGTTACCCAGAATTCGTAGTGTCCATACCAAGTTCTGAAAGCTGTCTTCGGAATATCTTCTTTCGTAACTCCAATCTGATGATACCCCAACCTCAAGTCTATCTTTGAGAAAATCATAACTCCTTTCATCTGATCTAATAGATCGTCAATCCTGGGCAATAGATACTTATTCTTAATAGTTGCCTTGTTTATTTGCCTGTAGTCAATTGACAGTCTTAGACTGCCATCCTTCTTCTTTACAAATAGCACAAACGCTCTCCAAGGTGATACACTGGGTCGAATAAAGTTTTTGTTTAACAACTCTTCAATCTACTTCTTAAGCTCTTGCAGTTCCACAAGAGACATCCTATACGGAGTAATAAAAATTGGTCTTACTTCTAGTGCCAAATCTATGGAAAATTCTACTTCTTTCTTCGGTGAAGGTTCGGAGATCTTAGAGAGAAAAACCTCTAGAAACTCACTGACGATCGGAATCCCAAGCAGTTCATGGTCCGTATTCGGACTGATAGCATATAGGAAGACACAACTTAGGTCTGCCTCTCTCAACTCTTTATTGAGTTTGTGAGCGCTGATAACACTATACTTTTGGTTCTCCGGATGCTCCGCGAGAAACTCAAAAGTCTTATTGCAGCAATTTAGAAGGACTCGGTTCTTACTTAACCAATCCATACCCAAAATAACATCAATATTGTCCAAGGGTAGACAGACTAGATCCATTACAAAAGATCTATTACTTATCTCAACAAAATAATTCAAACACACCGAGGAGGTAACTACTTTCCCTCTCGTAGGTGTCACTACTGCCAACTCATGTGGTAACTCAACAGTAGGGTATTGTAACTTCCCCACACATTCTATGGCTATAAAAGAATGACTTACACCAGAATCAAACAATACAATCAAAGGTATATTGTTGATATAACATGTACCTTACATCAGATCAGGAGTGGATTTTGCTTTAGCACCACTTAAAGTGAAAACTCTTCCTAGTGCTCGCTGAGGTTGTGCAATCCCTTTCCCCTTTCCTTGTGGGCATTGTTATGCAATATGCCCCTTTTGTCCACAATGGAAGCAGGTAATGGAATTGAAGTAACATGATCCATTTTTATGGTATCGTCCACATTTCCCACACAGATCTGTCACCGGCTTTTGTGGAAAAGGTCTGGATCCCACCATTGTAGGTTGTTTTACCCCTCATAACAGCCTTTCCTCTAAGGTTTCTGTCCACAATCGGAAATTTCCTCTTTCGCTTCCACTAAACTCGTCTTTCTCTATCTTCTTCCACTGTCTTTAAGCTTTTCTCCAAGAGCTGACATTTGTTAATCAATGGAACAAATTCTCGGATCTCAAAACCCACCACAACATTATGGATTTCTGGATTCAGCCCTACTTCAAATTTGATTGCTTTCCACGATTGATTCAGATTATGTCTCCTATAGTCTAAAAACTTTGACAATTCCTCAAATTTTGCAATGTACTATTCCACGGTTTGGTTGTTTTGTCTAAGCTGAAGGAATTCAATCTCCTTCTCAGCTCTCACACCTTTAGGGGAATATTTATCCAAGAAAGTCTCCCGGAATACTTGCCAGGTAACCTCACGGCCTTGGTGACTTAGTAGTTCACTGGCTCCCCTCCACCAGTACTCAGCTTCCTCCTTTAGCATATAAACTGCAAAATTAACCTTATGCTCATCAGCACAATTCAAGATTCTGAAGATTTTCTCCAATTCAACTAGACACCTTTTAGCAATTAGGGGTTCATATCCACCCACAAAAGTCGGAGGTCGAGTCTTCAGGAATTCAGACCATCCATTTTCTTCTCTAGTTTTGTTTCTGTCTCTCTGACGACTCCTCTCATTCCCTGGGTTTCTTCCAATCCCTTCTGTGGTAATATGTTGGAGATGTTACAAAATCTAATTCGTTGCAGCTGCTTGAGCTTGCATAGCTGTAGCTATGTTGTTTAAAGTAGTATCTGAGCTGCCTGTTGGATTCTTTCTTGGTGGTGCCATTACTTACTGTATTAGTGAAGCAAAATATCAGTTTTTATCGAGGTGATCAATCTCAACAGTGGTTTAAAAAAAACTTATAGCAAGCATCACACCACTCAAGTATACAGTTAGGAAACACTAGTTATTTCCTACTGAATTTATCCGCTACCTTACTCAACATTACCGCATAACCATGTAAGACTCCACTAAGTCAACCCAGGTGACCACCCACCCAATGGTTGCCTTGGATCGACCTGCTCTGATACCAACTATGTAACACCATTTTTTTTTCTTTTTATCATATTTCTCATAACAATATATATATGTATTTATGCATAAATACCCATATATGTATATTACAAATCCCACATAAGTATTCATGATACAATACAAATATAAGAGTCCCCATACAGTACACCACACTTAAAACAAAAAGGGTGAGGAGGTGGTACTGAAATCGGGATCTTTATCGGCAACGCCATCCATGGAAGCATTTCACTTCCTTTTATCTGAACAAAACACCACAAAATAGTGAGAACAGGGTTCCCAGTAGACTCAACCTTTTATAATAAAATGTGTAAAAACAGATATTATGTTCAACTGTATAAACTACAGAAAATATCAAGCTTTTATAATAAAATCATAACTTTTAATACACCTGCCTCACTCAGCGATCTGGCACACTCAATGCATGAAAAACATAGCTCTTCAAGTTGCGCAATGCTCATTGCATGCCATAGCTATAAAAACACACATTTTCACTCATTTCTTCTTTTTTATTCTCATTTGGTTGGGTGGCCTCATCAGCTCACTCAGTTTAGTAGGGCGTCCCCTACCTAGTATCGTCACAGCCATACAACCCATCGATATTCATCGATGTCCACTCATTTCAAATGCAATGCATATGCACCAAGCAACTCACCACGAGCTTTACGCTTGTCAATCAATATAAAAATGCAATGTAAAAATCATCATTTTCATGCTCAATGAGTTATATAAATATACTTTACAACTCTTACCATGAGCATATTTTAAATCATGTATTCAATAGGTATTTCCAGCTATACCACTCTTTCAAAATATCTCAAATCAATATTCAATGTAAACCCTTTGAAATCAAGTAATGAAAATAATGTTTTGGTGATATAAAACCATCACTTTAAAAGTATTTCTCTTGGTCAATTGGTTTCTAAAATCCCTTCAACAAATAAGGTTGTTTTTCCTATAGAAAACAGTGAAAAATAGGATTTTCTGAAAATAAACACGGCCTTGAAACTCAGAACACGGCTAGACCGTGTTCTGGGACCTTTGCTCACTAATCAGACCATAACTCTCTCATTTCAAATTTGATTAAGGTGATTTTAGTATCTATATATCGGCAACTTTCACGTTTACCATATTTTCAAATTCCTTACATATTAGTCCCAGAAATTCAAACACTAAAGCACTCATATTTACAATCTTGGATTCTAGACTCTTCGTGTTTTGTCACCTTCCCCTACTAATTAGAACCTAACTCTCTCATTTAAACTCTGATTACGGTGATTTCAGTGTTTATGTAAAGCTAAGACAAGTTCCTACAACATTCATGTTTACCATAGTTTCAAAATCTTTACAGATTATTCCCAGAAATTCAAACCCTAAAGCATATATTTATTATCCTGGATTCCAGACTCGAATTTGACCTCTGCTTATTTCTTGGGTCATATCTCTCTCATATGGACTCCACATTAGGTGATCTTAGAGCCTATAGATTTGTGAGAAACATATCCACAAATCTTATGTTTACCATTTCTTTAAAATCATTATCAAATTTTCCCAGAAATTTGAAACAACCAAAACAGAAAAAAAATTCACATAATATACAGTCCACATGTTGCATAATTTCACATTTAATCACTTGTAAAACATAGAAATTGCATCAAAATTTGTGGAGAGTTGGTGTTAAGCCTACCTTAACAAGCTTCTTAAACTTTGTATACTAATTTCTCACCACCAAAACCTACATCCATAACTTGAATTAAGAAATCCATTGAAGAAAAGATGATCATAGAAGAATTTGGATCAAGAAAACCTACCTTGATTTTCTCCTCTTGCACTTTCTCTCTCTTCTTCCTCTCTCTTCTTCTTCTTCTTCTCCCATTTCTAAATATTTTTCTAATCACTCCCCTCCACTTTGATAGTCAAGACCATCATCACCTCTCAAGTGTTTTAGAAATACTTCTAGCCTACCACTGAAGTGTTTTAGAAATACTTCTAGCCTACCACTCAAGTTTTTTAGAAATACTTCTACCCTACCACTCAAGTGTTTTAGAAACATTTCTAGCCTACCATTCAAGTGTTTTAGAAACACTTCCAAGCTACTTGGTTGGAATTACCAAAATACCATTCTACCAAAAATCGTATAAATACCAAAATACCACTTTAAAGTATTTACAACATTACTAGTCCATTGAAATTACACAATTGTCACTCTATAAAAGCATTACAGTACAACCCTTACATTAAAGAATACGCAAATACTCATTAGTATTTTAGGAAAAAATCAGGGATGTTACATGAATCAACTTATGTCTTCTTTATTTTCGTTTTTGTTGTGTTTTTTTGTAACAATAGGTCATTGGTGGCTTTTGACGCAAATGCCATCATTTGAGATGAAGGCACTCGGTTACTCAACACTATCACCTTTATACAATATCCTACTCATACCTTTGTGTCACTATTTTACGCAAAAGTATACATGGAGCTCATGCATACCCTTGGTTACTAAGGGATATTAGAGGGATTGGAGAGGCAACTCTTTTCTTCCTTATTTTTAATTTTTTTTGTATCATTTCCCTGGCCCCCAAACTTAAGCCTTTCTGCAAATAAGCTTATGCCTCCTTTTTTCATTCAGCAAATTGTTTAAGAGACTCTCAACATTAACTTTAAAATCCTAGGCCCACCTTCTTGAAAGATTATCAAGTTTCTCTTACTCAAGACTGACCATAGCCTAGTGTTCATAAGGGAAGGTTCTAGTTGTAAGGAGTTATCATGCAGAACTCCTATATTTCATCAGTCATTTTCTAGCCTTTCCTCATTGAGTTTTCTATAACCAATAGTAGGCCAGAAGACAAAACATGACATATATCTCTTTCTTTTTTCTCGTATATATATATGTAATAGAAGTGATTATAAATTCTTTCCTAATTGCTAAACACACACGATCATAAAGGACACAAAACACAGGATACAAAGCATAGAGTGAACAAAATAACCTAAACAAAACCAACAACACCAACGCAAATTGAATGCATTAATCCCCAAACCCCTTAAACTTAAATAGCAGCAGTGTCCATACTGCTTATTAAATTGCATAAATAGCAAAATAGGAAGAAATGATGTATAAATGAGGCAGGCAAGGCATCATTTAGTATGTATTTAGAACACCAAAATATTAGAAAGGAAAACAAAAGTGAAGGGGACTTCCTTGAGGTGCATGCAGGATTGTTGTAGCACCCTTGTGGCATTGATCCCCTCAAGAATTTGATGCATTGGGAAGCCCACTTCTCCTTTGAGTTGACTTTTGTGGGCTTGGGAGTTTGCTTTTTCCTTTCTGCATGGCTGCCCCCTTTTTTGCAATTGGCTCCTCATCCTCTGAGGGCTCCTCTTCCACTTGAGTCCTTTGTGGGCCTTTTCTTTTTTCTCTATTTTGGGGAGAGTCTTGGGATTCTTGGTCTTCCTCAGTCAGAAGCTCAGGTTCTTCCCATTCTTGCTCGGATGTGTTGCTCAATATATCCATTAGGAATTAAGGGAATGGGAAGAACAGCTTAAAATTCTGCTCGAGGGTTTGCTGCAGGGAAATGTCCTTCAGGTGTTGGTACCACCAGAACTGCTGTTACTGCTTCATGAATAATGCTTACTCTTTTAAGATTGATGCTTTCTACTATAGGAGTAGGTGTAGTTTCTTGTCTGCTAGTTAGTGGTGGCTTGACGTTGAGGGTGCTTGGCCTTCAGGGTGTGGGGGTTCTTGAGTGTGGGCTAGTGGCTCTGGCTCACCCTTATCTTGCACAATCCTTGCTATGGTTATAATGTTTATGGCTCCTCCCAGCTTAAGTGTCTTTTCATCCATCGAGATAGGGACTTTGCTAGCCGAGCAGAGGATGGTAATCAAGGAAGGGAAGAGCAGACTGCCCTTCTTACAGCTCGCGCACACCTTGATTTTTTTAGAGATGACCTTTCCCACATTGATGGCCATCCTAAAGAGTATGGCATCCACCATAGCTACCCAGTCTCTGCTCACAGTTTGCCCATGGGTGGAGGGTAAAAGGCGGATCTTTAAGAAGTGATACCACACCTTAGTTGCTGGTAGCAGGGAAGCTCTATTCACAATTGCAGCACCTTATGAAGATTTGTCCCATGTGGTGCCTAGTATACATACTCTTACCAGCATTGCCTCCTAGTCTTTTTATTGTAGAGACTCCAAATAATCCTCATAGTCATCTTCCTCGTCTTTTAACTTGTAGGCTTTGTTGATAGTGCTGGGGTTGATTAGCACCTGGGTCTCCCTGACCCTTAACCAGTCCTTAGCATCCTTCGGGAAGTTGGCATAAAACTCCCTCACCAGTGGGATAATGGCATACTAGGGGTGTTTGGCGAAGTCCTGCCACCCCTTCTGCTTCACCACCACGGCAATGTACTTGACATACCCAAATCCTCAGCCATGGTAAATGTGAATCCTTTCTCTGCACAGAATATCCTTTGGACCATTTCCTCGTCATGCCTCCTCTGGTTCTCCTCGAAGGTGGATTTGTTTGTAACAACTCCATTTATGTAACAACTCAAATTTTTTTTAATGTTTGTAAAATACCATGAAGTTATTACCTTTTTACTACTTAGCTCATAATAATATTTATTTAATTTAACCAAGTGTAATTAAGGTTTAAAATCTACCATTATTATTGATACAATACTGAGTTCACGTACACATCATTAATTTACAAACATCCGTACAAAAGTTTAACATATACATATACATATGAGACCTAATAATCCACGTAGACTACTTCTGGGGACACAGGTGCGGGTGGCGGCACCTCCACCAGAATTTCAGTCACGTCTACTACTGATACATCCGATATAATTAGTATTTGCCCAAGGTAGGGCACCTCGATCCAACGTACAACAATAATAAAAGTCATGGAAAATAGTTGCATATTTAATCTTCTGAACATGATATGGAAAAAATAGTGAGAATTAAATCCCGATAGGTTCAACAATAAATCATAATCAATATAGTTCATCATGTCATGTTCATCTGTATAAACTACAGCAAATACCTTAGGTCACATGAATGCACTTTATCTATGCACATGAAAATCGTACAGTAATGACATGTATGGCAGGATTAACTATTTTCAGAATATCATATGATGTCTATCAATTTATTCTCATATCAAGGTACCCTGGTAAGGGTGAGTATTTTCTACTCCCCGGTATGGGCTTTTCTCGCTCCGTCTAACATGGCACACTTTCTCTTTCTTTTCTCATTAACATAATCATAACCGTTGGTAGGGCGTCCACTACGGTGCACCACACGGATCGCCATGTGACCATGCTTATTTCTTTTCTTTTTACATTAATAGCCAAAAATATGATTTCAATAACAAGTATGTTCATTATACTCACATGCCATAATGTTTCATCAAAATGTTTCAATGTCAAAATTACACACTTAAGATGGTAAAGAGTTCTTACAATGGCAATGGCTATGGCATATACTAGTCATTTATAAGATTCTTCTTCTATTTTTAAATATTATTTTTGTCTCTTCATTTTCTTTATACATGGCCTCTAGTCACTTTTCTCTTACTTATATCATTTTCAACACATGTTCTCACAAATTTAATACAACATTCTTATCAATTTGGTTTCTACTAATATCCAATAGTTAATTAGGTTCATTTAGAGTAAACTATGTTGAAAATAAGTTTTACCAACTTCCAAACCGACCTAAACGTATCCTATAGCACGACTTGGCCATTTACTATAAAACAGCCATGCTTTAGGCTTCAAAATGCCATTTCTAGCATAGAACACGGCCTGACTGTGCCTTGGAACATTGCCATGCTTTATGTTGAGTTATTCCCTAATACAGGTTTTCATCCTATCTAACCTTCTCTCACGAATTAAAGCATAACTTCCTTATTTTAACTCCAATTTAGGTGATCTTGGTGTCAATTTAAAGATAAAAAAATTATCTGAAACTATTATGTTGAATAGTTTAGCTAAATATTAAGGAGTCTTGGTTATATTACTTCCTTAATGTACATATTATTTCTTCTCGGGTAGGTTATGACCTCTACTTATTAATATGTCCATATCTCCCTCATAAGAATTCCAAATTGAGTGATTCCAGTGGCTAAATTTCTGTAACACATATATCTATAAGTTTTAGGTTAATAGTTATTTCAATTCCCTACAGAATATTCCTAAAGATTCAAACACAAAAGCTTTCCTAACAGTTTCTTTCCTGATTAATCATTTTCTTTCCTTATTAATCATTTTTCATGTCAACCATTTATTTTGATTCCTTACTGATTCGTCCTAAAAGTTTAAAAATAGAAGCATAAAATTTTACCACCCGTAGCCATACCTATGTAGACCTTTCTACACCAGCCTAAGTATTCAAACATACATCACATGCAAGATCATATATGTAACATGATATAGCAACATCCATGCCCAATCATCAAAGTTCTAAGATCAAAATCCCATATAAATGTTACAAATTTCAAAACTTTCCTTCAAAAAGAAATATTGTTAAACCTACCTAAGGATCTCCCTAGATCACTTAGTGAATTCGTTTTCTTGTTTCCTCTTGAAGGAAGTAGCAAGATTCCTTCCTTCCCTTAGGTCTTCTAACAGCTTAAATAAGAGAAGGAGTGCGTTTTTTGAACCCCAAGGATGAAAAAGAAAGATGGATTCAAGTGGAGATTAAGCTAACTTACCTTGAGTACTTAGTCTCCTAGACTTCTCCTTTTTCTTCCTTTCTTTCTTCTCCCCTCTTTCTCTCCTTTCCTCACTCTACCTTTCTTCTATTTTTCCTCTCCCTCACTTGGATGAAATTATAATGTTATAAAGGTGTGTTTTTCTTAAATAGACTATCAAATAATTCAAATTTCATGATCATGGGTTTACCTTATCTCAATTAGGATGCACTTGGTTGATTTTTGGAAAACAAACAACTTATGTTCTTGTCTTCCTCTTCCTTAGTCAAGGTATGCATAGGAAAATGAGATTTGTATTTTGAAAATTATGATAATATGTTCTTAAGACAAGGGAAAAGGTCCCTTTGATTTAGGGATTCATTTCCTTTTTCTTTTGTCTTAATCAAGTATGATAGGTTTGCTTTTTAGGTGGCAAATTTCCAATCCTTGAATCTTCCTTGCTTAGCTGAAATTATTTGAGTAGGATAAGGATGTTTTGTCATAATGCTATGTATTATTACCCACTTGCTAAAATTATAAGTGTAGGATATAGATGTTTTGTCCTAATGCCATGTATTATCATACTACTTGATAAAACTATGAATGTAGGATATCACACCACTTGCTGAATTTTTGTCTTAATGCCATGTAACCTAATCTTTATTATTATTACACTATTATTTCATCACATGATTTATTTTATTTTATTTTTCCTCTTGGATTTGGGCTCATTCCTCCCCATTTCCTTTGCTTTGGATAAATTCTACCTTTCTTGGAGGGCTTGGTCACATTTTCATAATTTTTGGGCTATCGGTTCAACTTCTATATCCTAGTCCAAGTCTATGTTTTATTTCTTGCTTAGGTTATCCAATGGGCTTGCTAGAAACTTATGTGAAGTGGAAAAACTCTATATGAAGTGTTCATAGGTGAAAGCCCAATTTATGGGTGGAAAATTTAAACTTAGAAATTTCTAACTCGTGAATTAGGAAAATTACCCTAATCCAATCTTCTTAAAATTTTAAAACCTTTACTTACTTCACAAAAATTTATCTTCCTTACTAAAGAATTTTGCCTATCTTTAGTATGTTATTTCTAATTTTTCCTATTAGGTTTTCTCTCTTTACTTGTTCCCTTAATGTTAGAAACATTTTCTATCAATACACATAAGGTGAAGAATTTCTAAGGATTATATTTCCTTAGATAGCTAAAAAATTTCTAATAAATTTTATTTCCTTAATTAAATATTTATGTATCTTTAAAGAAACAAAATTAGGGATGTTATATTAAATATTTATGTACCTTTATTATTAAAAGAAACAAAATTAAGGATGTTACATTGTTCATCTTGCTCACCTTCCTTGCCACTGTCTTTACTCTCAACATTGTTTGTTGATGGAGGTTTTTCTAAGATTATGGTCTAACCTTTTGCAACAATGTACTTAGAATGTGAAAGTGCTACAAGTGCAACAGAGGCAACAGGGGCTTTACAGATGGTAGATGGGTAGGCAGATGTGGGTTGAGGGAGAATTGGGGGGTCGTGACTTATGGCTTCCCTTGAGTTTTCTTACTTCCCCTTTTTTTTATATGATCAGGCCCTGAGTATTGGGCTCCCTTTTTTTTCTTCTTGTTTCAGGCACTAGGTTGCCCATGCCCTTTTTGTTTCTTCAGCCTAGATCTTTCCTTCTTCTTTTCAACCTATGACCCAGTGTCCTACATCTTTGTGCTAGGGAATGACTCCTTGCTTCAAGGAAGACGCTATTGCTACAACATTTCTGTGGAAAATAGTAAAAACCAAAGTTCCAACTCTGATGCTCCCAGGTCGGAAAAGTTAACACAGATGATATCAAAAATAGAATTCAAGCTACCTAACAACTATAAATAAAATAAAACTTTATAAAAGCATGAGTTGCCTCCCATAAGCACTTGTTTTATAGTCAACAGCTTGACTACTTCCATTTTTATCCTTCTTGTAATTGGATTGAGGTGTGTTGGCATTCTACATCACTTCTTAAGTAGTGTTTAATCCTCTGTCCCTTGACCTTGAATGTTTTCCCTGAATTTTCTTCTTCCAATTCAATGGCTCCAAATGGAAAAACCTTGTTAATGAGGAAAGGACCAGACCAGCGGGATTTCAACTTTCCAAGGAACAAAGTCAGCCTATAATTGAATAGCAATACTTTCTGTCCCACTTCAAAGTCCCAAGGTTGTATTTTCTTGTCATGCCATTGCTTTGTCTTCTCCTTGTATAGTTTAGCTTTCTCATAAGTCTAGCTGTGAAATTCATCCAATTCACTAAGCTGTAGCATCCTTTTTTCATAAGTAGCCTCTAAATTTAGGTTTAAATTCTTGACTACCCAGTATACTCGATGCTCTAGCTCCGCTGGCAAATGATAAGCTTTTCCAAATACTAACTTGTATGTAGACATCCCTAGAGGTGTTTTATAGGCTGTTCGATAAGCCCACAATGCATTATCCAATCTTGAGGACTAGACTTCCTAGTTGGGCCAACAGTTTTTTTGAGGATCCTCTTGATTTCTATGTTTGAGATTTCAGTTTGCCCACTAGTTTGGGGATGGTATGGTGTTTCCACTTTGTGTTTAACTCCATATATGGCCAACAATGCCTCAAACTGCCTATGGCAAAAGTGGGATCCTCCATCACTGATTATGACTCTATGAGTTCCAAATATTATGAAAATGTTCTTTTTAAGGAACCTTGTCACCACCTTTACATCATTATTTGGAAAAGCACTTGCTTCTACCCACTTTGAAACATAATCAATAGCAACTAGGATATATTGATTCCCAAAGCTCAAAGGGAATGGGCCCATGAAATCAATTCCTCATGCATTAAATAATTCCACTTCCAAAATGTTGTTTAGAGGCATTTCATGTCTTCCGGATATATTTCCTACTCTTTGGCACCTATCGCATTGCAACACAAAAGATTGAGAGTCCTTGAATAAGGAAGGCCTGTAGAACCCTGCTTATAGCACTTTGTTTGTAGTCCTAATCCCTCCAAAATGGCTCCATAGGGTGAAGCATGGCATTGCTATAGGATAAGCTCCATTTCTTCCTTTGGAATTCATCTTTTAATCATCTGGTCAGCACATTTGATGAGATATGGTTCATCCTAGTGGTAAGAATTTATGTCATGTAGAAATTTATTTTTCTGCTGTGAGGTCAAATATGGTGGGAGCAATCCAATCACTAAGTAATTCACATAATCAGCATACCATGGCATACAAGCTTGGGATATGAGAAAGAGTTGCTCATCTGGAAATTTCTTATTGATTTCGTCTGCATTTTCTCTGTCTTGTTTTAGTAGAAAGATGGTCAGCTACCTGATTCTCAATTACCTTTCTATCTTTGATTTCTAGATCAAATTCTTGTAGTAGGAATACCCATTGAATGATTCTAGGCTTTGAATCCTTCTTTTTGACTAGGTGATGGTCAGTATACATAATCACTTTTGTGCCCACTAAGTAGGATCTGAAATTTTCCAAAGCAAATACCACAACCAGCAGCTCCTTTTCTGTTATGGTGTAGTTGAGTTGGGCCCCTTGTAGTGTCTTACTAGTGTAGTATATAGAGTAAAACACCTTGTTCCTACGCTACCCAAGAACAGCTCCCAAAGTTACATCACTTGCATCACACATAAGCTCAAATGGTGAAGCCTAATCAGGTGCCACAATAACAAGGGCTATACTTAGTTTCTTCTTAAGATCACAGAATGCTTTCATGCAATCTTCGTTGAAGAGAAATGCTTTATCCTTCTCAAGTAGATTGCATAGAGGTTTATAAATCTTGGAAAAATCCTTAATGAACCTTTTGTAAAATCCTGCATGCCCAAGAAAGCTTCTAATACCTTTTACTAAAGTGGGAGAAGGCACCTTCTTGATGATCTCCACTTTGGCCTTGTTAACCTCTAGCCCATTTTGAGAAACCTTGTGTCCCAGCACAATTCCTTCTTTCACCTTGAATTGACACTTCTCCCAATTCAATACAAGGTTTATCTCCTCACAACTTTGACGAAATGTAGCTAGATTTCCCAAGCACAAGTTAAAGAATTTCCAAAAATAGAAAAGTCATCCATGAAAATCTCCACAATTTGCTATTTCATTTCGATGAAAATTGCCATTATACATCTTTGAAAAGTAGCTGGAGCATTGCATAGCCTAAATGGTATTCTCTGAAATGCAAAAGTGACATATAGGCACGTGAATGTGGTCTTGTGCTAGTCCTAGGGTGCTATGGCAATCTCGTTGTACCCTAAATACCCATCCAGGAAGCAGTAGTACTCCCTTCCAACAAGCTTGTCTAACATTTGATCAATGAATGGTAAGGGAAAATGGTATTTTTGGGTGCTCTTTTTTAGCTTCCTGTAGTCCATGCAAATTCTCCAACCAGTCATAACCTTGGTTGGGATGAGCTTATTGTTTTCGTTCTCAACTACAGTCATGCCACCTTTTTTCGAAACACATTAAACTGGACTAACCCAAGAGCTGTCTGATATAGTGTAAATAATTCTAACATTTAACCATTTTATGATTTCCTTCTTTACCACCTCCTTTATTATTGGATTGAGCCTTCATTGAGCTTAAATGGACCCTTTTTCATTGTTCTCTAATAAGATCTTATGCATACATAATAAGGGACTGATACCCTTAATATCAGCAAGAGTCCA
Source organism: Gleditsia sinensis (assembly GCA_037074535.1). NCBI lineage: Eukaryota > Viridiplantae > Streptophyta > Magnoliopsida > Fabales > Fabaceae > Gleditsia > Gleditsia sinensis. The sequence goes on from CM073466.1 coordinate 27,557,776, forward strand.
CCCAATAACACTTTTGAATTTATTTAATATCATGACTAATTGCCCTTCTTGCTCCTCTGTCAAAAGTGCTGAAATGATTACTGGTAGAGTGGCTGTATCACCCAAGTATGCATATTTCAGATGTGCTGGTAATGGCTTCAACTCTAAGGTTGGTGATTCATCTATTGATGCCTTTGGTAGCTTCAATTCTAGAAAGGACATTATTGAATGGCTCAACCATTAATCTCTGCTTTCTAGTTCTATGTTTTGCTTCTATCCAAGCCCATTCTTCCTCATCTTCTCTTTCTAAATCTAAGCTATCTTGCCACACAACTTGTGATGGGTCCCTACAAGACTTTTCAAAGTGCTCATATATTAAGGTATTTATCACAGAGATAACTGAGCATTCTTCCACCTCATTTGGGAACTTCATGGACTAAAATACATTAAATGTAATCTGCTCATCTTGTACTCTCATTGTCAATTCCCCTTTTTTCACATCAATTAAAGTTTGCCCAGTAGTTAGGAATGGCTTGCCTAGAATGATTGGCACCTCTGCATCTGCTTCATAAATGAATTTATCCACCTTAACCAGGACATCCTCGATTTTTCCTTCTAGGTATTCTATAGATCTGTCTACTAGTTGCAATGAAACTGTAGTAGGCCTAGCTTCTCCAATCCCCAGCTTCTTGAATATTGACATAGGCATGAGATTAACGCTTGCACCCAAATCACAAATAGCCTTGCCAAAGTACTGGTTTCCAATGGAGCATGGAATAGTGAAACTGTTTAGATCCTTGAGCTTGGGTGGCAGTTTATTTTGCAGCACAGCACTACATTCTCTTATTAGTGCAAGAGTTTCAAATTCTCTAAATCTTCTTTTCTTAGTTAAAATGTCCTTAATGAACTTGACATAGTTAAGCATTTACTCCAATGCTTCCACCAAGGGAATGTTAATGTGCAGCTGGTTGAGGAGATCCATAAACCTTCTAAATTGGTGGTCTTGCTACTATTTTTGGAATTTTTGAGGGAATGGTGGAGGTGGCTTGGGCTGCTGCACTTTTTACTGTGGCAAAGCTGTAGCATTTGATCCAGAGGTTCCTTCTTCTTTACTTGTCTCCTCAACTTGCCCCTATTTTTTTTCTACTTCCTCCAAAGATGCAGTAGGATCTGTTTGCTCTTGTCTCTTGGCTTGGGGTGCTTCCACTACTTTTCCACTCCAAAGAGCTATGGCTTTGTAGTGCTCCTTCCCATCTCTCCTCGGGACTTTAGTATTGCTTGAGAATGTCCCTGGAGGTCTATTTTTTAATTCAATGGCCAACTACCCGACTTGGGTCTCCAGATTCCTTAATGATGCATCTTGACATTGGATCACAGCATCATTTCTTGCCATGTAATCCTTAAGCAAGGACTCCAAAGAATTTGGAATCTTATTAGGTTGATGCTTTTGTTGCTGAAATCCTGGGGGAATTTATGGTCTCTGTGGAGCAGAATTGCTTCCTTGGCTAGCACCATAGTTACTTCAAGAAAAATTAGGATGTTGTCTCCAACCCAGGTTGTATGTATTTGAATAAGGGTTGTTACTGTGATTCATGTTTCCCACGTAACACACTAACTCCGGATTTGAAGCACAACTTTCAAATAAATGAGGCCCATTGCACAGAATGCAAGATACTTCAGTTTCTTAGGCTACATTAGCTCCTTGAGGGCGTTTTAGCTGCTGGTTTTTTTAACACATTTACTAATGAAGCTATTTGGGCTGTGAGAGAAGCGACTTCACTCACTTCATGCATACCCATAAGTTTTTGTCTAGTTTAGACCCTGTCCATAGGCCATTGATAATTGTTGCTAGCCATACTATCAAGCAACTCATAAGCTTCATTGTATGTCTTGGACAAAAGTGCCCCATTAGCTGCTGCATCCACTATGGTTCTGGTTTGAGCATTGAGACCATTATAGAAAGTCTCCATTTGGATGTAGTACGGGATCCTATGATGAGGGCATCTCTATAGCAGCTCTTTGTACCTCTCCCAGGTGTCATATAGTGACTCTTCGTCTAGTTACTAGAAGGATGAGATGTCATTCAGCCATGCTCTTGCTCAGTCTCTTAAGGAATAAGGGAACAATTTGAGCTTTAAAACTTCATCTGTCACCCCATTCATGTTGAATGCATCCGTGACTTCTATAAACACTCTCAAGCAAAGGCGAGGATCCTCAGTGGGCATTCCACTGAATTGCCCAGTAATCTGTAGCATCTGAAACATCACTGGCTTGAGCTCAAAATGAAGAGCTTCAATTTTTTGCCTTACTATGCTTAGGTTTAACCCATTTAGATTTGGTTGAACATAAGCATTCAATACTCTATCTTAGTCATCCATGTTGTCTGCTCCTCTTAGGTTGGCCATTTCTGCTACTTGATGTAGTCCCAACAGTTCTCTCCTTCTTCTTAGAAAAGTCCTCTCTATTTCAAGATCTAGTGGCAGTAATTCCCTGTCTAACTTGCTCATACATTGATTTCACCTGCCCAAAACAACACCAGCATGCCTTAGGAATTAAAATCCTCCACACAGTCAAAATCTACTAATAATTGTTTAGTTAACGTTGCAAAAAACTTGTTGGTTACAAAATATATACATGTAATGTCCATACGCAAGTCTATGTAGCATGAAAAAGTAATATAGTGATGAGTGAGTATCATCCCACAAAGAATTATAACCAACAATTACTATAAAACTTTGACCCGTGAAATGTTGTAGAAAAATTTGTTGATTACCACAAAGTAGATTGAATTCAAGCACAAATAAGAGTAGAACAAAACAAGGAACTTTGAAATCATATTTTGGGGCACGCTAAGTTAATAGAAAATCAAATAATAAAGTTAACTAAGGTTGCTTTAAGGTTGCCAAGAACTCCTGCACTCATTGTGCTCGAGCTTTTGCTGTAGCATTTGGTCTAATAACTAGTTTTACCTTTTGAATGGGTTCTTCCCAGACTACCATTCTCTGCCTTCTTGGGGCTAGTTTCATACATTCTCATATAAATCCAACCCCAAGAACTACACTTGAAACTTTAAACTATTGGGCTATACGGAACAACTATATATTCCTATATTGGTTGTGCATTGGTTTCTTTACCAACCCGTAACATTCAAACTTATTCTGACTTCCATTTAACCTTCCAAGTGAAATGTCAGCTTCAGCCTTTTACTATTAAGGATCATTTAACAGTAGAAAATTTAGAAATGCAATGACAGTTTGAATATCAAAAGCAATGCTATAGTAATATCATTCATTTACTAAAAATATGCCAAGAGTTCACAACAACCCATGTACAACCCTAGGTGGAGGCTTAGCCTAGCATCATATCCAAGTCAATTACAACTGTACGAATTAGGATAACCATGATGCAAGGAAGAAATTCCCTAAAAAAATAGGCAGCATAAAAATAACCAAAACATAGAAGGGAAGAAGAGTTCTAGGGAAGGATCATCTTTTCTCACATCCTGCTACTCCTCTTGCTTGATTGATTCTTAATGGAAAAGTATCACCCTTTTCTGCACATTTTTGTCAGAGGTTGGGGGCTGCTCTGGGTGTTCTCCCTTTTTTCTTTGTACCCGTGTGTGTTTCTCTTCTCTCACTCCAGCCTTTTATAAGCTAGCATTATGGTCTCAGTGAGGTGGCTCCTTTTCAGATTTCTTTTCCTTTTCGGCCTGTACTTCTGCTAGTAACTTTTTTCTTCCACGTTTAGTAGTGGAGACAATCTCTGTATCTCTGTTATGATAGCTGAGTGTTCCTTCTTCCACACTAGGTAGTGGAGGCTACACCTGCTGTAGCAGCCATGTGCTCAGCCCACCTGCACTATATCACATAAAAATCTATTTCCAATTATGCGCACAATACCAATAAGATGAAAATCTCCCAACATAACTCGGTTTACCACATCCTTTTCATGAATGCACACTAAATGTTATAATAAGCGTGATGGTGCTCTTATATTTAAGAGATACAAACACACTACTAAATTAGGGAGCATTAATGCTAATAAACCAAAATGCAGAGTAACAAACTTGAGGAAAGAATACAATAACTCTAATGAATTATAGTTATCAAATTAAAAGGATTAACTAACTTGAAAAATGTAGATATATGTCTCACAAATTTTTACCCACTGGAATCACCCAATTTGGAGTTCAAATGAGGGAGATATGGTCTAATTAATAAGCAGTGGTCAGAAAAAGGTTAACTAGGGAAGAATCTGTTAGGTATGCTTCTGTGTTTGAATTTTTAGGAAACATATGTAGCGAACTAAAAGAAATGGTTAACGTGAAAAATATAGATATATGTTTAAAATTTTTTTATCCACTGGAATCATTCAAATTGGAATCCATATGAGAGAAATATGGTCAGATTAGTAATCAGTGGTCAGAAACTAATTAACCAAGGAAGAATCTGTTGGGTAAGCTTCTGTGTTTGAATTTCTGGGAAACATTTCTAGGGAATTAAAAGGACTAATGTATGCCCTTTCCCTTGCCATTGCCATTGCATGAACTCCTTACCATCTTAAGGGTGTAATTTTGACATGGAAATATTGTATAAAGTGATATTTGAAAATGATTATGTTCATAGCATGATTGCATTGTACCAATAATTTTTTGGTAATGATTATACTTTGATGATAAATTATGGCATGTGAGTATAATGAACATACTTGTTATTGAAATCATATTTTTAAGTATTAATGAAAGGAAAAGAAAAGAGACGAGCACGGTCACATAACAATCTATGTGGTGTGCCAGTAGGGGATGCCCTACTCACGGCTATGATTATGCTAATAAGAAAAGAAAGAGAAAGTGTACTGTAACATCCCTAATTTCGTTTCTTTTATTGATAAAGGTACATAAAAAATTTAATTAAGGAAATAAAATTTATTAGACAATATTTTAGATATCTAAGGAAATATAGTCCTTAGAAATTCTTCACCTTATGTATATGCATAGAAAATGTTTCTAACATTAAGAAAACAAATAAAGAAGGAAAACCTAATAGGAAAGAAATTAGAAATAACATACTAAAGAGATGCAAAATTCTTGGATAAGGAAGATAAATTTTTAGAAACAAGTAAAGGTCTTAAAATTTCAAGAACATTGAATTAGGGTAATTTTTCCTAATTCAAGAACTATAGTTACTAAGTTTAAAATCTTTACCCATACATTGGGGTTTTACCTATGGACACTTCATATAGAGTTTTTCCAATTGACATAAGTTTCTAGCAAGCCATTGGATAACCTAAGCAAGAAATAAAACATAGACTTGGACTAGGATATAGTAATTGGACCAATAGCCCAAAAATTATGAAAATGTGACCAAGCCATCCAAGAAAGGTAGAATTTTATCCAAAGCAAAGAAAATGGGTAGGAATAAGCCCATAATGGGTAGAAATAAGCCCAAATCCAAGAGGAAAAATAAAAGAAAATAAATTAGATGATGATATAATAATAATAATAAAGATTAGGTTACATGGCATTAAGACAAAAATTTAGCAAGTGGTGTGATTCTACATTCATCATTTAGGCAAGTGACATGATAATACAAGGCTTTAGGACTAAAACATCTATATCCTACACTCACAATTTTAGCAAGTGGTATGAAAATACATGGCATTAGGACAAAACTTTCCTATCCCACACAAATAATATCAACCAAATAATGGAGATTCAAGGGCTAGAAATTTGCCACCTAAAATGGCAAACCTATCATACTTGTTTAAGACAAAAGAAAATGGAAATGAATCCCTAAATCAAAGGGACTTTGTCCCTTGTCTTAAGAAAATATCATCATAATTTTCAAAATACAAATCTCCTTTTCCTATGCATATCTTGACTAAGGAAGAGGAAGACAAGAACATAAGTTGTTTGTTTTCCAAAAATTCAACAAAGTGTATCTTAATTGTGATAAGGTAGACCCATGATCATAAAAGGTGAATTATTTGGTGGTCTATATAAGAAAACCCACCCTTACAACATTATAATTTCGTCCAAGTGAGGGAGAGGAAAAATAGAAGCAAGGTAGAGTGAGGAAAGGAGAGGAAGAAAGGAAGAAAGAGGAAGGAGAAGTCTACGGGACTAAGTGCTCCAGGTAAGTTTAACAATATTTCTTTTTGAAGAAAACTTTTGAAACTTATAATATTTATATGAGACTTTGATCTTAGAACTTTTATAATTGGTCATGATGTTGCTATATCATGTTACATATTGATCTTGTATGTGATGTATGTTTGAATATTTAGGTTGGTGTAGATAGTTCTGCATGGGTATGGCTATAGGTGGCAGAATTTTAAGCTTCGGTGTTTTAATTTCTAGGAACAATATATAAGGAATTAAAATAAATGGTTAACACAAGAATTATAGCTATATGTGTCATGGATTTTTAGCCACTGGAATCATTCAATTTGGAGTCCATATGTGGTAGATATGGTCCGATTAGTAAGCAAAGGTCAGAAAATGGTTAATTAGGGAAGAATATGTTAGGATAGCTTCTGTGTTTTAATTTCTGGGAATTATCTATAGGGAATTAAAATAAATGGTTAACATAAGAATTAAAGATATATGTGCCACGGATTTGTAGCCACTGGAATCATTCAATTTGAAATCCATATGAGGAATATATGAGCTAATTAGTAGTGAAAGGTCAGAAAATGGTTCATCAGGGAAGAATATGTTAGGACAGCTACTGTATTTTAATTTCTGGGAATTATCTGTATAGAATTAAAATAAATGGTTAACATAAGAATTATATCTATGTGTGTCATGGATTTGTAGCCACTAGAAGCATTCAATTTAGAGTCCATATGAGGAAGATAGGAGCTTATTAGTAGTCAAAGGTCAGAAAATGGTTCATCAGGGAAGAATATGTTAGGACAGCTTCTGTATTTTAATTTTTGGGAATTATTTGTATGGTATTAAAATAAATGGTTAACATAAGAATTATAGATATATGTGTCACGGATTTTTAGCCACTAGAATCACTCAAGTTGGAGTCCATATGAGGTATATATGGTCCGATTAGTAGGTAGAGGTCAGAACCTATCCGAGAAAAAATAACCTATGCATTTAGGGAGTAATATCACCTTGATTTCTTAATATTTCATTACAATGTTCAACATAATAGTTTTAAATAATTGTGTTATCTTGAAATTGACACCAAGATCACCTACATCAGAGTTAAATTGAGGGAGTTATACTCTGATTAGTAAGAGAAGGTTAGTTAGGATGAAAACCTGCATCAAGAAAATAAAGAAATAAAATTAATATTAAAAAAAGAAGATGAATCTTAATAAATGACTAGTATAGCCATAGCCATTGCCATTGTATGAACTTCTTACCATCTTAAGTGTGAAGTGCTGACATGGAAATGTTTTATAAAGTGATATTTGAAATGGTTATGTTCATAGCATGATTACCAATGATTTATGGTAATAGTTATATTTTGATGAACATACTTGTTATTGAAAGTATATTTTTGGCTATCATTGTGAAAAGAAAAGAAATGAGCACGGTCACATGGCAATCCGTGTGGTGCACCAGTAGGGGACGCCCTACTAACGGTTATGATCATGTTAATGAGAAAAGAAAGAGAAAGTGGGCCATGTCGAATGGAGCGAGAAAAGCCCGTACCGGAGAGTAGAGGATACTTACCCTGATCGGGGTAGCTTGAAATGAGAATAAGTTGATGGCTATCATATAATATTTTGAAAATAGTTAGTCCTGTCATACATATCATTACAGTATGATTCTTATGTGCATAGATATAATGCATTATGTGACCAAAAATATTTTCTGTAGTTTATACAGCTGAACATGATGTGATGAGCTATATTGATGATAATTTATTGTTGAACTTACTGGGATTTAATTCTCACTATATTTTCATATCATGTTCAGAAAATTAGTTATGCAGATTTTTCTATAGCTCTGGCTTTTAGTGCACGTTGGATCGAGTACTTTATGTTGGGCAGATCCCAGAAGCAAATAAAATGTTTGTGGTCAAGTTGGCTCAGATCCCGGTGAAGGTGCAACCACCCGCACCTATATCTCCGGAATTGGTCAACCAGAATAAATAAGATGTAGATTTTATGTGTTTGATATGTTGTACGTATGTTTTGGTTAATGACATGTATGTGAACTCTGTATTGTATAAATTAAATAAATGTTATATTGAGTTAAGTTGTAACGAGGTAATAACTTCATGGTATTTTTTTAAAAAAAAAAATTTTGATACTTAAATGGAGTTGGTACATGTACCATGTCAGATAGAGTGAGAAAAGTCCACACTAGAGAGTAGAAAGCACTCACCTTGACTGTGGTAGCTTTATATGAAAATAAGTTAATAGCCATCATATGATATTCTAAAAATAGTTATTCATGCCATACATGTCATTACTGTACGATTTTCATGTGTATAGATAAAATGCATTCATGTTACCTAAGGTATTTACTGTAGCTTATACAAATGAACATGACATGATGAGCTATATTGATGATAATTATTATTTATTATTAAACTTACTGGGATTTAATTCTCATTATATTTTCATATCACGTTTAGAAGACTAAATATGCATATATTCTCTATGACCGGTGTAACATCTCTAATTTCATTTCATGTATTAATAAAAGTACAAAAGTATTCAAAGTAAAATCCATAATTTCATTTCTTTTATTGATAAAGGTACATAAATATTTAATTAAGGAAATAAAATTTATTAGACAATTTTTAGATATCTAAGGAAATGTAATCCTTAGAAATTCTTCACCTTACGTGTATGTATAGAAATGTTCTAATATTAATGGAATAGGTAAAGAAAGAAAACCTAAGAGGAAATATTAGAAATAAACTTGCTAAAGAAAGGTGAAATTCTTAGGTAAGGAAGATAAATTTTTGTGAAGTAAGTAAATGTCTTAAAATTTCAAGAAGATTGGATTAGGGTAATTTTTCCTAATTTAAGAGTAAAAGTTACTAAGTTTAGTATCTCCACCGATAAATTGGGCTTTCAGCTATGGATATTTCATATAGAGTTTTTCTACTTCACATAAATTTTTAGCAAGCTAATATGATAGCCCAATGAAGAAATAAAACATAGATTTGGATTAGGATATAAAAATAGGACCGATAGCCCAAAAATCATGAAAATGTGACCAAGCTGATTATGAAAAATAGAATTTTAACCAAAGTAAAGAAAATAGGCAAGAATGGGCCCAAACCCAAGAGGAAAAATAAAAATAAAAATAAAAGTAAAGTGATGAAATAATGGTGTAATCAAGATTAGGTGACATGGCATTAAGACAAAAATTTAGCAAGTGGTGTGATATCCTATATTCATAATTTTAGCAAGTGGTATGATAATACAAGGCTTTAGGAAAAAACATTTATATCCTACATTCATAATTTTAGCAAGTCATATGATAATACATGGCATTAGGACAAAATATTCCTATTCCACACAAAGAATTTCAACCAAATAATGGAGATTCAAGGGTTAGAAATTTACCACCTAAAAAGGCGAACCTATCATACTTGATTAGGACAAAAGAAAAAGGAAATGAATCTCTAAATCAAACGGACCTTGTCCTTTATCTTAGAAACATATTATCATAATTTTCAAAATACAAATCTCCTTTTGCTATGCATATCTTGACTAAGGAAGAGGAAGACAAGAACATAAGTTGTTTGTTTTCCAAAAATTCTACCAAGCGTATCCTAATTATGATAAGGTAGATCCATGATCATAAAAGGTGAATTATTTGACGGTCTATTTAAGCAAAACCCACCCTTACAACATTAGAATTTTCGTCCAAGTGAGGGAGAGGAAAAATATAAGAAAGGTAGAGTGAGGAAAGGAGAGGAAGAAAGGAAGAAAGGGGAAGGAGAAGTCTAGAGGACTAAGTGCTCCAGGTAAGTTTAACAATATTTCTCTTTGAAGAAAACTTTTGAAACTTATAATATTTATATGTGATTTTGATCTTAGAACTTTGATGATTGGTCATGGATGTTGCTATATCATGTTACATATTATGTATGTTTGAATACTTAGGCTGGTGTAGATAGTTCTGCATAGGTATGGCTATGGATGGCAAACTTTTAAGCTTTTGTTTTTAAAATTATGGAAAGAATCGATAGGGAATTAAAACAAATGGTTAACATGAAAAATGTAGGACTATGTCTCACGAAATTGTAACCACTGGAATCACTCAATTTGGAGTCCATATGAGGTAGATATGGTCTGATTAGTAAGCAATGTTCAGAAAATGGTTAATCAGGGAAGAACATGTTAGGATAGCTTCTGTGTTTTAATTTCTTGGAACATCCTGTAGGGAATTCAAATAAATGGTTAACATCAGAATTATCTATATATGTGTCACGGAATTTTATCCACTGGAATTACGCAATTTGAAGTTCATAAGAGGTAGATATGGTCTGATTATAAAGCAGTGGTCAGAAAATGGTTAATCAGGGAAGAATATGTTAGGATAGCTTCTGTGTTTTAATTTTTGGGAACATTCTGTAGGGAATTAAAATACATGGTTAACATAAGAATTATAGATATATGTGTCATGGATTTTTAACCACTGGAATCACTTAATTTGGAATTTTTATGAGGGAGATATGTTCAGATTAGTTGGTAGAGGTCAGAAACTACCCAAGAAGAAATAACCTATACATTGAGGGACTAATATCAACTTTATTTCTTAATATTTCGCTAAACTGTTCAACATAATAGTTTTAGATTATTGTTTATCTTTAAATTGACACTAAGAATACCTACATCGGAGTTAAATTGAAGGAGTTATGCTCTGATTAGTAAGAGAAGGTTAGATAGGATGAAAACCTGTATCAAGAAAATAAAGAAATAAAATTAATATTTAAAAAAGAAGAAGAATCTTATAAATGAAAATAATAAATGACTAGTATATGCCATAGTCATTGCCATTGTATGAACTTCTTATCATCTTAAGTGTGAAATTTTGACATGAAAATATTTTATAAAGTGATATTTGAAATGCTTATGTTCATGGCATGATTACCAATGAATTTTGTTAATAGTTACATATTTGTTATTGAAAGCATATTTTTGGCTATCATTGTGAAAAGAAAAGAAATAAGCACGGTCACATGGCAATCCGTGTGGTGCACCAGTAGGGGACGCCCTACTAACGATTATGATCATGTTAATGAGAAAAGAAAGAGAAAGTGGGCTATGTCAGACGGAGCGAGAAAAGCCTGTACTAGAGAGTGGATAATACTCACCCTAACCGGGGTAGCTTGATATGAGAATAAATTGATAGTCATCATACGATATTCTGAAAATAGTTAATCCTGTCATACATGGCATTATTGTACGATTCTCAGGTACATAGATATAGTGCATTCATGTGACCAAAGATATTTGTTGTAGTTTATACAGCTGAACATGATGTGATGAGCTATATTAATGATAATTTATTGTTGAACTTACTGGGATTTAATTATCACTATATTTCCATATCATGTTCAGAAAATTAGTTGTGGAGATTTTTCTATGGCTCTAGATTTTAGTGCACGTTGGATCGAGTACTTTATGTTGGGCAGATCTTAGAAGCAAATTAAATGTTTGTGGTCGAGTTGGCTGAGATCCCAGTGAAGGTGCAACCACCCACACCTGTATCTCCGGAATTGGTCAACCAGAATAAATCATATGTAGATTCTTATGTGTTTGATATGTTGTACGTTTGTTTTGATTAATGACATGTATGTAAACTCTATATTGTATAATAATAATAATAAAAAATTCGTTACATAATTGGTATCAGAGTCAGGTCGATCCTAGATGGCCAGTGGGTGGATGGTTATCTGAATCGATCTTATAGTGTCTTGAATATGTTATGGTTATGTTGTGTAGGGGATAAGTGATTTCATATAGGTAAGAAATTACTAGTATTTCCTATTTATATGCCAAGGTGGTGTTATGACTGCTGTTAAATATTTTTGAGACTAACAATTGGGCTTGATCAACTCAATAGCAGTATAACTTTCTTTTTGCCACAGTAGAAAATGCCACCACCAAGGAGGAATTTGGAAAACAATGCGGAGGAAACCTTACACAACCTGGTCACGGCAATTCAAGACCAAGTCATGACTACTAACCAAATTCTACAATACCTCCAAAATGCTAATAACTTGAATGGTGTGAATGGTGCTAACAACCGGATGGCTGGAATTGATAACGGCATATCCGAGTTCCTGAGGACTAGGCCACCTTATTTTCAAGGCGGCTTTGACCTGATTGTAGCTGAAAGAGGGATAAGGGAGTTAGAGAAAATCTTTGAAGTGATGGGCTGTACTGAGGAGCAGCAGGTAATCTTCGCTGCATATATGCTAAAAGATGAAGCAGAATACTGGTGGCGTGGAGCTAGAGAACTTTTAGCTCACCAGGGAAGGCAGAGAACTTGGCAGGTGTTCAAAGACACCTTTTTGGAAAAGTACTTTCCAAGTACTATGCGGGCAGAGAAGGAGATTAAGTTTCTCCAACTCAGGCAGGGTAGCAAGACCAAAGACCAATACATCATGAGGTTCGAGGGGTTGTCTAAGTTCTCCTCTTATCTGCGATTTAACCCCGATGAAGCATGGAAGGCTGTTAAGTTCGAAGCGGGACTGAACCCGGACATAAAGAATGCTGTTGTAGTTATGGAGATTAGGAAGTTTGTACCTCTGATCAATAAATGCAGACTCTTGGAGAAAAGTTTAAAGGTAGTGGAGGATGAAAAACAAAGGCGAAACCTATGGAAAAGGAAGAAAATTTTTCCTAACCCTAGCAAGAACGTGAGAAGAAGTGGATATGGAGCTGGTAAGAGGCCATTGACTGCGAGTCCCAGACCTTTCAAACAAGACCTCACCCCAGTCAAGTGCGCTAAGCGCGTACGCATGCATGATAATCAGACATGCTACATGGGACAAGATTTCTGTTTCAACTGCGGACAGAAGGGTCATTTTTCGAGAAACTGCCCACAGAATGTGGGGAAGCAGCCAGAACAGAGGCCTCAAGTGAAAGGAAGGGTTTTCACCCTGAGCGGCCAAGCAGTAGCTTAATCTTCTGAAATGATTCAAGGTAGATGCTATATATATGGATTTGCTCTTATGGTGTTGTTTGACTCTAGAGCTAGTCATTCATTTATATCGGAAGAATGTATTAGGAAGTTTCAGTTTCCTTTTTCTGAAACTCCCTATGAGCTGTACTGCCCCCATAGGGGAAAGGGTATTAACTTCCTCTATATGTAAGGACTGTCAAGTCACCATCCAAAAGAAAAATTTTTCTATAGACCTCCTCTGTTTACCTTTAAGAGGTATTGAGGTCATTCTAGGGTTAGACTGGATGTCTAAAAATCGAGTCTTGCTGAATTGTTGTAACAAGACCGTTGAATTTCTACCTCCTACTCTGAAAGAGGAGGTGCAATTATTGATGCTTAATGCCAATCAAATTAATAGGGAGTTGAAGAATGGAGTACTTGGATACATTTTCTTGTATTTATCAAACCTAGAAGTCGAATCAAAGCTTGATGAAATCCCAATTGTCAACGAGTTTTCTGAAGTATTTCCATCAGATATTCCAGGCTTACCTCCCAAGAGAGAGATAGAATTCTCTATTGATCTCTTACTTGGGACAGGGCCTATCTCTATTGCACCTTATAGAGTGTCCTCTAAGGAATTACAAGAACTTAAGAAATAGTTGGAGGAACTGTTAGATAAGCAATTCATTAGACCAAGTGTATCACCTTGGGGAGCTCCTGTATTGTTTGTTAAGAAGAAAGATGGAAGCCTTAGACTATGCATAGACTATAGATGGCTAAATAAGGTGACTATCAAAAACAAGTATCCTCTCCCAAGGATAGATGATTTATTGGATCAACTGAAGGGAGCCTCTATCTTTTCTAAGATTGACTTGAGGTCGGGATATCATTAGATTAGGATCAAGGAGGAGGATGTACCAAAAACTGCCTTCAAGACTAGGTATGGGCATTATGAGTTTCTCGTAATGCCTTTTGGGTTGACAAATGCACCTGTAATTTTCATGGATTACATGAATCGCATTTTTTAACCCTACCTAGAACAATTTGTGGTAGTGTTCATTGTTGACATTTTGATTTATTCTAAGAGTGAGAAAGAACATGAACAACATCTCCAAATCGTGCTGCAAGTGCTGAAAGAGAAAAAGTTGTATGCCAAATTGGAGAAGTGTGAATTTTGGCTGTCAGAGGTAAAGTTTCTCGGACATGTCATCTCTAATAGAGGTGTAGCCGTAGATCCTAGCAAGACGGAAGCAGTGATTCATTGAGAGAGACCAAAGACGGTTATGGAAGTCAGAAGTTTCCTGGGTTTGGCAGGATACTACAGGAGGTTTATACAAAACTTCTCTCGTATAGCCTTGCCATTGACTAAATTGACTAGGAAGGGAAGTCCTTTCAAATGGACTGATCAATGTGAAGCTAGTTTCCAAGAGCTTAAGACAAGACTAACCACTCCTCCTGTTTTAATTATTCCAAACCCTACAAGACATTTTGAAGTGTATAGTGACGCTTCAAAGAAAGGGCTAGGATGTATGCTGATGCAAGATAAGTGAGTAGTTGCTTACGCCTCTAGGCAACTGAGACCCCATGAAGGAAACTATCCAACCCATGATCTTGAATTGGCGACAGTGGTGTTTGCCTTAAAGATTTGGTGACACTATTTGTACGGGGCAACCTTTGAAGTATATTGTGATCATAAGAGTCTTAAATACCTCTTTGATCAGAATGAGTTAAATATGAGGCAACGAAGATGGATAGAATTCCTCAATGACTACAAGTTTGAGATAAAGTATCATCCAGGAAAGGCGAATGTTATAGCAAATGCCTTGAGTCGAAAATCACTACACATGGGTTAGATGATGGTGTATGAGATGCAGATGCTAGAGGAGTTTCAAAATTTGAAGCAAGCCACTACTCTTACTCCAAAAAATTTAGTCATTAATGGTTTAAGTATAGGGTGTGACCTTAGAGCCCAAATCAAAGAGGCTCAAGCTCATGACCAATACTTACAGGATTATAAAGAACAAGGTAATTTTTCTGTCATGGAAGATGGAGCAATCATGTATCAGGGAAGCATTTGTGTCCCTCAAGAATGAGAGTTGAGGACTAAGATCCTGCAGGAAGCGCATCAGAGTAAATACACAGTCCATCCTAGATGCACTAAAATGTACCATGATTTAAAGAGGATGTATTGGTGGCCAGGGATGAAAAAAGACATTGCCGAGTTTGTGACGAAATGTCTCATTTGTCAGAAGGTGAAGGTAGAGCATCAAAAGCCAGCAGGATTTTTACAACCTCTTAAGATCCCTAAATGGAAATGGGACAATATTTCGATGGACTTTGTCGTGGGTTTACCCAAGACTTCTGTTGGACATGACTCTATTTGGGTAATAGTTGACAGATTAACCAAATCTGCTCACTTTTTGCCCATAAAAATTAACTATTCACTGGATAAATTAGCCCAATTGTACGTCCAGGAAATAGTTAGACTTCATGGAATTCCCTTAATTATCATTTCTGATAGAGATCCGAGGTTCACATCAAGGTTTTGAAAGGCGTTGTAGGAAGCTTTTGGTACTCAGTTGCGGTTCAGTACTGCCTACCATCCTCAGACTGATGGGCAGACAGAACGATCCATTCAAACCCTAGAAAATATGTTGAGGGCCTGTGTGATAGAGCAAGGTAAATGATGGGATAAGTACCTACCTTTAGTAGAGTTTGATTATAATAATAGCTATCACTCTAGTATTAAGATGGCCCCCTATGAAGCTTTATACGGTAGAAAATGCTGATATCCACTATGTTGGTTTGAGGTAGGAGAAAAGAACTTGTTGAGTCCTGATCTAGTTCAACAAACCACTGAACAAATCAGGATGATATGAGACAAAATACTTACAGCTCAGAGTCGGCAAAAGAGTTACTACGATAAGAGACATAGACCTCTCGAGTTTAAGGAAGGAGACCATGTATTTTTGAAACTTTCCCCGACTACTGGAGTTGGTAGGTCTCTCAAAACAAGAAAGTTAAGTCTGTAATTTTTGGGACCCTATCAAATTCTGAAGAAAGTAGGGACATAAGCATATCAAGTTGCTCTCCCACTTAATTTGTCCAACTTGCATAATGTTTTCCATATATCATAGCTCCGAAAGTATCTTCCAGACTCCTCACATGTGATATGAGATGAACCAATCCAAATAAAAGAGAACATAACATACCAGCTAGTACCAGCATGTATATTGGACACTGACGTGAAGCAATTGCGGAACAAAGCTATTCCCCTAGTTAAGGTGTTATGGGAAGGTTTGACTCCGGAAGAAGCAACTTGGGAGCTAGAAGAAGTCATGAGGAAGAAATATCTGAAATTGTTCTTATTAGGTAATTTCTGAAATTTTCCGAACAAAATTTCTTTTAGGGGGAGAGAAATGTAACATCCCTAATTTTTATTTCATGTATTAATAAAAGTACAAAAGTATTCAAAGCAACATCCATAATTTTATTTCTTTTATTGATAAAGGTACATAAATATTTAATTAAGGAAATAAAATTTATTAGACAATTTTTAGATATCGAAGGAAATGTAATCCTTAGAAATTCTTCACCTTACGTGTATGTATAGAAATGTTCTAATATTAATGGAATAGGTAAAGAAAGAAAACGTAAGAGGAAATATTAGAAATAAACTTGCTAAAGAAAGGTGAAATTCTTAGGTAAGGAAGATAAATTTTTATGAAGTAATTAAAGGTCTTAAAATTTCAAGAAAATTGGATTAGGGTAATTTTTCCTAATTTAAGAGTAAAAGTTACTAAGTTTAGTATCTCCACCGATAAATTGGGCTTTTACCTATGGACACATCATATAGAGTTTTTCTACTTCACATAAATTTTTAGCAACCCAATAGGATAGCCCAATGAAGAAATAAAATATAGACTTGGATTAGGATATAGAAATTGGACCGATAGCCCAAAAATCATGAAAATGTGACCAAGCCCATTATGAAAGGTAGAATTTTAACTAAAGTAAAGAAAATAGGCAAGAATGAGATCAAATCCAAGAGGAAAAATAAAAATAAAAATAAAAGTAAAGTGATGAAATAATGGTGTAATCAAGATTAGGTGACATGACATTAAGACAAAAATTTAGCAAGTGGTGTGATATCCTATATTCATAATTTTAGCAAGTAGTATGATAATACAAGGCTTTAGGACAAAACATCTATATCCTACACTCATAATTTTAGCAAGTGGTATGATAATACATGGCATTAGGACAAAACATTCCTATCTCACACAAAAAATTTCAACCAAATAATGGAGATTCAAGGGCTAGAAACTTGCCACCTAAAAAGGCGAACCTATCATACTTGATTAGGACAAAAGAAAAAGGAAATGAATCCCTAAATCAAAGGGACCTTGTCTCTTATCTTAGAAACATATTATCATTATTTTCAAAATACAAATCTCCTTTTTCTATTCATACCTTGACTAAGGAAGAGGAAGACAAGAACATAAGTTGTTTGTTTTTCAAAAATTCAACCAAGTGTATCCTAATTGTGATAAGGTAGACCCATGATCATGAAAGTTGAATTATTTGATGGTCTATTTAAGCAAAATCCACCCTTACAACATTAGAATTTTCGTCCAAGTGAGGGAGAGGAAAAATAAAAGCAAGGTAGAGTGAGGAAAGGAAAGGAAGAAAGGAAGAAAGAGGAAGGAGAAGTCTAGAGGACTAAGCGCTCCAGGTAAGTTTAACAATATTTTTTTTTGAAGAAATTTTTTGAAACTTATAATATTTATATGCAATTTTGATCTTAGAACTTTGATGATTGGTCATGGATGTTGTTATATCATGTTACATATTATGTATGTTTGAATACTTAGGCTGGTGTAGATAGTTCTGCATAGGTATGGCTATGGATGGCAAACTTTTGAGCTTCTGTTTTTAAAATTCTGGGAAAAATTGGTAAGGAATTAAAACCAATGGTTAACATGCAAAATGTAGGTCTATGTCTCATGGAATTTTAACCACTAGAATCACTCAATTTGGAGTCCATATGAGGTAGATATGATCTAATTAGTAAGCAGTGTTTAGAAAATGGTTAATCAGGGAAGAACATGTTAGGATAGCTTCTGTGTTTTAATTTCTGGGAACATCTTGTTGGGAATTCAAATAAATGGTTAACATAAGAATTATAATAATAATAAAAAAGTTGTTACAATCGGCTTTTAGCATATATTGGGTGGAGTTGGCTAAGATCCAGGTGAAGGTGCAACCACCCGCACCCATATCCCCAAAATTGGTCAATATGGATGAATAAGATATGGACATATATTTGTTTGATTTTTGTACGGATGTTTTTAATTAATGATGTGTATGTGAATTTAGAATTGTATTAGTGTTATTGATATACCATAAACCTTAATTATGCTTGGTTAATTTAATTGAATTTTATTATGAGTTAAATAGTTAGAAGTAAAGAGGTAATGACTTCATGGGATTTTTCAAATATATATATATATGTATATATGTAAAAAAAATGGAGTTGTTACAATCTAGATGGTCTAACTCCTTCTTCTAATAATATTCTATGCATATAAGTGGAAGGGCTTATTCCCTTAAGGTCTTCTATGGTCCATCCTATTATAGTTTTATGGTCTTTAAGCACTTAGATCAATTTATCTTTCTAGTAATCTTTAAACTTATTAGAGATAATTACTAGGAGTGTTTCTCCTTTTCTCAAAAATAGATATTTGAGTTGTTCATGGAGTGGCTTTAATTCAAGAGTAGGAGAATGCCAACAGAAGGTAAAATTGTCTTGTTAGAAATTGGTATTTCATTGTAAGAAACCTTACATGCTGGCTGTGCTACTAAAAAATAATTTAGTGCAACCAATTGCTCCTTCATTTTTTGACATGCTATAAATTAAGCATGTCAATAACATGATTTAAGTTACTTTTTATTTAATTTAAGTAGAAAATAAATAGGAATTAATTGAGTTTTTTGTTTTGTGTTTTAAGAAGAATAAAGAGGAAAAGAAGAGGAAAATAGAGAGAAAATTGTGGAAAAATACTGATTTTTGACCTTTTGTCACTAATTGAGGCATACTTCTCTCGTTTCAACTTTGATTTAGGTGATCCTAGGAAAGAAGAGACAAAGCTACAACTTTTGTGTTTGAAACTTTGGTAAATTTCAGAGGTTTCCGAGCGCCGCATCATTAATATTCTGAAGCATCGCGGCGCTCCCCAACACATCTCGATGATCAGCTACCCAAAACTAGAGCCCTACGGCAGCTAGTGTGAGAGAGATAGAGCATTAGGGTGCTGGACCCAATATGTTACAGTGCCCTGGTGTAGAAATCTAAAGTGCCACGTTGGCTCATCCTTGCTATTTCGCAGTGCCACGGTGCCAACGTAGCGTGCTACGATGCCTGCTACTCCACCAGAATGTTAAAATCATGATTTATAGGTCTTTTTAGCTCTAATTGAATCCTGATGGGCCGAGAATTGTCCTAGAAACAGTTATATTTCAATTAGGAGGAGCCAATCTATAAAAAGGAGAAGAAAGCAAGCATGAAATCATTAATTTCTCAATCACCTCCTTTAATTCTTATCTAGATTTTCTTATGGCTCTATGCGGCTAATTTACTTTTAGTTTGTAGAAGAAGATTGAAACCTCAAGGAATCTTCATGCATTGTGAGATTTAGATTTGATTTGATTAGTTCAATCTTAATTGACTATTGATTATTCATCTACTGTTCTATTTTCAATGATTATTCATATAATTGCTTGGAAGGCCTACTAGTATATTATTTGTCTTAATCTACTACTGAATTATATTTTTGAACAAAGTTTTCATTATTGTAGTTCAAGAGGCAAATAGGATCAATGATTTTGGATTATAAATTACTGAACCTATGAAGAATAATTAACTAAATTAGATATAGCTGATATGTCTATATTTTTTTAGCTCTTTCAATTTCTCTAGTTCTTCATGCGATTAATAAGTTAGACTTTACCGATGTGTTAAAGTATTTCTTGTTAATTAGGGTTAACTGAGGTGATTGTCATCAATTACTAATCTTAAAGAGGAACAGGGTTAGAATCCAATGGTAGATATTTAAATTAAGATTGATTATGTTGTCAATGATAAATGCAATTTCTTAATGGTGCATATCAACCGAAAGCAATCCCTTTATTATTGGTAACTCTCTTTTTAATTACTTTAATTCTTGTTTACTTTGTGTTACTTTCAATTATCAAATCCCCTTACAAGAATCACATAAGGTAATTTCAGTCTTTATGGGATCAACCCTTACTCCCACGACTATAGGTAGTTTAGAGGTAAGGTATTAATTTGGGTGTACCCACGACACTACGCACCATTTTTGCATATAAATTTAGCTCTCCATTATTTTCCACTATAGGTTTACTTTAAAAAATCTCTAGCTTATTTTTCCATATATTTTAAAAACTGCCTGAGGTAAAGAATCAATTATATCAATAGAATAAGCAAGAATATCATCATTTGGATGTCTCATGGCCTCATACATATTAAAATTAATTACTTTACTATCAAACTCTGTGGTGAGTGTGCCATTATGGACCTCTAACGTAGTTTTTTAGGCTTTCAAAAATGGACTTCTTAATAATATTGAGGAAGAAAGGTCCCTATTTTCCATCTCAAATACATAAAATTCTACATGAAAAACCAATTTGTCTATTTGTACTAAGACTTCTTCAATTACTCCCTTAGGGTCTACATTGGACCTATATGCTAATTGAATCACCACCTTAGTTGCATTCAATGGTCCTAAATTTAGAGAAGCATAAATGGAATTTGGCATGACATTCATTACAAGAATAAAGGTCACCGCTAAAACATTAAGAATGGCAGTTGAAAGTCAACTTTTAGTAGCTTCTTTACTAGGTCACCATTGAAAATAGACTTTCAATGGCAAAAAGTAACCACTGAATCCTCTTTTGGTGGCGACTGTCTATGGTCGCCATTGAAAGTCTTATATGTACCTTTTTTATTCTTTATTATTAATAATTGTATATTTAACTGCAATATAATAATTAAAAATTTAATTGAAAATTTGTTATTTGGCCAAAATCATAATAAAAAGTGTCATTATTTAAACTTATATTTAAGAATAGTTAATTCAAATATAAATATTTAATATAATGTAACTAGTTACATTTCAAAAAAAAAAAAGAGAGTAACTAATTATAAATAAAACTAACTAATCCTAACACAATAAAAATTCACCAAAAATGCTTCTTGTGCATATGATCTCCACACTAGATTTACCATAACCCAATGATAGTATCTCCTCAATAACATCCTGTTTGAAAAGAATAAAAAAGAAATTTATTAAAAGAGATAAGTTTTTTAAACTCAATATTTCTTAGGATCCATGCCAAATGGATAAGTGCTACACACCTTTATCAAACCTGTTGTGGTGGCATCCCTGCAAAAGTAATAATAAATAAAGTGTATATAGAATGTAACTAAGATAAAAGAAAATACATGTCATAGAAACTGTATTTATAACCACCTACCCGAAAGATCACGACATCCATAGGTAGATGGCCCAAATATCTTAAATGGAATAGAGAAGAATTCATTGTATATCAATCATGTGTAGAGTGAGAACAGTGCCATCATTACAATAACATAATGGCCCCCAAAAGTCATTTATATTATGTCTCCAAGTTTCTGCTATTAACAAACATTAAGTAAAGAAAAACATTAAAAAGGAGGAAGCATTTTCCATGAATAAGAAAATTCATGAATAAATTAGATACCTAACTAGAAATGTTTTTCTTTCTGGTTATGAAATATAAAGTTGCCACCAATAAGAATATACCATGCCTCTAATCACCAGACATAACAGTAAAAAGGAATGGAAATCTGATGATTGTGTATACCCCAGGATTCGCCTCCCCATATTTGGCCACTCTGTCAATATTGACAATTAATACAGTAGAAGTATTATTCTGTCCTTCCTTTTAAGGATGCAAATAACTTTAAAAGGCTCAATTGTTATATGTCTATCTCATGATAAACACAATATACATATATCATCAACATTAGTTATGACTAGATTAAACTTAATGCAATAATATATTCTAATGAAAAAAGGGGAAAAAATAAAATAGCAACTCTTTATTAAAATAACATTAAAATAATATAGATAAACATTTAAAGAAAACATATATTTCTATTTTTAGTTAACTGTCATTTTAAATTTATGATATTTATAGTATTTCAAATTAAGTTTAACATTATTTGAACTAATATTCTATATCCTTTTTATGGTTAATATGATATGATAATTTCCTTCATTTTCACTAGTTATTCTCAGCTACAATATTTTAAATCTTCACAATAAAAATTGCAAGTTATATTGAGACAATAGACACACATAAAATACACCATTAACTTGGACCACATTTTCAAGATCACGATTTAGAATGTGTTTGATAAGAATAACCTACTCGGAAGAGGGAAAAAGGAATGATAATTGGCACGAAAAAGCTAATGTCAAAATGACTTACCCATAAGCATCTACAATTTCTTGAAAAGCATAAGTGAATTTGTTTGTGCGAAAATATGTAGGTGGTGATTCCTTGGTTCGTAAAACTTGAAATATAGCCCCAACTTGTGAGTTACTATCTGTGGTTGCCTACTGCAATGCAATTTGAATTTGTCAAGTATTAAATTTAAAGTAATTAGATAAGCCAACAAAAAACATATTGCAGCCTGTAGAAATATATATATAAAATAAAATTCACCAATCAAGAACAAACTTGATTTGTTACAAAAACATGACACCAACCTTCTACGACAAGACATTTCTTAGTCACATCCATGTTAACCATATTTAGAGTACGATAAATGGATTTTTCCTTCTTCACCTATTGATCAAAAGTTAAGAAATAGTTGGAATGAAATTTGATTGCAAAAGCTCAGTAGTAAAATTGAAAATAGAGATAAATAGGTATGTGTTTAGTAATAAGTCCTTAGAATACTAAACTGAAATAGTTAAACACACTAGAAGGCTCCACTGCTCATGGTGATATCCAATTGTTTGCAATAGAGTACTCCTGTGTAGCAATCCAATGTCAACAGTAGTCTTCAATTCTGAAAATCTTCTAGAAACCTACCAAGTTCAGCCTATGCAGTAATTATTTTAATGGCTTATCCATAATCAGATAGGAAAGAATATTACCCAGCTAGTAAATATCTTTAATGAAGTAAGGATGCTATGGAAACATAGTTCCAGTATCATGCAAAACTTGGAAAAAGCTCACATTGTTAGCTTCAAAATTTTGAATACAGTGAATATCATTTTTGTAACATCCACGATTTTTCCTTATATTACTAATTGAAATTTTTTTCTAGGGAGGAGAAAACGTTTTAGATCTCAAGGGAGGATTAAATTATTTTGCAATTTTACTCAAGTCAAACAAGATCTTAGGATGGTTAAAATAGAATTTATGTAATTTTATTGAAATGGAATTAATGTAAATTCTTTAAGATGGTGGTTTTGTAAATACTCTAGGATGGCAGTTTTGTAAATACTCTAAAATGGCATTATTGTAAATAATGGAGGATGGAAAAGTTGTAAATATGAGGAGGTAGGTAAGAAGAAATTTTGATAATTATGAGGGAGAGGGAGTGTCGGCGAGAAAAGAAAGAAAAGAAAGAGGAAGAAAAGAAAGATGAGGAAAAGAAAAAGGAAAAAGAAGGAAAGGGAAATCAAGGTAAATTTTTTTGGTCATCTCTCTAATTTCATCATCATTTCTTAAGGAGTAACCTAATTCATAGTATGGATGTAGGATTTTTTTTGTAGTAGGAATCAAGCACGCAAGTTTAAGGATTTGTTTGAGATAAGCTTAACATCTACTCATGAATTTTGTACAAAATTATATATATACTTTTAGATGTGATTTTGGATAACATGTGGTCTATATATTTATATAGAATTCTATTTTGGTTGTTCGGGCATGCATATGGGTGCATGGGATTACATAAAAGAAAAACAAAGGAGAAGTTAGACTAAGCTAAATTTTAGAGTAATTTGGGAAGCTTTTATATTTAGCATTTTGGGAAAATTCTGCAAGGCTTTTAAAGAAATAGTAAATATATGAATTGTAGATATATGGCTCACAGATCTATAGGCTCTAAAATCACTTAATTTGGAGTCCGTATGAGGGAGATATGGCTAATTAATTGAGTAGAGGTTAGAATCAGTCTAGAATCCAGGATGGTAAAAATAAGTGTTTTTGTTTTTTATTTTATGGGAATAATCGCAAGGAATATGAAGAAATGATAAACATAAAAGTTGTAGATAATTATATTTACTTTTTATGGGCTTTAAAATCGCCTCAATTAGAGTTCATATGAGAGCGATATGGTTGAATAAGTGAGAAAAGATCACAGAACACGACCAGAGTATGTTTCGGGTTGCTTTAGGATGGGTAGGCCATGTTTGAGATTATTTTTGAGCACGTTTGAAATATTTTTCAAGGATGGCCGTGTCTTAGAATATGGCCAGGCCGTGTTGGGTGCTGGATTATCATATTTTTCATTGATTTTTACCTAAAAATAATCTTGTTTGTTGAAATTTTTTTAGAAAACATATATCCAAGAGAAATACTTTTAAAATGATGATTTTGGTATCACAAATTAGCCTTTTCTTTATTTGATTCAAAATGAATCATATTGGATATTGGTATTTAATGAATGATTATTAATCATTGTGTATAAAAATAATGCATGTCATATTATGAATGTGATTGAATAATAAACGTAAAGCTCATGACGAGTTTCTTGATAATTATATATTATATTTAATGAATATGCATTTATAAATATACATTTATATGTATGGATGAATATCGATGAGTTGTATGGTTTGAGACAATATCGAGTAGGGGACACCTTATTAGCTTGAGTGAGCCAAGGGGGGGCCATTCTAACCAGGTGAGAGAGGTAATGTGAGCAGGCATATGGCATTGTTGATGGAGATCTCGATGTCAGCACCACCTCTTCACCATTTATGTTTCAAGGATGGAGTGCTGTATATGGATTCTTATTTATGTATTGAAATGTTATATTGTATAATTATTACTTGTGTGAGGTTTGTAATATATATATATATATATATATATATATATATATATATATATATATACACATATACATATATTGTGTTTATACATATGGCGTATTTAACATGCAAAATGTGAAATAAATAATAATAATAATAATAAATAAAAATAAAAGTAATCCAGATCTTCCAAAGTTGGTATCAGAGCAAGTTGATCTTTGGCGACCATGAGGTGGGTGGTCACCTAGATTGACTTAAAGGAGTCTTAAATAGTTATGTGAAAATGTTGTGTAAGGTAGCGTATAAATTCAGTAGGAAAGTACTAGTATTTCCTATCTGTAGTCTTTTGTGGTGTGATAACGACTGTAAAATTTTGAATTGCTATTGAGCTTGATCACCTTAAAAGTGACTAATATTTTGGTTTACTAATACAGTGAGTTATGGCACCGCCAAGAAGGAATCTGCTAGGCAGCGCCAATGCTACCTTAAATAACATAGCCACAGATATTCAAGCTTAGGCAGCTCCTACGAATCAGATTCTACAGCACCTTCAGAATATTAATAATAATGACAGGGTTAGGGGAAATGAAGAAATTGAAATGGAAATAGAATTAGAAATGGTAATGGATGGTCTGAATTTATGGGAATGCGACCTCTATCTTTTGTAGGTGCATATGACGCCATAGTTGCTGAGAGATGGCTGACGGAACTCAAGAAGATTTTTGGAGTTCTAAATTAGTCTGATGAGCAGAAGGTTAATTTTGGGACATATATGTTGAAGGAAGAAGCTGAATACTGGTAGAGATGAGCCAGAGGGTTACTGGTACATCAAGACAGGGAAATTACATGACAATCATTCAGAGAGACTTTTCTAAACAAGTATTTTACCAACAATGTGAGAGTTGAGAAAGAGATTGAGTTTCTTCATCTTAGACAGGGAAATGGGACCATTGAGCACTATATTACCAAATTTGAAGAACTGTCTAAGTTCTTAAGTACTCTGAGGAATAATCCGGATGAAGCTTGGAAGGCAGTGAAGTTTGAATCAGGACTAAACCCAGAGCTTAGGAATGTTGTGGTGACATTAGAGATTCGGGAATATCTCCCATTGGTAAATAAATATCAGATGCTGGAGACAAGTCTAAAAGCAAGAGAGGAAGAAAGGGAGAGGCAGACTCAGTGGAAGCAGAAGAGAGAATTCTCGGTTATGGATAGAAATACCAGAGGGAAGAATATCATGAGAGGTAAACAACCAGTAACTGTAGAACCCAAACCTTTTCTGGAAAAGTTGACAATAAGTCAGTGTGGGAAATGCAGAAAATTCCATGGGAAATGAGAAAGATACTGCACGAACTCAACTAATGACAGAAAGAGTTTTCACTTTGAGCGGTTCTGAAGTAAAATCAGCTCCTGATTTGATGCAAGGTACGTGATGTATCAACAATCTGCCTCTGATTGTATTGTTTAATTCTGGCACGAGTCATTCTTTCATAACAATAGAATGTATGAGGAAGTTACAACACCCTATTGTGGAGTTACCATACAAGTTAGCGGTGGTGACACCTACAGGAGGAAAAATAATTACCTCCTCAGTGTTTTTGAATTGTCCCATTGTATTGAGTGACAGATCCTTTGTAGTGGATCTGATATGTCTACCTTTGGATGGTATAGACAACATCTTGGATATGGATTGGTTAAGTCAAAACTGAGTCCTTCTAGATTGTTGCAATAAAACTTTTGAGTTTCTCAAAGACCCACTAGAGAACCAAAAGTATAGCATTATCAGTGCTCACAGACTCTATAAGGAGATAAGGAATAGGGATCTGAGATGCTTTTCTTCTATACTATCAACCTGAGTGTGAAACAAGAACTGATTAAAATTTTGGTAGTCCATGAATTTCCAGAAGTTTTTTCCTTTGACATTTCCAAACCTCTACCAAAGAGAGAAGTGGAATTTTCCATTGATTTAACACCAGAGGTGAGGCCTATTTCTATCACTCCTTATAGAAAGTCTCTTGTGGAACTGCAAGAGCTTAAGAAGCAGATCGAAGAGTTACTAGAAAACAACTTTATCAGTGTAACATCCTTAATTTCACTTCTTTTATTAATAAAGATACATAAATATTTAATTAAGAAAATAAAATTTAATAGACGATTTTTAGATATCTAAGGAAATATAATCCTTAGAAATTCTTCATCTTACGTGTATGCATAGAAATGTTTTAATATTAATGGAATAGGTAAAGAGAGAAAACCTAAGAGGAAATATTAGAAATAAACATGCTAAAGAAAGGTGAAATTCTTGAGTAAGGAAGATAAATTTTTATGAAGTAAGTAAAGTTCTTAAAATTTCAAGAAGATTGGATTAGGGTAATTTTTCCTAATTTAAGCGCTAAAGTTACTAAGTTTAGTATCTCCACCCACAAATTGAGCTTTCCCCTATGGACACTGTTGTGTCTATGTTTTACTAATTACTGCAAGCGCACGGCGTAGCTGTAGCTAGTTCGGCGAGTACGGGTTGTATCTCATAGAGAACAATGTCAACTACTAGAATGATGCAAAATATGCTATCTAGATCGATGTAATTTGATTAGAGAGTGTCACAATTAAATGAATGAAAATAACCAATTAAACAAACCTAGGGTTACGGTTCACCATACTTATGATATTCAACATCCAATTTATACCTCTAATTGCAATTATCTAGGTTATTGGGGATGTTTTAGCCTTAATTAACTAGCAACCTCTTTCAAGCGTTACTAATCGTACCTAGGTTAATCCAATTGCCTACTATCGTGGTTCTTAGTTCAACCTAGGTCCATTAAGTTCTATGCCAACCATGGAATACAATTAATTAGTTTTCTCGTGCCCATTAATTGATTCATTCCTGGAGAATCTTAAACTACTTTCGTGATTAAGATATCCTTAATTAACTATTAGGTTCAGGTATTACTTTTTACCTTTCAGTCCATCAACTAATATCTTAAGACGTGATAAATATTGGCCAAACATTCATCAACTCATATAACCAATGCTTAATTGCTAATCCTAATTAACCATGTATAACACAATTAGGGTTCCATTAATTCAATTCAACATAGTATCATCATATCATAATTGGGTTTACCGAAACCTTAGATCAAAACTACTCAAGCATAATAGAAATAGAAATCAAAGGCATAATCATTAAGTAAATCATCAATATCCAATACAAACCAAGAGAAAGAGTTGAAATAGAGATGAGTGCAGAGATAGAAAGGTAAAACCTGGATGGAGAATGAAATACAAACTTGAATTGCTGTCTAATCTAAGCTAAGAACATGAAAGTAAACTCTAATCCTACTATAAAACCAATCCTAAGGTGTTTCCTAAGCCTAAAAACTAATTCCCAAGTGTCTTTTTCGGTCCTCCCCTTTCTGCTACGCATCCCCCTGCATATATATCAGTTTGGGCGGCCAAAACCCTAATTTTTACGTTCAGTACGGACCCCGAAGCACGGCCGTGTTCCAGGACATGTCGTGGCCGTGCTTTGGGCTGGTTTTTGAGAGAATGCTGCACTCCTTGCACAGAGCACGGCCTGGCCATGTTGGGGGCTGCCATGCTCCTTTCTTCATGATTTTTTATTTGTAGCCTCCTTGCTTCCTCCTTAACATGTCCCAAGTCTTTTTGGCTCTTTCCATGATTGCTTTTCCTTGCTTCTTGGCTTCTTTTGCTCTCCTGCAACCATAAAACAAACCACAGTAGTACCCAGAACAATGTATGACCAAAAGCACAGAAATAATCACAAGTTACTATGAATTAGGGGACAAAATATGACCAATAAGCACTCAAAATTCCCCATTATCAAGTCCCCCATGCTTAAACTTTTGCTTGTCCCCAAGCAAATAACATGTCATATCAGAAGGAAGGTGGAAAGATGCAATCAAAATTCTAAAAGATAGAAGGATGCAATACAAGTGACGTTTCACTCAATCAGTGTGCACACAATAGGCATATGAATAAGCAT
This sequence comes from Gleditsia sinensis, assembly GCA_037074535.1. Classification (NCBI taxonomy): domain Eukaryota; kingdom Viridiplantae; phylum Streptophyta; class Magnoliopsida; order Fabales; family Fabaceae; genus Gleditsia; species Gleditsia sinensis. Next base: position 27,586,973 of record CM073466.1, read on the forward strand.
TTACAAGATAGTCTATTTTCTTCTAAAACTAAACCAATAATCCTTCTATTATATATTTACTTCTATTGTTACCATTGGTTGTATGCATCAAATTGATTTTTGTACACTCAAGTAGGCCACCTCATCCTTTAGATCTCCCTATGTTGCTTTACCCTTATTTCTATTTTATCACTTTTTTTCTCACTTAAACTCTTTTACTTTCCATCATCAAATTTTTTTTTCATTTTTCATTCACTTATTTGTTTTTAGAAATATGCAGTGAGTGCATTTTATGCTCCATCTCACTAGGGTAAAGGCATCTAGGTACTCATACTAAGGCCTTTTTGGTGCCTTGAAGGGGTACTCAGAGTGAAAACTTTTTGGGGTGCACATTCCCTCATTTTTCACCTCTCCCTACCTCCAGCCTCTCATAGTGTGAAAATCAGCCATAGCATACAGTTCACAGCACAATAGAGAGATATTTTTCAAAAAATTAGAGGTTTAATCCTATAAGAGAGAGACTAAAATAATAACTACCTATTTCATATCCTATTGTGCATCACATGTTCATGAGTTAAAAATCAACCTATATTATGCCAATCTATCTCTAAAATAGCAAACTATGTGATTATCTAATGAAACAAGAGATAAAAATTCAATCAGTAAGTCACTCCCCCATGCTTAAACTTGACATTGTCCTCAATGTCAGTATAAATGAAAGTACAGGCAAAAGGAGAAGTAACTTACTTGCTTACATGGCCCACTAATGCTTTTGGCTGGATGACCCTTCTTCTCTCTCTTTTTTTTTGGGCACGGTCGTGCTTCATAGCATGGCCTACCGTGCTCGGCGCTAGAATTCCAAAAATCCTGAATTTTACCCGTGCTGAGCAACACGGGTGAGGGTTGGCTGGGCTGTGCTTGGGGAACGGCTGTGTCCTAGGACACGGCCAGCCCGTGTTCAAGGCTGGGTCCTCCAATTCTTCGAAATTTCCTGCATTTTTCAACCCTGCTCAACTTCCCTTGATTTCCACTCTTTATTTCAACTTTGGGCACATGTGAATAGACCTAAAATTCAAATGGAAACACCCATTGAACTATAACCTAAGAAATCAACTAAATTTGAAGATAAGAACTAAAACAAAACAAAAAGAAACTTAAAAATTAAAATGTGGGTTGCCTCTCACAAAGCGCTTATTTAAAGTCATTAGCTCGACTCCCTGTTCATGCTTTCTACTCAAGGAGGGTTGAAGAGAGTTTGAATAACTCTCTTTTTAATCCATTGCCTCTTAGTATTGTGCATGAAGCTTTTCTTAATGGCCTTCAAAGATTTTCTTGGCTCATGCTTTTCTGCTTTTGCTCCATTCACACTTTGAGGAGGTGGTTTAGGTTCTAACTTTGTGTCTTTCACTTTCTCCTTAATGTCTTGTTTTTCTTTCCCCTATTTGACATAAACACAAGAACTTTCCATAGAGCATAACTGAAGTGGGTTAGAAGGAGGAAAATTCATGGCATAATCATCCATATTTGGTTTAAGTAAACCAATCATACAACAAGATTCATTTAGGGATGGAGGGTTCATTGTATCATTCAAATTAAATTCTACTTTTTCATCCCCTACATTCAAAGAAAGCTTTCCATCTTTCACATTTATATTGGCACCAGCCGTAGCTAAGAAAGGCCTTCCAAGAATGATGGAGATTTTATCATCTTCCTCCATCTCTAAAATAATAAAATCAACCGGTATATAAAATTTACCTACCTTTAGAGGAACATCCTCTAATATACTTACCAGGTGCTTGATGGATCGATAAGCCAAATGAAGAGAAATGATGGTAGGCTTTAAGTCACCCATCTGAAGCTTTTTGCAAACCGAAAGAGGCATGAGGCTGACACTTGCTCCAAGGTCACATAAGGTTCTATCAATCTTCATATCTCCTATTGAACAAGGAATGGAGAAGCTTCTGGGATCCTTAAGCTTTTGAGGAAGCTTATTCTGAATTAAAGCACTGGATCCCTCTGTTAATGCCACCACAACATACTCTTCAATTTTCCTATTGTTTGAGAGGATCTCTTTCAGGAACTTTGCATAAGATGGCATTTGGGAGATGGCTTCTAGAAATGGGATATTGATATTAAGCTTCTTCAACACATCTAGAAATCTCCCAAACTGGTTCTCTAACTTGACCCTAACCAACCTTTGAGGAAAAGGAATTGATGGCTTGTATGGTTCAAAAGCCACATATTTTGGCTCTTCTTCCTTCTTTTCCTCTTCTTCTGGTTCCTATTCTATTTTCTGCTCAGATGCAGCCTGAGGTTCATTTTTCTGTATCTCCCTACTTCTCTCAAATTCAGGCAACTGCTTACCACTTCTCAAGGTAATGGCATTACAATGCTCTCTGGGGTTCTCAGCCTGGCCTAGAAGTCTGCCAAAGTTCTTGTTAGATAGACTAGCCTGCTGTGCTATCTGAGTTTCCAAAATCTTGCTATGAGTAGCAAGTGAGTCTACCTTGGAGGCTAAATCTTTAATAGCCTCATTCATGGAATGGTTCTGGGCTCTGAATTCATCATTCTGCTTACTTTGTGTAGAGATGAAGTTCTCCATCAGAGCCTCCAGATTTAACTTTGGCTAAGGAGGAGGAGGATTGAATGGCCTCTGATTCTGAAATCCAAGAGGCTGCCTGAAATTATTCTGAGGCTGATTTGCATTCGGCTTGTAAGGGAGATTCGAGTGATTCCTCCAGCCTGCGTTGTATGTATTGAAGTGAGGGTTTCCAAGCTGGCATTCATTGGCTACATGGCCAACACTCCCACAAGTTTCACATTCTGATGATGAAGAAAAGCCAATAGCATTGATGCTCAGCTTATCTAACTTCTGAAATAAAGCATCAACTTTAGAAGTAAGATGACTAAACGCATCTACTTCATACATACCTGCTAGTTTTCTGGGCTGCCTCTCACTAGACCAAGAGTAATGGTTTTGAGCCATGTCTTCAATTAATTCATAAGCCTCATCAACTGTCTTGTTCATTAGTTCTCCTCCAGCTGCAGCATCCACAGACATTCGGGTGCTGTAAATTAATCCATTGTAGAATGTATGGACTATCAACCATTTTTTCAGCCCATGATGTGGGCATACCCTGAGGAGTTCTTTGAATCTCTCCCAAGCCTCATATAAAGATTCTCCATCCTTTTGAGCAAAAGTAGTAATCTGGTTCCTCAGATGGGCCGTCTTGCTCGGTGGGAAATACTTGGCCAGGAAAGCTTGAGAAAGCTGTTGCCAAGTAGTAATGGACCCTGATGGAAGAGAGTGCAACCATGCACGTGCCTTATCCCTCAATAAGAAAGGGAATAATCTCAACCTGATAGCATTTGAGGAGACCCCATTCAACTTCAGGGTGTCAGAGTACTCCAAAAACACAAAGAGTTAGAGATTAGGGTCTTCATTAGGCGACCCTCTAAACTAGTTCTGCTGAACCATCTGCAAGAGAGATGGCTTCAGCTTAAAGTTATTGGCCTCAACAACAGGTCTTACAATGTTGGGATTCAGGCCATGACTATCCGGGGCGGTGAAATCCTGAAGAGATTGGTTATCTCTTTCTGCCATGATAGATGCAGAGTTTTCTTGCTGCTGTCTTTTTCTTACCCTTCGTAGGGTGCGTTCAATTTTCGGGTTAAATTCAGCAATGAACCCGCGGTCTCTTCGCATAAAAGAGACACACTCCTATAAGGGAAGAAAATAGGCAAAAATCAGCAAAGGAAAATTATGCAGAAAAATAGAAAAGAAAAGGAAAAAAATGATTTAGTCTAACTATTTCGTAAAATATCTACTATTGACTTTGTTCCCCGGCAACGGCGCCAACAACTTGTTGTTTCTATGTTTTACTAATTACCGCAAGCGCACAGCGTAGCTGTAGCTAGTCTGGCGAGTACGGGTTGTATCCCACAAAGAACAATGTCAACTACTAGAATGATGCAAAATATGCTATCTAGATCGATGTAATTTGATTAGAGAGTGTCACAATTAAACGAATGAAAATAACCAATTAAACAAACCTAGGGTTACGGTTCACCATACTTATGATATTCAACATCCAATTTATACCTCTAATTGCAATTATCTAGGTTATTGGGGATGGTTTAGCCTTAATGAATAGCAACCTCTTTCAAGCGTTACTAATCGTACCTAGGTTAATCCAATTGCCTACTTTCGTGGTTCTTAGTTCAACCTAGGTCCATTAAGTTCTATGCAAACCATGGAATACAATTAATCGGTTTTCTCGTGCCCATTAATTGATTCATTCCTGGAGAATCTTAAACTACTTTAGTGATTAAGATATCCCTAATTAACTATTAGGTTCAGGTATTAGTTTTTACCTTTCAGTCCATCAACTAATACCCTAAGACGTGATAAATATTGGCCAAACATTCATCAACTCATATAACCAATGCTTAATAGCTAATCCTAATTAACCATGTATAACACAATTAGGGTTCCATTAATTCAATTTAACATAGTATCATCATATCATAAATTGGGTTTACCGAAACCCTAGATCAAAACTACTCAAGCATAATAGAAACAGAAATCAAAGGCATAATCATTAAGTAAATCATCAATATCCAATACAAACCAAGAGAAAGAGTTGAAATAGAGATGAGTGCAGAGATAGAAAGGTAAAACCTGGATGGAGAATGAAATACAAACTTGAATTGCTGTCTAATCTGAGCTAAGAACATGAAAGTAAACTCTAATCCTACTCTAAAACCAATCCTAAGGTGTTTCCTAAGCCTAAAAACTGATTCCCAAGTGTCTTTTTCGTTCCTGCCCTTTCTGCTACACATCCCCCTGCATATATATCAGTTTGGGCGGTCAAAACCCTAATTTTTACGTTCAGTACAGACCCCAAAGCACGGCCGTGTTCCAGGACACGGCCTAGCCATGCTTTGGGCTGGTTTCTGGGAGAATGCTGCACTCCTTAAACAGAGCACGGCCTGGCCGTGTTGTATGCCACCAAGCACGGCTTGGCCGTGTTGGGGGCTGCCATGTTCCTTTCTTCATGATTTTTGATGTGTAGCCTCTTTGCTTCCTCCTTAGCATGTCCCAAGTATTTTTGGCTCTTTCCATGATTGCTTTTCCTTACTTCTTGGCTTCTTTTGCTCTCCTACAACCATAAAACAAACCACAGCAGTACCCAGAATAAAGTATGACCAAAAGCACATAAATAATCAAAAGTTATTATGAATTAGGGGACAAAATATGACCAATAAGCACTCAAAATTTCCCTTTATCAGACACTTCATATAGAGTTTTTCTACTTCACATGAATTTTTAGCAAGCCAATAGGATAGCCTAAGGAAGAAATAAAACATAGATTTGGACTAAGATATAGAAATTGGACCGGTAGCCCAAAAATAATGAAAATGTGACTAAGCCCATTATGAAAGGTAGAATTTTAACCAAAGTAAAGAAAATGAGCAAGAAAAAACATATTATCATAATTTTCAAAATACAAATCTCCTTTTCCTATGCATATCTTGACTAAGGAAGAGGCAGACAAGAACATGAGTTATTTTTTTTCCAAAAAAAATCAACCAAGCGCATCCTAATTGTGATAAGGTAGACCCATGATCATGAAAGGTGAATTATTTGATAGTCTATTTAAGCAAAATCCACCCTTATAACATTAGAATTTAGTCCAAGTGAGAGAGAGGAAAAAAAATAGAAGCAAGGTAGAGTGAGGAAAGGAGAGGAAGAAAGGAAGAAAGAGGAAGGAGAAGTTTAGAGGACAAAGTGCTCCAGGTAAGTTTAACAATATTTCTTTTTGACGAATTTTTTGAAATTTGCAACATCTTTGTGGGATTTTAACCTCAGAACTTTGATGATTGGTTATGAATGTTGCTTTATCATGTTACATATTATGTTTGTTTGAATACTTGGGCTGGTGTAGATAGTTCTGCATAGCTATGACTATGGGTGGCAAAATTTTAAGCTTCTATTTTTAAAATTATGGGAAGAATCAATAAGGAATTTAAACAAATGGTTAACAAGAAAAATGTAGATCTATGTCTCACGGATATTTAGCCACTGGAATCACACATTTTGGAGTCCATATGAGGAAGATATGGTTCAATTAGTAAGTAATGGTCAGAAAATGGTTAATCAGGGAAGAATATGTTAGGATAGTTTGTGTGTTTTATTTTTTGGGAACATTCTGTAGGGAATTAAAATAAATGGTTAGTATCAAAACTATAACTACATGTGTCCCAGATATTTAACCACTGGAATTACTCAATTTGGAGTCCATATGAGGTAGATATGGTTTGATTAGTAAGAAATGGTCAGAAAATGGTTAATCAGGGAAGAATATGTTATGATAGCTTCTGTGTTTTAATTTTGAGAAACATTATGTAGGAAATTAAAATAAATAGTTAACATAAAAATTATAGCTATATGTGTCATGGATTTTTAACCACTGGAATCACTCCATTTAGAATTCTTATGAGGGAGATATAGATATATTAGTAAGTATAGTTCAGAATCTACCCGAGAAGAAATCATCCGTATATTGAGGGACTAATATCACCATGATTCCTTACTCTTTCGCTAAACTGTTCAACATAATAGTTTTAGATAATTGTTGTATCTTTAAATTGACACCAATATCAACTAAATCTGAGTTAAAATAGGGGATTTATGCTCTCGTTAGTAAGAGAAAGTTAGATAGGATGAAAACCTGCATCAAGAAAATAATGAAATAAAAATAATATTTAAAAAAAAAGAAAAATCTTATAAATGAAAATAATAAATGACTAGTATATGCCATAGCCATTGCCATTGCATGAATTTCTTACCATCTTAAGTGTGAAATTTTGACATGAAAATATTTTATAAAGTAATATTTAAAATTGTTATGTTCATGACATGAATACCAATGATTTTTGGTAATAATTATATTTTGATGAACATACTTGTTATTGAAATCATATTTTTGGCTATTATTGTGAAAGGAAAAGAAATGAGCACGATCACATGGCAATCTGTGTGGTGCACCAATAGGGGATGCCCTACCAACGGTTATGATTATGTTAATGAAAAAAAAAGAGAAAGTGTGCCATGTCGGATGGAGCGAGAAAAACCCGTACCGGAGAGTAGAAAATACTCACCATGACTGGGGTAGCTTGATATGAGAATAAATTGATAATCATCATATGATATTTTGAAAATAGTTAATCCTGTCATACATGTCATTACTATACGATTTTCATGTGCATAGATAAAGTGCAGTCATGTGACCAAAGATATTTGCTGTAGTTTATACTGATGAACATGACGTGTTGAGCTATATTAATGATGATTTATTGTTGAACTTACTGGGATTTAATTCTCATTATATTTCCATGTCATGTTCAAAAAATTAGTTATGCAGATATTTCTATGGCTCTGGCTTTTAGTGCACGTTGGATCGAGTTACTCTATGATGGGCATATCCCAGAAATAAATAAAATGTTTGTGGTCAAGTTGGCTCAGATCCCGGTGAAGGTGCAACCACCTGCACCTGTATCTATGGAATTGGTCAACCAAAATAAATAAGTTGTAGATATTTATGTGTTTGATATGTTGTACGTATGTTTTGATTAATGACATGCATGTGAACTCTATATTGTATAATAATAATAAAAAAGTTGTTACATAATTGGTATCAGAGCAGGTCGATCCTAGATGGCCAGTGGGTGAATGGTTATCTGAATCGATCTTATAGTGTCTTGAGTATGTTTGTGGTTGTGCAGTGTAGGGGATTAGTGAATTCATATAGGTAAGAAATTTCTAGTGTTTCCTATCTATATGTCGATGTGGTGTTATGACTGCTGTTAAATATTTTTGAAACTAACTATTGGGCTTGATCACCTCAATAGCAGCATAACTTTGTTTTTGCCACAGTAGGAAATGGCACCACCAAGGAGGAATCCGGCAAACAATGTGGAAGAAACCCTGCACAACTTTGCCACGGCAATTCGAGACTAGGTCACGACCACCAATCAAATTCTACAATACCTTCAGAATGCTAATAACCCGAATGGTGAGAATGATGTTAATAACTGGATGGCAGGGAATGATAACGACATATCTGAGTTCCTAAGGACTAGACCACTTTGTTTTCAAGGTGGCAGAGAAGGAGATTGAATTTCTCCAACTTAGACAGGGCAACATGACCATAGACCAATACATCGCGAGGTTTAAGGAGTTTTATAAGTTCTCCTCTTACCTACGATTTAACCCCGATGAAGCATGGAAGGCTGTTAAATTTAAAGCAGTATTGAACTCGGAGATAAGGAATATTGTTGTAGCTATGGAGACTAGGGAGTTTGTACCTCTGATAAATAAATGCAGATTCCTGGAAAAGAGCTTGAAGGCAGTGGAGGATGAGAAACAAAGACGAAATTTTTGGAAACGGAAGAACGGTCCACAAAACTCTGGCAAAAATGTTAGAGGAAAATGACAAAGTACTGGCAAGAGGCCAATGACTGCAAGTCCCTGACCCTTCCAACAGAACTTTTCGACAATCAAGTGTACTAAGTGTGGACGTATGCATGGTAACCGGCCATGTTACATAGGATCAGATGTTTATTTCAATTGCGGACAGAAGGGTCATTTTGCAAGGAACTGCCCACAAAATTTGTGGAAGCAGCCAGAATAGAAGCCTCAAGTGAAAGGAAGGGTTTTTACCCTAAACGGCCAAGAGGCAACTCAATCCCCCAAAATGATCTAAGGTACATGCTATATCTATGGATTTGCTCTTATGGTGTTGTTTGACTCTGGTGCTAGTCATTCATTTATATCGGAAGAATGTATTAGGAATCTTTAGTATCCTATTTATGAAACCCCCTATGAGCTATCTATAGTAACTCCCACGGGGGAAAGAGTCTTAACTTCCTCTATATGTAAAGACTGTCAGGTCAATATTCAGGAGAAAACTTTTTCTGTAGACTTCATCTGTCTACCTTTAAAAGGTATTGATGTCATTCTAGGGTTAGACTAGATGTCTAGAAATCGGGTCTTGCTGAATTGTTGCGACAAGACCATTGAATTTCTACCTCCTACTTCAGAAGAGGAGATGTAGCTATTAATGCTTAATGCCAATCAAGTTAATAGGGAGTTGAAGAATTGAGTACTTGGATACATTCTCTTGCACTTATCAAATCTAGAAATTGAACTAAAGCTTGATGAAATCCCAATAGCCAATGAGTTTCCTAAAGTATTTCCATAAGATATTCTAAGCTTACCTCCTAAGAGAGAGATAGAGTTTTCTATTGATCTCTTACCTGGGACAGGGCCTATCTCTATTGCACCTTATAGAATGGCATCAAAGGAACTACATGAACTTAAGAAACAGTTGGAGAAATTGTTAGATAAGCAATTCATTAGACCAAGTGTATCACCTTGGGGAGCTCTTGTATTGTTTGTTAAGAAGAAAGATGAAAGCTTGAGACTATGCATAGATTACAGACAGCTGAATAAGGTGACTATCAAAAATAAGTATCATCTCCTTAGAATAGATGATTTATTAGATCAACTGAAGGAAGCCTCTATCTTTTCTAAAATTGACTTGAGATCGGGATACCATCAGATTAGGATTAAGGAGGAAGATGTACCAAAAATAGCCTTCAGGACTAGGTATGGGCACTATGAGTTTCTTATAATGCCCTTTGGGTTGACAATTGCACATGTAATTTTCATGGATTACATGAATCGCATTTTTTGACCCTACCTAGATCAATTTGTGGTCGTATTCATTGATGACATCTTGATATATTCTAAGAGTGAGAAAGAACATGAACAACATCTCCAAATCGTACTGCAAGTGTTGAAAGAGAAAAAGTTGTATGCCAAATTAGAGAAGTGTGGATTTTGGCTATCAGAGGTAAAATTTTTCGGACATGTCATTTCCAATAAAGGGGTAGCCATAGACCCTAGCAAGATGGAAGTAGTGATTCAGTGGAAAAGACCAAAGACAATTACAGAAGTCAGAAATTTTTTGAGTTTGGCAAGATACTACAGGAGGTTTATACAAAACTTCTCTTGTATAGCCTTGCCATTGACTAAATTGACCAGGAAGGGAAGTCCTTTCAAATGGACTGATCAGTGTAAAGCTAGTTTCCAGGAGCTTAAATCAAAATTGACCACTCCTACTATTTTAATTATTCTAAACCCCACAGGACATTTTGAAGTATATAGTGACGCTTCAAAGAAAGGGCTAGAGTATGTGCTAATGCAAGACAAGAGGGTAGTTGCTTACGCTTCTAGGCAACTAAGACCCCATGAAGGAAATTATCCAACCCATGATCTTGAATTGGCAGCGGTGGTGTTTGTCTTAAAGATTTGGCGACACTATTTGTATGGTGCAACATTTGAAGTATACTGTGATCATAAGAGTCTTAAGTACTTTTTTTTATCAGAAAAAGTTAAATATGAGACAACGATGATGAATAGAGTTTCTCAATGACTACAAGTTTGAGATAAAGTGTCATTCAGGAAAGGCGAATGTTGCAGCTGATGCCTTGAGTTGAAAATCTCTACACATGGGTTAGATGATGGTGTATGAGATGTAGATGTTATAAAAGTTTCAAAATTTTAAGTTGGCCACTACTTTTACTCCAAAGAAGCTAATCATTAATGGTTTAAGTATAGGGTGTGACCTTAGAGCTTAGATCAAAGAGTTTCAAGCTCACGACTAATACTTATAGGATCATAAAGATCAAGGTAATTTTTTTGTCATGGAAGATGGAGCAATCATGTATCCAGAAAGGATTTGTGTCCTTCAAGAACGAGAGTTGAGGACTAAGATCCTACAGGAAGCGCATCAGAGTAAATGCACAGTCCATCCTGGATGCACTAAAATGTACCAGGATTTAAAGAGGATGTATTGGTGGCCAAGAATGAAAAAAAACATTGTCGAGTTTGTGGCGAAATGTCTCATTTATTAGAAGTTGAAGGTAGAGCATCAAAAGCCAACAGGATTTTTACAACCTCTTGAGATCCCTAAATGGAAATGGGGCAGTATTTAGATGGACTTTGTCGTGGGTTTACCCAAGACTTCTATTGGACATAACTCTATCTGGGTAATAGTTGACAGATTAACCAAATCTGCTCACTTTTTGCCCATAAAAATTAACTATTCACTAGATAAATTAGCCCAATTATACGTCAAGGAAATAGTTAGGCTGCATGGAATTCCCTTAAATATCGTTTCTGATAGAGATCCGAGGTTCATGTCAAGGTTTTGGAAGGTGTTGAAGGAAGCTTTTGGTACCCAGTTGTGGTTCAGTATTGCCTACCATCCTCAGACAGACGGGCAGACAGAACGAACTATTCAAACCCTAGAAGATATGTTAAGGGCCTGTGTGATAGAGCAAGGTAAAGGATGGGATAAATACCTACCTTTAGTGGAGTTTGCTTATAATAATAGCTATCACTCTAGTATTAAGATGGTCCCCTAGGAAGCTTTATACGGTAGGAAGTGCCGATCTCTACTATGTTGGTTTGAGGTAGGAGAAAAGAACTTGGTGAGTCCTGATTTAGTTCAATAAACCACTGAACAAATCAGGATGATACGAGACAAAATACTTATAGCTTAGAGTCGGCAAAAGAGTTACTATGATAAGAGACATAGACCTCTAGAGTTTGAGGAAGAAGACCATGTATTTCTAAAACTTTCCCCGACTACTAGAGTTGGTAGGTCTCTCAAAACTAGAAAGCTAAGTCCGCGATTTTTGGGACCCTATCAGATTTTGAAAAAATTGGGGACGTCAGCATATCAAGTTGCCCTCCCACCAAATTTGTCCAACCTGCATAATGTTTCCCATGTATCACAGCTGTGGAAGTATCTTCCAGATTCTTCACATATAATACGGGATGAACCAATCCAAATAAAGGAAAACATGACATACTAGCTAGTACCTGCATCTATATTGGACACTAACATGAAGCAACTGAGAAATAAAACCATTCCCCTGGTTAAGGTGTTATAGGAAGGTTTGACTCCAAAAGAAGCAACTTGGGAACTGGAAGAAGTCACGAAGAAGAAATATCCACAATTGTTCTTATTAGATAATTTCTGAAATTTTGAGGACAAAATTCCTTTTAGGGTGAGAGAAATGTAACATGCTTAATTTCGTTTCTTTTATTAATAAAGATACATAAATATTTAATTAAGGAAATAGAATTTAATAGACAATTTTTAGATATCTAAGGAAATATAATCCTTAGAAATTCTTCATCTTACGTGTAAGCATATAAATGTTCTAACATTAATGGAATAGGTAAAGAGAGAAAACCTAAGAGGAAATATTAGAAATAAACATGTTAAAGAAAGGTGAAATTCTTGAGTAAGGAAGATAAATTTTTATAAAGTAAGTAAAGGTCTTAAAATTTCAAGAAGATTGGATTAGGGTAATTTTTCCTAATTTAAGAGTTAAAGTTACTAAGTTTAGTATCTCCACCCATAAATTGAGGTTTCACATATGGACATTTCATATAGATTTTTTTCACTTCACATACGTTTCTAGCAAGCCCATTGGATAACCTAAGCAAGAAATAAAACATAGACTTGGACTAGGATATAGAAATTGGACCGATAGCCCAAAAATCATGAAAATGTGACGAAGCCTATTATGAAAGGTAGAATTTTAACCAAAGTAAAGAAAATGGACAAGAATGAGCCCAAACCCAAGAGGAAAAATAAAAATAAAAATAAAGTGATGAAATAATGGTGTAATCAAGATTTGGTGACATGACATTAAGACAAAACTTTAGCAAGTGGTGTGATATCCTACATTCATAATTTTAGCAAGTGGTATGATAATACATGGCATTGGGACAAAACATCTATATCCTACACTCATAATTTTAGCAAGTGGTTAACAATATATAGCATTATGACAAAACATCCTTATCCTACAAAAATAATTTTAGCTAAGCAAGGAAGACTCAAGGGTTGGAAATTTGCCACCTAAAAAGGAAAACTTATCATACTCGATTAAGACAAAAAAAGGAAATGAATCCCTAAATCAAAGGGACCTTGTGCCTTATCTTAAGAACATATTATCATAATTTTCAAAATACAAATCTCCTTTTTCTATGCATATCTTGACTAAGGAAGAGGAAGACAAGAACATGAGTTGTTTGTTTTCCAAAAAAAATCAACCAAGTGCATCCTAATTGTGATAAGGTAGACCCATTGTTGAATATAATGCAAAGATGAATGCAGTGTCCGAACACAAGTGCACGTGTCGTGACCAAGTAATAAAGTGATGAGTGGGTATCGTCCCACGAGGAGTGAACTAAAACTATTTAAGAGACTTTTGCCGTGTGAAATGCCGTAGCAAAGATAAGATGGCTCAAAAGATAAAATAAAGGTGAGTCGATTACATACATCTATAACTAAGATGAGGGGTACTAGGATGTAAAGGAAAATGATAATAGGAGGTTTAGGGTTGCATCAGGGTTGCTATGAACTACATCACTCGTATTTGCTCTAGGGATTGCTGCAGCAATTGCTCTAATGCCAAGTTCAGTCTTGCAATAGAGTCTTCTTAGACTTCCATTCCTTGCAATTCTGAGGTTCAGACATGCATTCCTGCATCAATCTTCACCCTCGAATTGTGCATGAAGCTCCACTCTTGGGGTGATGGGGAACCATATATTCCTATATTAGCTTAATCCCTTATCTTCAACTGTTTTTCCAGCCTCCATTCCCCTCCCAGGTGAATTTTGTCTTAAGTCCACTAAACTTCCGTTATCAGGGGAAATTAGAATATAAACACAGTTGAATGTTAAAAACAATGTAGTGGCAAAATATGTTGTTACTAAAAATATGTGCTCAAGTTCATTCAACCCTTATGCAACCCTAGCTAGAAGTTAGCCAAGCCTTATGGTTACACTGGTTGCAAACATCCCAGAATCACTGGTATACATTTCAAGTGATAAAAGAAATACAAGTACAGTCTTTGATAAAAATAGAAGAAAAAGGAAAACACAACAGCGAACAATGAAATTCAGGGATTGCAAACTATCCCATGCTTTTATGCTTCTCGGCAGTGTGTCGCTGTTCTCTCCTTTACACCCCCTCTCTCTCGTGTCTCCTTTCGTCTCCCCCTGTCTCTTTTTATGGTTCAACCTTGTGGTCCCAGTCAGCTGCCTGGCTTTTGTTAACATTCCCCCTGCTCTGTAGTCAGCGTCCTTGTGTCAGCTTTTTCCTTCCAGTTTCAGTAGTGGATGCCTTTCTGCATCAGCCCAACCAGCAGCTTGCAATGTCAGTTGGTTGCTACTTTCTCCTGCTAGGTGGGTGCTACACCTGCTGCGCAACTCTGCTCCTCTGCTACCTGCACCATAGCAACAGAATCAGTTCCACATGTAAGACAAAAAGGGGCAGCTCACTCAATATCACTTGTGTTGCTGCCATAATTGCCATAAATGTTTACAAAATTACTCCATTAAACGAGATGGGTGATATTATATCCAAGGGAGTCATTCCATTTAATTAAGTCCAGGAATAAGAGTGCTCAATGTATCAAAACAGTGCAGTAAACATACTCCGAAAGCTCATAAAAACTATAGTAAGTTGCAGTTATCAAATCCCCCAAACTTAAAGGATTGCTTGTCCCCAAGCAATTTGTTCTGTTCACCACACCTTTTTTCAATTAATTTCAGATCTTTTCTCTCCTGCCTAATTCCATATAGTCCTGCTGATAGCTCTCAACTCTCAGGATTGTTCCCTATAAGAAACACCACAAGCCTTCTTCCCAATCTCAACCAAAACCCTACTTAAAGTTGTGTGTGTGTGATATGGACAGTTTCCCCAAGAGTTTCTTGGGTCAATATCAGCCAGAGTTCTTAAGATTTTTATGCTAATATATCAAGCTTCCTTCCTTAGGATGAGTTGGCATATTTCAACATAGGCACAGTCAGGGCAACTCATATAGAGGGTAGTTACGGATTTCCATTCTCTTTTTTTTTCCATATACAGATATTATTTAGCAGAGGTCATTAGTGCTTTTTGACGCGAATGCCAACATGTGTTGATGAGGACACCCGGTTACTCAGCCTTATCACCCTTTAGTAGCATCCCACTCATACTCTATGTCCCTATTTTACGGAAAGGCACACATGGGGCTCATGCATACCCCTGGTTACTAAGGAACTACAGAGGCTTTGGAGTGTCCACATTTTTCTATTTATTTTCTACTTCCCCCCCAAACTTTTGCCTTTCTCACAAATAACTTATGCCTCTTTCCTAATTTCACAGAAGACTCTCAATATTGGTGCTAAAAATTTTATGTCCAATTTCTGAAATTACCAATTTTCTCTTGCAAAAACTGCCCATCTTCTGTGCTCGTTAGAAGAAGGTTCTGTGTGTGATTGGGAAAAGGTGTAGGTCTCCTATTCTGGTTTTTAGTGCAATTTCCAACCCTCCTCATAGAGTATCCCATAACTATAGCAGGATAAGGCTTATCTCCCTGTGTTTCTCTCTTGTTTTTTTTACAGGTAGTGAAACAGACAACAACACGTTATAGTATGGTCTTTAATGACACAATCAGGCAGAGGCACAAACAAACCAAAGCATGAATAAATAGGAACACACAATAAACAAAAACAAGGTCAACCTATGCTTCAGCAAACACTACAACAATAACTAAGATAATTCTCCAGCAGATGCCACAGCAAGCATTATAGCAAAACATTATATGACACCCCCCCAAACTTAAGGATGAGCAGTGTCCTCACTGCTGATGAAATGGCCAAAAATACAAAAGACACCCAAAAACATAAGCAGAGGCAAAGGAATTCCAAATGTAGCAGAGAAGGAATAAGAGATAAGGGAACTTCCTGAGGGTGTCAGTAGGGATGCTGTAGCACCCTAGGGGCATTGACCCCCAAAAGAACTTGAAGAGCTTCTGAGCCCACTTCTGCGCAGTGTTGATTGTTGTGGGGCCTTCCCTTTGCGCATCATTGCTGCCCGTTTTGCAATGGGCTCATCATCATCAAAGGACTCAGTTCCCACTGGTGTCTATTGTGGTTCTGGGTGGGGCTCCTTGCTGGAGGAGGAGCCTTCAGAATCCTTGTGCTGTTATGTCTGCGGCTCAGGTGCTGGGCCTAACTCCTCAAAGGTGGTATGGAGCAAGTCAGTGGGAAACTCCAAAAATAGGAAAAATTGTTTATAGTTCTGTTCGAGGGTGGTGTGGAGGGAAAAATCCCTTTTCTACTCATAATGCCAAAACATTTGCTGATGTTGCAAAAGCACAGCTTGCTGCCTGAGAATGGTAGCTTGTTGATGGAGGATGCACTACAAGAAACAGAAGATTCAGTGACGACTTTTCTGTGACGACTAAAAAAGTAGTCACTGAAAATCACTTTCAGTGACGACTTTCATGAGTCGTCACTGAAAGTTCACTTTTCAGTTACGACCCAGACGAGATCGTCACTAAAAGTTCAGAATTGGGTTTCAGTGACGACTTTCAGTGACGACTTTCATAAGTCGTCACTGAAAGTTCACTTTTCAGTGACGACCCAGATGAGGTCGTCACTAAAAGTTGAGAATTGATTTTCAGTGGCGACCTGAGGTCGCCATAGAAAGTAGCAAAATGCTTTCTAACATTTTTTAATATTTATTTTCTCACAGTTAAGGAGTTTTTTAGGGATTGGTGTATTTATTCATTGTAAAAAAAATTAAATTGTATTTTTAGTTTTAAAATAAAAAGTTAATTATTTACTAATAAAATAAATTTAAAATGTTTTTTAACATAAGTCAATTTTTAATTAGATACTAAATTAATGAAGTAAATTTTTAAAATTAAAATAAAAAACATATATATCTTTCAAATATCAAAACATACCCATTTCACATGTCTAATAGCCATATAATAGAATAATAAAAAAAAAATGAAATAAAGAATTTTTAAAATATTAAAAAAAACACCAATAAAAAAAAAATAAAGTTGTATAAAATTTAAAAATTATAATATATTTATGTTCTTTAATTAAAATATATCAAATTATATTCACTAAATTTATTCTAATTTAAAATAAATAAATATGGTGAATGTTGTGTTAAAAATACAGTGCCTCTCTTTCCCACTAATTTAACTAAGTTTTTTATATTTTTATCTATAATTTAATTTTTTTTATTTCATATTTGTGAAAGAAAAACGTATACATATTAATAGTCTGATAATTTTTTTGCAATACACAAAAGTTATAAAAAAAAATGATAGAAAAACAAAGCAAATCATAAAATAAAGCAAATAAAGCCTAACGCTGCATATGAAAGTCAAAAACACATCTGAAAAATCTGGAAAGTGCCCACCTCGTGCAAGCAGAGAGCAGAGTATTTTGGAGGCATCTGAAATCCCCAAAAACTTCCCCTTCCCGCGAACAATGCTTCCCCTAAAATTCCCTCAGCAGAAACCATTCCCTCAGCAAATTCATCTCGCAAACAAGCACAGCAACGGCACCTAAACCCCGCACCCAAGACGCCCGAAGTTTTGTTTCCAGCAAACAAGAACGCTGGCCCCAAAATCTGTTCACCAGAAATCATCAGCAAACAAGAACGCTGGCGCACAAGGAGCCCCAAAATTCTCAATCCCCGCGCACAAGAAGCCCCAAAATTCAGAACCCCGCGCACAAGAAGCCCCAAAACTGCATTTTTCCTGAACCCCACGCACAAGAAGGCCTAAAATTTGCTTTCCCCCCGAAGGAGAACCTTTCCCCCAAAATCTTCTTCACCAAACATCACCAGATATCTTCCTTTTTCTGATCACCATCACCGAAGTCACAGTGGTTCACAGCGAAATCCCTGCCCATATGGATTTGCCAAGTAAGTAGCTTCCAACTGAGTTCACCATCGAAGCCTCTGCTGTGGGCTCTTTTCTGTCACTCCTCCATTGCCTGTGTCTACGTCCAGGTTGGCTTTCGAAATGCTTTGCAATTTTTATGTCTAAATGTGGCTTGATATTCTGAAACATCACTATTTGGGTGCTTGTATGTGAACGATTTTTTGGAATTTAGATATGCTTATGTGGTTTGATTCTCTGGAAATAGTAACTATAGTATCGAAGTAGGTGGTTGCCTCCCGTAAAACTTGTAGATCTTGAACATGAATAATTTTGAAGAAGACAGAAGTTCAATGTAGATCTTGAACCATTTTGAAACTTCAAGAAGCTTAATCTTCTTCATCATAGTTGCTGCTTCTTGCTTTAAATGCTGTCATGTAAAATAAAATTTCATTCAAACATGAACAAGACCATAAGAAAACAGAATAACCGGAATACCAAGAAACCAATTCAAGACTTATATTTACATCTGACATATATGCATTGATAGAAGTAGGAGATATCGTTAGATGGACATTCTACTAAATGTTAGTAAACCAAATCAATCACAAATAGACATGTAAGCATATCAGGCACACAATTTCCATAAGATCACTCTCTTACATGCTTATGTATCTTTAGATTTGTTTGCTCCCGAGTATACTTAGAATATATTTTTGAACTTAGGTCCTGGAGGCTGTTTCATTGATTGATGTTAGAAGAAACTTTATTGAGGCACTGGCTGGTCAGTTTGGAAGGCCAATAGAAGCTGATCCAGTATGTCCTTGAAGATAGGGGCATGTTGAGCAAGATGGAGAAGCAGGGCACATGCAATACTATGCTAATTTATTTTCAAGGGAATGCAGGCATTGATTCTTCTTCTTCTTTTTCTATTTTCTTAAGAAAATAACTTCTATGATACGTAAGCCTTAATCTTCTTTCATCTTACAGGTTCTCATTGACAGTGCAAATTCTAGTTCATTGGAATTGCTTTTGAATTGGATTCAGGTGATATATCTTTGATACTTTTATATATGCTTTATATGCTTTCCTGCACAAACTAACAATGAGGAATCTGCACAAATTGATGGCTATGCTTTGCTAAACCTTCTAGTACCTGTGCACATTTCATGCTAATGCTCAACTTCCTAAGATGTATTACACACGAAATTTTTAAATTTAATAGAGTCAGATATTACCTTTTAAGTGTAAACCTTAACCCAGGTACATCTAATCCTTCATAGACCACTGCAATTTAAATTCTCAATTCCCCTTATCAGCAAGTTTGTAAAATTAAAACCCTTTTGTTTGTCATACTTAATTTTGGTTGACTGGAATAACAGGACATTTTTCTCAACATCTTTGGCCAATTGATTTTCATGTTATTAGTTTAGTGCTTGAAGCCACTGTTTCTTCTCTCTTCTCTTCTTCAATTTTTTCTTAAACTCATCTCTTGTTCTGTTACAGAGACTTCTGCGCTTGTTTCTGTCTAATGGCAAATTCTTGTCCTGTCTCTGGAAGTAAATATGATATTTTCAAAGGACTATGCTTCTTCAAAGTGGTGCTTGGAAGAGCTTGTGAAAATCATTGAATGCAAGCAGAAAAATAGCCAGACTGTAATTCCTGTTTTCTACAACGCACATCCATCAGATGTTAGGCATCAAAGAGGATCTTATGGAGATGCTTTAGCAGAACATGAAAAAAATTACAAGGAAAAGGTGCAACTTTGGAGATATGCTTTGAATAAAGCTGCTAGTTTATTTGGATTTGATTCATCAAATTATGGGTAAGTTCTTTCCTTTCCAATATATATATATAAACGCATTAACCCCAAGACTCTCTAGAGGGCCAAACATTTTCTACTTCACTTTAATGTTCAATGGTATAAAATCAATGATTGTCTAAAAGATCACTAGAAATGATCTCTTTTTTTTTTGTGGATGATGAAAAGTTTTCCTCTTATTGTGCATCCCTCCAGGCTTTTTTCCATTAAGTAATGATATTGTTAAACTTCATATCATGTGCTTGCTCTTTTCTTGTGATATAGGGACGAAGCTAAGTTTATAGAAGCAATTGCCAAATCTTTGTTGGAAAGTTCGAAAAAAATGTTCCAGAGTGACACAAGAGAGCTTGTTGGAATTGATGAACGAATTGCAGATTTAGAATCACTAATGTGCCAAGGGTCTGAAGATGTTGTGCCATTGGAATTTGGGGCATGGGCGGTATCGGTAAAACAACTATTGCAACTGCTGTATTTAATCGATTTTGCTTTGGATATGAAGGGTGTTGCTTTTTGGCAAATATAAGAGAAGAATCAGATAGATATGGAATCATTAGTTTGAAGAATAAAATTTTTTCTAAACTGAAAATTATGTATCTTTGTTTGGTTGCTCCTGTTTGTGAATATATCTTGTTTTATTTATTTTTATCTTACTTTGGAATCTTGTTTTATTCTGGGAATGCCATTATTGGAAAATGACTGCAAAGCTTATGTTGTGTGCCATATGCTGAATTGTTTAAAATTTTTAGGTCTATTACAGTGAATAAATATAACATCTATAGAAGGTTTATGAATGCTTAGAACCAAGATGAATGACCCAACATTATCATATAGGGGCCATGATGGCTTAGGATAAAGACTTATTTTCTTGCAAATATTCTGGGTCTTTGATTGTGACCCCATTTCCTGCACCTCCCAATTGATCAAGATATATTTCCAACGCAAACTGAATTCTATAGATTTCTTAAGTTAGAGCCAACCAAGTAATATATAATTGAGTGGGAGGGATCTGTTAACAAAACTGGAAACAGTGTAGACAGGAAAGAACCAGAAATGAGTAGGAGTCAAAGGGGAGGTCTTGCGTGGAAGAAAAAGCAGTCAAAACTAATTGGTACATGTTCACAATGTGAACTGATCACATTGTGTAGCTTGCATAAATCACAAAGATGAGTTTGTGATCTGATCACATTATCATTGTTTCTATTTAACTTATTCACTTATTACTTTGAAATTCTATTTTGGAGCTGATTGAATCAATTTTTTAATAGACTGACTTGATAATGATTTCTGATGACTATGACTTTTATTCATGTTTGGAGGACAAGGTTTTGATTCCTCATCTATATTTAGTCATGAAACATGGGCAATGAGATTTGATTTAGATATCTTTCATAATGCTTTTCTAAAAAAAATGTGGTGATTTTTCTAAAGAAACATCACTGTTTAGTCATATTAATTTAATTTGTTAAATTTGGTAATCTTTAATATTTTTAGGATTTTCTTTATGCTACATGTATTTTTTTTATGTTAGACTTATCAAGTTATATATTAATTTATTATTGTGATATGAACAGGGGCAAATTCTATTGGGACTTATGAGTAGTGCTGCACCAAGTTCTACAAATAATGCAACACCAACTCCAACAGAACCACCAAGTTAATTGTTTTGATATTCTGTTGACATTGTATTATGTATAACATTTTCTATTAAGAGACATGGTATATCACTCAATTATCATGTATATGTTCGCAATTATGGTAATATATATAGAATTTTATTAATTTTGTTTGTTCTGAATTTTAATTATAAAGTAATGTTTTATTTGTTCTAAATTTTAATTATAAAGCAGTGTTTTATTCAAATGGTTAATAAAAATAAAATAAAAATTTGGAACAGAAGATTTAGTGACGATCAAAAGTCGTCACTAAAACCCAATAAATAGAGATTTAGTGACGACCTAAGTCGTCACTAAAACTCAACAAGTTGAGATTTAGTGACGACTTAAGTCGTCACTGAAACTTATTTTCAGTGACGACTATATAGGTCGCCACTGAATCACAACTTTCAGTGACGACTATAGTCGTCACTGAAACTTATTTTCAGTGACGACTATATAGGTTGTCACTGAATCACCACTTTCAGTGATGACTACAAAAGTCGTCACTGAATGTCATGTTTCAGTGACGATTATTGAGTTTTAGCGACAAAACTAAGGACAATTAGTGACGAAATAGTCGTCACTGAAAGTTGTTTTCAGTGATGACTTGTTCAAGTCGTCACTGATACTTTCAGCAACGGGTTTTTCTGCGACCACTTGGTGACGACCAAAAGTCGTCACTGAATGTCTTCAGTGACGAAATTTGGACTTTCAGTGACGACTTTTGTCGTCACTGAAGCCCTGTTTTGTTGTAGTGATGAACTGCAGGGTCTTATCAGCTGGCTGGGGGGCAGAGGAAGAAGCAGAGGGTCTGACAGCTTGTGGAGGATCTTGGGAAGCAGCTGGTGGGTGTGGGACAGCTTTTTCTTGAACAATCCGTGCAATGGTGATGGCGGTGATGGGACTGGTGTCCTTCAATAATTCTTCATCAATAAAGACTGGGACTCCACGATTCTTGCACAGGATAGTGATGAGGGAAGGGAAAAGTAAACTTCCCTTTTTTCGGTTGGCGCATACTTCGATTTGGCCACTGATGATTCGGCCAACGTTGAGTGGTCTACCGGATATGAGTGTGTCAACCATTGCTACTCTGTCTCGGCTCACTGTCTGGCCATGGGTGGAAGGTAGCAAGCGGGTCTTAAGGAAGTGGTACCACACCTTTGCTGCAGGTACCAGAGAGACCCGATTGATAGTGGTGGAGCCCTGAGGGGACTTATCCCAGGTGGTGCCGGGAAGGCATACCCGGGTAAGCATAGCGTCCCAGTCCTGATCCTGTAGACTCCATAGATAGTCCTCGTACTGGTCTTCCTTGTCTGGCAGATTGTAAGCCTTGTTTATGGAGGCTTGGTCAAACCGAACCCTAGTTTCCCGGACTGTCACCCACTTCTCATTGTCTGGTGAGAAGTTTGCATAGAATTCCTAAACCAGAAGGATAAGGGCAGTTTACGAGTGTCTCGCAAAAGCTTCCCAACCCCTCTGTTTGACCACAGTGCCAACGTACATTGGCAGTCCCAAATCCTTCATGGCCGTGAAAGTGAAACCCTTCTCTGCACATAAATTTTGCAGTAGGATCTCCTCATCATGTCTCTGTTTGCTTGCTTCAGAGGTGAACTTCTTCACCTTGCTCGCCTTCCGGGCCATCGTCTTAATTCTCGACATGGTTGGTTACGGGGGTTTGGAAGGGGAGGTCTCTGGTACGAAGGAGGTGAGGGGGCTGTAGGGGTTTTGGGAACTCGGGAGAGTTACTCGAGGATGAAGGGGGTGGGGGAGTTGTAGAGGTTTAATGAGGGTGAAAGAACGTGTTTTCGTGACTTATGGGCTTCTGCCTTTTTCCCGCCCCCATTTTGCTTCTGACAACAATTTTTGAAAATATTTTTTTTTAAGTAGCATAGCAGAGGGGAACCCTTTGATTTAGGACTGAATGCATTTGCTACAGCAACATTTGCAGCAAAAACTGGCTTGCCTAAGATTTTGCTGCAGCAGAGGTGGCTTGTTCTTAATCCTGTTATAGCAAAGCAGGGACTATCTTTCATACAGTTTTGCTGCAGCAAAACAAAAACTGGTTCTGCAAACTTCTATGCTTCCCATCCTGCGTAACAAACACAAATGCTATTAGATTCATGATTTAAACTATCTAAAAACTGTCAAATTAATCAACAACAAATTTAAACATGGGTTGCCTCCCATGAGCGCTTGTTTTTGAGTCAACAGCCTGACTTTCTCCTTGCTCATTCCTCTTGCAGATGGGTTGAGGTGTGCTGTCTATCGACATCACCTCCCAGATAGTGCTTGACCCTTTGTCCATTAACCCTGAATGTCTTTCCTTCCTTTTCTTCTTCTAATTCTATAGTTCCGAAAGGGAAAACCTTGCTAATGCGAAAAGGACCGGACCAACGGGATTTTAATTTCCCAGGAAACAAGGACAGCCTGGAATTATACAGCAGCACTTTCTGTCCTACTTCGAAGTTCCTTGGTTGTATATTCTTATCATGTCATTGCTTTGCTTTCTCCTTATACAGTTTGGCATTCTCATAAGCCTGCCCTCGAAATTCATCCAGCTCATTTAGCTGCAGCATCCTTTTCTCACCAGTAGCTTCCAGATTCAGGTTGATTCTTCACTGCCCAATATGCTCGATGCTCTAGCTCTACTGGTAGATGACAAGCCTTCCCAAACACCAGCTTGTATGGTGACATGCCCAATGGTGTTTTATAAGCCGTTCTATAGGCCCATAGTGCATCATTCAACCTTGAAGACCAATTCTTCCTCGTAGGGCTTACTGTTTTCTCCAGAATTCTCTTCATCTCTCTGTTGGAGACTTTAGCCTGCCCACTCGTTTGTGGGTGATAGGGTGTTGCCACCTTGTGCCTTAC
The DNA here is from genome assembly GCA_037074535.1 of Gleditsia sinensis. Lineage (NCBI taxonomy): Eukaryota > Viridiplantae > Streptophyta > Magnoliopsida > Fabales > Fabaceae > Gleditsia > Gleditsia sinensis. The sequence goes on from CM073466.1 coordinate 27,611,126, forward strand.
TTCGTATTTAGTTAGGAGTGCTTTAAACTGCCTATTGCAGAAATGGGTCCCTCCATCGCTTATGATGGCTCTGGGGGTTCCAAACCTTGTAAAAATGTTTCTCTTCAAAAACCTGGTCACCACTCTGGCTTCATTAGTCTGAAATGCATTGGCTTCCACCCATTTTGAAACATAGTCGACGACTACTAGGATGTATTGGTTGCCGAAACTCGAGGGAAATGGTCCCATGAAATCTATTCCCCATACATCAAATAATTCCACCTCTAGGATGTTGTTCAGTGACATTTCGTGTCTTCAAGATATATTCCATATCCTCTGACACCGGTCACATTGCATCACGAAGGAATAGGAGTCCTTGAATAGAGAAGGCCAGTAGAACCCGGCTTGCAGTACCTTGTTTGCAGTTCTTACTCCTCCAAAGTGGCCTCTATAGGGGGAAGCATGGCATTGCTGTAGAATTTACTCCACCTCTTCTTTGGGGATGCATCTTCTTATCATCTAATCAGTGCACTATTTGAACAGATATGGTTCATCCTAGTAATATGAGTTCACTTCATGCATAAATTTCTTCTTCTGCTAGAGTGTCAAGTCTGGTGGAAGCAGTCCACTCACAAGGTGATTTACATAATCAGCATACCATGGCACACCATGTTGGGACAGGAGGTAGAGTTGTTTATCTGGGAACCTCTCGTTAATTTCATTTTCTCTTGAGCTGTCCCCTTCCAGTCTGGAGAGGTGGTTTGCCACTTGATTTTCAGTTCCCTTTCTATCCCTGATCTCCAGGTCGAATTTTTGAAGTAAAAGCACCCACCTAATGAGTCTGGGCTTGGAGTCCTTTTTCTTAATCAGATGTTTGATAGCAGAATGGTTTGTGTGCACTATCACCTTTGCTCCTACCAGATATAATCTGAACTTTTCAAACGCAAAAACTACTGCAAGCAACTCCTTTTCGGTCACTGTGTAGTTCAGTTGGGCACCTTGCAGTGTTTTGCTTGCATAATATATAGAATGAAACAGCTTGTTCCTACGCTGCCTGAGGAAAGCTGTAACATCCCTAATTTCGTTTCTTTTATTGATAATTAAGGAAATAAAGTTTATTAGACAATAATTTAGATATCTAAGGAAATATAATCCTTAGAAATTCTTCACCTTATGTATATGCATAGAAAATGTTTCTAACATTAAGAGAACAAATAAAGAGGGAAAACCTAATAGGAAAAAAAATTAGAAAGAACATACTAAAGAGATGCAAAATTCTTGGATAAGGAAGATAAATTTTTTAGAAACAAGTATTGGTCTTAAATTTTCAAGAACATTGGATTAGGGTAATTTTTCCTAATTCAAGAACTAGAGTTACTAAGTTTCAAATCTTTACCCATACATTGGGCTTTTACCTATAGACACTTCATATAGAGTTTTTCCACTTCACATAAGTTTCTAGCAAGCCCATTGGATAACCTAAGCAAGAAATAAAACATAGACTTGGACTAGAATATAGTAATTGGACCAATAGCCCAAAAAGTATGAAAATATGACCAAGCCCTCCAAGAAAGGTAGAATTTTATCCAAAGCAAAGAAAATGGGTAGGAATAAGCTCAAATCCAAGAGGAAAAATAAAATAAAATAAATTAGGTGATGATATAATAATGTAATAATAATAAAGAATAGGTTACATGGCATTAAGACAAAAATTTAGCAAGTGGTGTGATTCTACATTCATCATTTTGGCAAGTGGCATGATAATACAAGACTTTAGGACAAAAACATCTATATCCTACACTCATAATTTTAGCAAGTGGTATGATAATACATGGCATTAGGACAAAACATTCCTAACCCACACAAATAATATCAACCAAATAATGGAGATTCAAGGGCTAGAAATTTGCCACTTAAAAAGGCAAACCTATCATACTTGTTTAAGACAAAAGAAAATGGAAATGAATACTTAAATCAAAGGGGCCTTGTCCCTTATCTTAAGAACATATCATTATAATTTTCAAAATACAAATCTCCTTTTCCTATGCATATCTTGACTAAGGAAGAGGAAGACAATAACATAAGTTGTTTGTTTTCCAAAAATTCAACAAAGTGTATCCTAATTGTGATAAGGTAGACCCATGATCATGAAAGGTGTATTATTTGGTGGTCTATATAAGCAAAACCCACCCCTACAACATTTTAATTTCGTCCAAGTGAGGAAGAGAGAGAAAGAGAAGCAAGGTAGAGTGAGGAAAGGAGAGAAAGAGAGGAGAAGAAAGGAAGGAAGAAGAAGGAGAAGTTTAGAAGGCTAAGTACTCAAGGTAAGTTACCTTAATCTCCACTTGAATCCATTTTTCTTCTTCATCCTTGAGGTTCAAAAATTCACCCTCCTTCTCTTACCTAAGCTGCTAGAAAAGCTAAGGGAAGGGAGGAATCTTGCTACTTCTTTCAAGAGGAAACAAGAAAATCAATTCACTAAGTAAGCTAGGGAGATTCTTAGGTAAGTTTAACAATATTTCTTTCTGAAGAAAACCTTTGAAACTTATAATATTTATATGAGATTTTGATCTTAGAACTTTGATGATTGGTCATGGATGTTGCTATATGATGTTACATATTGATCTTGCATGTGATGTATGTTTGAATACTTAGGTTGGTGTAGATAGTTCTGCATAGGTATGGCCATGGGTGACAAAATTTTAAGCTTCTATATTTTAATTTCTGGGAATTATCTGTATGGAATTAAAATAAATTGTTAACATAAGAATTATATATGTATGTCACGGATTTTTATCCATTGGAAGCATTCAATTTAGAGTTCATATGAGGTAGATATGTTTCAATTAGTAAACAAAGGTAAGAAAATTGTTAATCAAGGAAGAATATGTTAGGATAGTTTCTGTATTTTAATTTCTGGGAATTATCTGTATGGAATTAAAATAAATGGTTAACATAAGAATTATCGCTATGTATGTCATGGATTTTTAGCCACTGGAATCATTCAATTTAGAGTTCATATGAGGTAAATATGTTCCGATAAACAAAGGTCAGAAAATGGTTAATCAGGGAAGAATATGTTAGGATAGCTTCGGTGTTTTAATTTCTACGAAACTTCTATAAGGAATTAAAATAAATGGTTAACATATGAATTATATATTTATGTGTCGCAGATGTTTAGCCACTGGAATCACTTAATTTGGAATTTGTATGTGGGAGATATAGTTAGATTAGTAAGTAAAGGTTAGAACCTACCCGAGAAGAAATAATATTGCATTTAAGGGAGTAATTACACCAAGATTTATTACTATTTTGCTAATAAGATTAACATAATAGTTTTAGATAATTGTCTTCGCTTTCCATATACACCAATATCACCTCAATCAGAGTTAAAATGTGGGAGTTATGCTCTGATTAGTGAGCAAAAGTCACAGAGCACGGCCAGGCCGTGTTCTGGGTGCTTCAAGCACGGGCTAGCCATGTTCGTGGCTGTTTTTGAGTACATTTGAAGTATTTTTAAAGCATGTCTGTGTCCTGGAACATGGTCAGACCATGTTGGAAGCTGGTTAAGCCTATTTTCAACATTTTTCTACTCTAGATGAATCTCTTTAACTATAGGGTAATAGTAGAAATCAAATTGGAGAACAATGCTCTATAAATTTGTAAGAACATGTGTTGGAGATGATATAAATAAGAAGAAAATTACTAAAGGACAAGCATAAAGAGAAGGTTAGATATGATGAAAACCTGCATCAAGAAAATAATGAAATAAAATTAATATTTAAAAAGAAGAAGACGAATCTTATAAATGAAAATAATAAATGACTAGTATATACCATAGCCATTGCCATTGTATGAACTTCTTACCATCTTAAGTGTGAAATTCTGACATGGAAATATTTTATAAAGTGATATTTGAAATGGTTATGTTCATGGCATGATTACCAATAATTTATGGTAATAGTTATATTTTGATGAACATACTTGTTATTGAAAGTATATTTTTGGCTATCATTGTGAAAAGAAAAGAAATGAGCACGGTCACATGGCAATCCGTGTGGTGCACCAGTAGGGGACGCCCTACCAACGGTTATGATCATGTTAATGAAAAAAGAAAGAGAAAGTGAGCCATGTCAAACGGAGCGAGAAAAGCCCGTATCGGAGAGTAAAAGATACTCACCCTGACCGGGGTAGCTTGAAATGAAAATAAGTTAATGGCCATCATATGATATTTTGAAAATAATTAATCTTGTCATACATATCATTATTGTATGATTCTTATGTGCATAGATATAATGCATTCATGTGGCCAAAGATATTTTCTGTAGTTTATACAGCTGAACATGACATGATGAACTATATTGATGGTAAATTATAATTTATTGTTGAACTTACTGGGATTTAATTCTCACTATATTTCCATATCATGTTCAGAAGAATAAATATGTAGATTTTCTATATGACACTTATTATTTCTGTACGTTGGATCGAGGTGCCCTACCTTGGGCAACTTCCAGTTATTTTAGATGTATCTGTCGTAGATGTGACTGAGATTCCGGTGGACGTGCCACCCGCACCAGTGTCCCCGGAAGTAGTCGACATAGATGATTAGAGCTAATATGTATCTTTGTACAAATGTTTGTAAAATAATAATATGTAGTTTGTAAAATAATAGTGTGTATGGAAACTCAGTATTGTATCACTATTAATAACAATTATGCTTGGTTAAAGTGATTATTATTACGAGTTAAGTGGTTAGAATTAAAGTAGTAATAACTTCATGGAATTTTACAAATATAAAAAAAAAAGAAAAAAAATTTGTTACATTTACATAAATGGAGTTGTTACAAAAGCTCCCAATGTTGCTTCACTAGCATTGCACATTAGCTCAAATAGAGAGGTCCAGTCTGGTGCCACAATGACTGGGGCTGTACTCAATTTCTTCTTGAGGTCACAAAATGCTGTCATACAACCTTCATCAAAACAGAAAGTTCTGTCTTTCTCGAGCAAACTGCATAAAGGTTTGGCAACCTTAGAGAAGTCTTTGATGAACCTCCTATAAAATCCTGCATGACCCAAAAATCTTCGGATGCCTTTGACAAAGGTGGGCAGAGGCAGTTTCTCAATGATTTCCACCTTGGCCTTATCAACTTCAAGTCCTCTTTGAGAAACTTTATGCCCCAGCATAATTCCCTCTTTTACCATAAATTGGCACTTCTCCCAATTCAGCACCAAGTTTGTTTCTTCACACTGTTGTAAGACTTTAGCAAGGTTTTCCAAACATAGGTCAAAGGAATCCCCGAAGACTGAGAAGTCATCCATGAAAATTTTCACAAATTGCTCAGCCATTTCTGTAAAAATTGCCAGCATGCATCGCTGAAACGTTGCTGGAGCATCGCAAAGTCCAAATGGCATTCTTCAAAATGCAAAGGTGCCATAAGGACATGTGAAGGTGGTCTTATGCTGATCATCAGGTGCTATAGCAATCTGGTTGTAGCCTGAATAGCCATCCAGGAAACAATAATATTCCCTTCCTACGAGTCTATCAAACATTTGATCAATGAATGGCAAGGGAAAGTGATCTTTCCTGGTGCTTTTGTTTAGCTTCCTGTAATCCATACAAATCCTCTAGCCAGTCACCACCTTGGTGGGGATGAGCTCATTATTTTCGTTTTCCACCATAGTCATGCCCCCTTTTTTAGGAACACATTGGACTGGACTTACCCAGGAGCTATCTAATATGGGGTAAATGATTCCAGCATCCAGCCATTTGATGATCTCCTTCTTTACCACCTCCTTCATTATTGAGTTGAGCCTCTATTGGGGTTCTATGGACCCTATTACATTACTCTCCAAAAGGATTTTGTGCATGCAAAATGAAGTGTTGATTCCTTTAATATCAGCTAGTGTCCAACCAATAGCCCTCCTGAATTTCTTTAGTGTCAGGACCAATTTCTCCTCTTGTTCTCCTATCAAAAGTGCTGAGATAACCACAGGAAGAGTGGTTGTTTCTCCTAAATACACATACTTGAGGTGTGCTGGCAACGACTTTAGTTCCAAGACCGGTGGGTCTTCCACTGATGTCTTTAGCGGCCTTGATTCTGGTGGGGTCACATATAATGGCTCCTTCACTGGCCCCTGCTTCCTAATGCCATGTCTGACATCAATCCAGGCCTATTCTTTCTCGTTCTCCTCTTCTGAATCTGAGTCTTCTGTCCATGCTACTGATGGTGGGTCCTTGCAGCATTTTTTTAACTGTTCTGATGCCAATGTGTCTATTACAGACACAACTGCACACTCTTCTTCTTCACTGGGAAACCTCGTGGTTTGGAGTACATTGAATGTAACCTACTCATCCTGGACTCTCATGGTTAATTCCCCTTTCTGGACATCAATTAATGTCCAGCCAGTTGCTAGGAATGGTCTGCCCAAAATAATTGCTACCTCTGCATCAGCTTCATAGTCCAGTATTATGAAGTCTACTGGGAAGATGAACTTGTCCACCTTAACCGGGACATCCTCTATTTTTCCCTCTGGATGGGCAATGGATCTGTCTGCCAATTGCAGTGTGACTGTGGTAGGCCTTGCTTCTCCAATTCCTAGCTTTTTAAAGATGGCCATTGGCATGAGGTTGATGCTTGCTCCCAAGTCACAAAGTGCCTTGCCAAAATACTGGTTCCCGATAGAACAAGGTATGGTGAAACTGCCTGGATCCTTAAGTTTGGGTGGCAGCTTATTTTGTAGCACAACACTGCATTCCCTTGTGAGAGCAACTGTCTCAAACTCGCCAAATCTTCGCTTCTTGGTCAGAATGTCCTTCATGAACTTTACATAATTAGGCATCTGCTCTAGTGCTTCCACCAGAGGAATGTTAATGTGCAGCTGTTTCAGGACATCTAGGAATCTTCTAAACTACTGGTCATTCAGCTTTTTCTGGAATCTCTGAGGGAAAGGGGGGACAGCTTAGTTTGCTGCATGCCTTGCTGTGGCATAGTTCCCGAGTTTTGCTGTGGCATAGCTGCAGCATTTTCTCTAGAGATGGTTGCTTCCTTGCTTACCTTCTCCTCTTGATTTTGCTTGTCTTTCCTTGTCTCCGGGGGTACAGTGGAGTTTTTCTGGTCCTGTCCTCTTGCTTTTTGTGCCTCCACCATCTTTCCACTTCTTAGAGCTATAGCTTTGCATTGCTCTTTCCCTTCTCTCCTAGGGACTTTAGTATTGCTTGGAAGTGTCCTCGGAGGTATGCTTTTTAGTTTATTGGCAAGCTGTCCCACTTGAGTTTCCAGATTTTGTAATGAGGCTGGCTGACTCTGGATTAAAGCATCATTCCTTGCCATGTATTCCTTCATCAGGGATTCCAGTGAAGTGGTGGTTTCGTGAGGCTACTGTCTTTGCTGATGGAAGCCAGGGGGAGCCTGTGGTCTTTGTGGAGTAGAGTTGCTCCCTTGTCCCGTACCATAGTTGCTCCAGGAAAAATTGGGGTGTTGCCTCCATCCTGGGTTATACATGTTAGAGTAGGGATTGTTATTGCGATTCATATTTCCCACGTAGCACACTGATTCTGGGTTTGAGGGACAAGTTTCAAATAGATGTGGTCCATTGCACAATACACAAGATGGTCCAGTTTCCTGGACTGCATTGGCTGTTTAAGGGCGGCTCGGTTGCTGGTTTTTCAAGACATTAACCAGCGAGGCTAGCTGGGCTGTGAGAGAGGTAACTTCACTCACTTCATGCATGCCTGCCATTTTTCTGCCCGTGGAAACTCTGTCCATAGGCCACTGATAGTTGTTACTAGCAATTCTTTCAAGCAGCTCATATGCCTCATTATACGTTTTGGACAATAGTGCCCCATTAGCTGATGCATCTACTATAGTGCGGGTTTGAGCATTAAGGCCATTACAAAAGGTCTCCATCTGAATGCAGTAAGGGATTCCATGATGAGGGCATCTCCGTAAAAGCTCTTTATACCTCTCCCAAGTCTCATACAATGATTCACCTTCCAACTGCTGGAAAAAAGTGATGTCATTTCTCAATCGGGCATTTTTGGTGGGCAGGAAATATTTCAACAGAAACTTCTCAGCCAAATCGCTCCAATTAGCAATAGAGTCTGGTGGCAGAGAGTTTAGCCACGCTCTTGCTCGATCTCTTAATGAGTAAGGGAACAACTTTAGCCTGAGCACTTCTTCTGTTACCCCATTCATTTTGAAAGCATCTGTGACTTCCATGAATACTCTTAAGTGAAGATGAGGGTCCTCTGTAGGCATTCCACTGAACTGGCCTACAGTCTACAGCATCTAGAACATTACTGGCTTGAGCTCAAAGTGTACAGCCTCGATCTCTGGTCTCACAATACTCGGGTTCAACCCATTCAGGTTTGGTTGAACATAAGCATTCAAGACCCTATCTCTATCGTCCATGTTGTCTGCACCATTCTGATTAGCCATTCCTGCCTGCTGCTGAGGTCCTAATTGTCCTCTTTTTCTTCTCAAAAGCGTTCTTTCTATCTCTGGATCTAGAGACAGAAGTTCTCTGTCAGCTCGGCTCATGCACTACGTTACTTGTTCAACAAAACGCCAGAGTGAATGATAGATATAACAAAAAACACTTCACAAAGTCAAGTAACTAAGAACAATTTTTAAGTTGACAATCCCCAGCAACGGTGCCAAAAACTTGTTGAATATCATGCAAAGATGAATGTAGTGTCTGAACGCAAGTGCACGTGTCGTGACCAAGTAATAAAGTGATGAGTGAGTATCGTCCCACGAGGAGTGAACTAAAACTATTTAAGAGACTTTTGCCGTGTGAAATGCCGTAGCAAAGATAAGATGGCTCAAAAGATAAAATAAAGGTGAGTCGATTACATGCATCTATAAGTAAGATGAGGGGTACTAGGATGTAAAGGAAAATGATAATAGGAGGTCTAGGGTTGCATCAGGGTTGCTATGAACTACAGCACTCGTATTTGCTCTAGTGATTGCTGCAGCAATTGCTCTAATGCCAAGTTCAGTCTTGCAATGGAGTCTTCCCAGACTTCCATTCCTAGTAATTATGAGGTTTAGACATGCATTCCTACATCAGTCATCACCCCTGAATTGTGCATGAAGCTCCACTCTTGGGGAGATGGGGAACCATATATTCCTGTATTGGCTTAATCCCTTATCTTCAACTATTTTTCCAGCCTCCATTCCCCTCCCAGGTGAATTTTGGCTTAAGCCTTCCTCCACTAAACTTCCGTTATCAGGGGAAATTAGAATATAAACACAGTTGAAAGTTAAAAATAATGCATCGGCAAAATATGTTGTTACTAAAAATATGTGCTCAAGTTCATTCAACCCTTATGCAACCCTAGTTGGAAGTTAGCCAAGCCTCATGGTTACACTGGTTACAAACATCCCAGAATCACTGGTATACATTTCAAGTGATAAAAAAAATACAAGTGCAGTCTTCGATAAAAACAGAAGAAAAAGGAAAACACAACAGCGAATAATGAAATTCAAGGATTGCAAACTATCCCGTGCTTTTATGCTTCTCGGCAGTGTGTCATTGTTCTCTCCTTTACAACCCCTCTCTCTCGTGTCTCCTTTCGTCTCCCTCTCTGTCACTTTTTATGGTTCAGCCTTGTGGTCCCAGTCAGCTACCTGGCTTTTGCTGACATTCCCCCTGCTCTGCAGTCAACGTCTTTGGGTCAGCTTTTTCCCTCCACTTTCAATAGTGGATGCCTTTCTGCATCAGCCCAACCAGCAGCTTGCAATTTCAGTTGCTTACTGCTTTCTCCTGCTAGGTGGGTCCTGTACCTGCTGCGTAGCTCTGCTCCTCTGCTACTTGCGCCATAGCAGCAGAATTAGTTCCACATGTAAGACAAAAAAGGGTAGCTCACTCAATATCACTTGTGTTGTTGCCATAATTGCCACAAATGTTTACAAAATTGCTCCAGCAAACGAGATGGGTGATATTATATCCAATGGAGTCATTCCATTTAATTAAGTCCAAGAATAAAAGTGCTCAATGTATCAAAATAGTGCAGTAAACATACTCCGAAAGCTCATAAAAACTGCAGTAAGTTGCAGTTATCAGCCATTATCATGAAAGGTGAATTATTTAATAGTCTATTTAAGCAAAACCCACCCTTATAACATTAGAATTTCGTCCAAGTGAGGGAGAGGAAAAATAGAAGCAAGGTAGAGTGAGGAAAGGAGAGGAAGAAAGGAAGAAAGAGGAAGGAGAAGTCTAGAGGACAAAGTGCTCAAGGTAAGTTTAACAATATTTCCTTTTGAAGAAAAGTTTTGAAATTTGCAACATCTTTATGGGATTTTGACCTTAGAACTTTGATGATTGGTTATGGATGTTGCTTTATCATGTTACATATTATGTTTGTTTGAATACTTGGGTTGGTGTAGATAGTTCTGCATAGGTATGGCTATGGGTGGCAAACTTTTGAGCTTCTGTTTTTAAAATTCTGGAATGAATTGATAAGGAATTTAAACAAATGGTTAATAAGAAAAATGTAGATCTATGTGTCATAGATATTTAGCCACTGGAATCACTAATTTGGTGGCCATATGAGGAAGATATGGTCCGATTAGTAAGCAATGGTAAGAAAATGGTTAATCAGGGAAGAATATGTTAGGATAGCTTCTGTGTCTTAATATTTGGGAACATTCTGTAAGGAATTAAAATAAATGATTTAGCATAAAAATTATAGCGATATGTGACACGAATTTGTAACCACTGGAATCACTCAAGTTGGAGTCCATATGAGGTAGATATGGTCCGATTAGTAAGCAATGGTCAGAAAATGGTTAATCGGGGAAGAATATGTTAAGATAGCTCGTGTGTTTTACTTTTTGGGAACATTCTGTAGGGAATTAAAATAAATGGTTAACATAAAAATTATCGTTATATGTGTCACTGACTTTTAGCCACTAGAATCACTCAATTTGGAATTCGTATGAGGGAGATATGGATATATTAGTAAGTAGAGTTCAGAATTTACTCGAGAAGAAATCACCCATATTTTTAGGGTGTAATATAACCATGATTCCTTAATCTTTCACTAACCTGTTCAACATAATAGTTTTAGATAATAGTTTTATCTTTAAATTGACACCAAGATCACCTAAATCCGAGTTAAAATGGGGGAGTTATGCTCTGGTTAGTAAGAGAAGGTCAGATAGGATGAAAACCTGCATCAAGAAAATAATGAAATAAAAATAATATTTAAAAAAGAAGAAGAATCATATAAATGAAAATAATAACTGACTAGTATATGCCATAACCATTGCCATTGCATTAATTTCTTACCATCTTAAGTGTGAAATTTTGACATAGAAATATTTTATAAAATGATATTTGAAATGGTTATGTTCATGACATGAATACCAATGATTTTTGGTAATAATTATATTTTGATGAACATACTTGTTATTGAAATCATATTTTTGGCTATTATTGTGAAAACAAAAGAAATGAGCACGGTCACATGGTAATTTGTGTGGTGCACCAGTAGGGGGACGCCCTATCAACGGTTATGATTATGGTAATGAGAAAAGAAAGAGAAAGTGTGCCATGTCGGACGGAGCGACAAAAGCCCGTATCAGAGAGTAGAAAATACTCACCTTGACCGAGGTAGCTTGATATGAGAATAAATTGATAGTCATCATATGATATTATGAAAATAGTTAATTCTGTCATACATGTCATTACTGTACGATTTTCATGTGCGTAGATAAAGTGCATTCATGTGACCAAAGATATTTGCTGTAGTTTATACAGATGAACATGACGTGTTGAGCTATATTGATGATGATTTATTGTTCAACTTTCTGGGATTTAATTCTCACTATATTTCCATGTTATGTTCAGAAAATTAGTTATGCAGATATTTCTATGGCTCTGACTTTTAGTGCACGTTGGATCGAGTTACTCTATGATGGGCAGATCCCAGAAATAAATAAAATGTTTGCGGTCAAGTTGGCTTAGATCCCGGTGAAGGTGCAACCACTTGCACCTGTATCTCCAGAATTGGTCAACCAGAATAAATAAGCTGTAGATATTTATATGTTTGATATGTTGTACGTACGTTTTGATTAATGAGGTGTATGTGAACTCTATATTGTATAATAATAATAATAAAAAAGTTGTTACAATCAGACCCAGGGTATCACCTTGGGGAGCTCCTGTATTGTTTGTAAAGAAGTAATATGGTAGTTTGAGACTGTGTATTGATTACAACCAATTGAATAAGGCAACCATTAAGAATAAGTATCGATTTCCCAAAATAGACGATATATCATATCAATTAAAGGGAGCTACTATTTTCTCTAAAATAGACTTGAGGTCGGGATATCATCAGATCGGAGTTAAAGAAGAAGATATTCCGAAAACATCTTTTAGAACTCGGTATGGACACTATGAATTTTTAGTAATTCCTTTTGGGGTCATGAAGGCACCTGCAATCTTTATGGACTATATGAATCATATTTTTAGATCCTACTTGGATCAATTCGTAGTAGTATTCATAATCTAGTCTATGTGTGAGGAAAAACACAAACAATATCTCTGATTAGTACTTCAAATCTTAAAGGAAAAGAAAATTTTTGCTAAGTTAGAAAAATGTGAATTTTGGCTGGAAGAGGTAAAGTTCTTGGGTCACGTAATTTTTAAAGAAGATATGTTGGTGGATCCTAGTAAAACTGAAGCAGTGCTGAAATATGAGAGGCCGAAATTATGACTGAAATTAGAAGTTTCCTAGGTTTAGCAGGATATTATAGAAGGTTTATATAGGGATTTTCTCAAATAGCTTTGCCTTTGACTCAATTGTCCAGAAAGGGAAGTCCCTTTAATTAGACTGAAGAATGCGAGAATAGTTTCCAAGAGCTTAAAGTCACATTGACTTCTCCACTTGTTCTAGTTGTTCCTAATCCTTCTGGATGCTTTATAGTCTATGCGGATGCTTCCAAGAAAGGTTTAGGTTGTGTTTTGATGCAAGAAAGTAGAGTAGTTGCTTATGCGTCTCGACAATTGAGACCGCATCAGGAGAACTATCCTACTCATGATTTACAGTTGACTGCAATAGTTTTTACCCTGAAGATGTGGAGACATTACTTGTATGGAGATATATTTGAAATATATAGTGACCACAAGAGTTTAAAGTATCTCTTTGACAAAAAAGAATTGAATATAAGACAAAGAAGGTGGATGGAATTCATTAATGATTACAAATTTGAATTATAATATCACCCAGGGAAGGCAAATGTAGTAGTTGATGTGTTGAGCCAGAAGTCGTTGCATGTAAGTCAAATACTGATAAAAGAAATGGAGCTAATTGAGAAATTTAAAAATTTGAAATTATCAGTTATGACTTTCCCTGGAAGTCGAATTGTTAGTGAATTGAGAATTGAAAGTGACTTGAAGACTCAGATTAAGGAAGCACAGACACATGATCAATTTTTACAAGATTGAAGAGATCAGCCTAACTTTGCAATGTCAGAGGATAGAATTATTATGTACTAGGGCAGAACATGTATACCACAAGGAGAGAATTTGAAGGCTAAGATTTTGGAAAAAGCTCATCAAAGTAAGTATACAATCCATCCAAAAACTACAAAAATGTATCAAGATTTGAAGAGATTGTACTGGTGGCCAGGAATGAAGAGAGACATTCCTGAATACGTGTCTAAGTGTTTGGTTTGTCAAAAGGTGAAGATAGAAAATCAAAAACCTTATGGGATGTTACAACCTCTAGAAATCCTTGACTGGAAGTGGGATAGTATATCTATGGATTTTATTGTTGGACTACCTAAGACTCAGACATGCCATGATGTGATATGGGTAATAGTAGATAGATTGACGAAATTTGCGCACTTTTTATGCATTAAGAAAAACTACTTGTTGAATAAGTTGGCCCAGTTGTATATGAAGGAAATTGTACAGTTACATGGAATTCTTAATAGTATCATTTTGGATCGAGATCCCCGATTTACCTCCAGATTTTGGAGATCACTATAAGAAGCTTTTAGCACTTGTTTATGTTTTAGTACTGCATATCATCCTCAAACAAATAGTCAAATAGAGAGAACTATATAGACTCTAGAGGATATGCTAAGAGCGTGCGTGCTAGAGCAAAGAAAATAATAGGATGGATATTTGTCACTGGTTAAGTTTGTGTAACCACTCCATTTATGTAACAATTTTTTTTCTATATTTGTAAAATTCCATAAAGTTATTGTCTCGTTACAACTTAACTCAATAACATTAATTTAATTTATACAATACTGAGTTTACATACACATCATTAATTTACAAACATCTATACAAAATTCTAACATATACATATTAGCCCTAATGATCCATGTAGACTACTTCCGGGGACACTGGTGCGGGTGGCAGCACCTTCACCGGATTCTCAGTCACGTCTATTACAGATATATCTGATATAATCAGTAGTTGCCCAAGGTAGGGAAGCTCAATCCAACGCACAACAATAATAAGTGTCATAGAGAATAACTGCATAGTTAATCTTCTGAACATAATATAGAAAAATAGTGAGAATGAAATCTCAGTAGGTTCAATAATAAATCATAATCACGATCAATATAGCTCATCACATCATGTTCATTTGTATAAGTTACAGCAAAAACCTTTGGTCACATGAATGCACTTTATCTATACCTATAAAAATCGTATAGTAATGACATGTATGGCAGGATTAACTAATTTTAGAATATTATATGATGGCTATCAATTTATTCACATATCAAGCTACCTTGGTCAAGGTGAGTATTTTTTACTCTCCGATACGGGCTTTTCTCGCTCCGTTCGACATGGCACACTTTCTCTTTCTTTTCTCATTAACATAATTATAACCGTTGGTAGGGCGTCCCCTACTGGTGCACCACACGGATTGCCTTATTTTATCATACCACTTGCTAAAATTATGAATGTAGGATATAGATATTATCACACTATTTGCTAAATTTTTGTCTTAATGCCATGTAACCTAATCTTTATTATTATTACACTATTATTTCATGACATGATTTATTTTATTTTATTTTTCCTCTTGGATTTGAACTCATTCCTACCCATTTCCTATGCTTTGGATAAAATTCTACCTTTCTTGGAGGGCTTGGCCATATTTTCATAATTTTTGGGCTATCGGTCCAATTTCTATATCCTAGTCCAAGTCTATGTTTTATTTCTTTCTTAGGTTATCCATTGGGTTTGCTAGAAACTTATGTGAAGTGGAAAAACTCTATATGAAGTGTCCATAGGTGAAAGCCCAATTTATGGGTGGAGATGTTAAACTTAGAAATTTCTAACTCTTGAATTAGGAAAAATTACCCTAATCCAGTCTTCTTAAAATTTTAAGACCTTTACTTACATCACAAAAATTTATCTTCCTTACCAAAGAATTTCGCCTATCTTTAGTATGTTATTTCTAATTTTTCCTATTAGGTTTTCTCTCTTTACTTGTTCCCTTAATGTTAGAAACATTTTCTATGCATACACATAAGGTGAAGAATTTCTAAGGATTATATTTCCTTAGATAACTAAAAGTTGTCTAATAAATTTTATTTCCTTAATTAAATATTTATGTATCTTTAAAGAAACAAAATTAGGGATGTTACATTAAATATTTATGTACCTTTATTAATAAAAGAAACAAAATTAAGGATGTTATAGTTTGCATATAATAACAGCTATCATTTTAGTATTGGAATGGCACCCTATGAAGCTTTGTATGGTAGGAGATGTAAATTGACTTTATATTGGAATGAAGTGGGGGAAAAAAGGTTATTGGGGGTCGAGTTAATGCAACATACTTCTGAGCAAATACAAATAATTTAGGATAATATGCGAACAGCTCGGAGTCGGCAAAAGAGCTATTTCGATAGGAGAAGGAGACCGATACAATTCCAAGAAAGGGAGCATGTATTCTTGAAAATTTCTCCTACTACCGGAATTGGCCGAGCAATGAAAGTTAAGAAATTGAGCTCAAGATATATAGGACCTTATCAAATTTTGAAATGGATAGGGTTATCAGTGTATTAGATTACACTTCCTCCACATTTGTCAAATATGCATGATGTGTTCCATGTTTTTCAACTTTGAAAGTATCTACCAGATTTGTCACACATAATTCAAGAAGAAATAATAGCTGTAGACGAGAATCTAACATACCGACCGAAGCCGATAGTAATTCTAGATAAAGACGTGAAACAATTGAGAAATAAAATCATTCCATTGGTGAAGGTAGGTTAGGAGGGTCTAACAATGGAAGAAGCCATCTAGGAAAGGGAAGATGACATGAGATAGAAATATCCAAAACTGTTTGAAGACATGCATACCTTTAATTTTAAGGACAAAATTCTTTTTAGGGAGGGAGAATTGTAACATC